>VWYI01039403.1:0-61341 GCA_013399455.1 Anthoscopus minutus | reverse complement strand
GGACATTTGGGATGGTGGTGTATGTCTTCCCAAGTCACCATTACTTGTGATGGGGCCCTGCTCTGCTGGAGATGGCTGAACAGCTGCCTGCCCATGGGAAGAAGTGAGTTAATTCCTTGTTTTGCTTTGCTTGTGTTCACAGATTTTGGCTTTTTCTTTTGCTATTAAACCGTCTTTATCTCAAGACATNAGCAAGTGGCTGCATGGGGTTTGGCTGCTGGCTGGGATTAAACCAGGACAATTAACAGAGCTAAATAACAGGCCTCTTTTTTTATTTTTAATTTTTTTTTTATTTTTAATTTTCCACCTACAGCCTGTGTTCAATATTCCAAACGTTGAACTATCAAGACAGAAAAGTTATGTGTTAATTACTTTTGTCAATTCTGCCTGCTGTGGTTCTTGAACGTTGTTTCCTACCATTGTTTACTACCTACTCTGTCTTTTCAGGACATCTCAAATCTTGATTTGATTGCATGGTCCCCGATAACCAATATATTTTTTAAAAGAAATTATACTCGCATCTTGATCTTTCTTGTTTTATCTATCCTACTTTGTTGTTTTGTTTGTTTATTTATTTAATCAGCTTTCTTCTTTTTTTGTCACTGCTAAGGTGATTACTTCATTATAGAAACCCATGATATTGAGCTAAAGGCTGTATAGTATACAATGTCATTCTTAATGTATGTTTCAGCTTATCTGGTCTTTTCCTGACCTTTCTCAAAGGTAAGAACAAATTTAACTGCAAAATCCTTGATCAAGTCTTCCATATAAATATTTTCCCCTTCCCACTGTAGCTTTCAGGCCATTCATAGTTTTCAGAATGAATTTCACCTAGCAATTAAATTAAATTTCTTCATAATTGTTGATCTGCCTCTGAGACAAAACCAAAAGTCTCAAGTAAGTTTAGAAAAAATGAAGAGCTTTAATTGTTAGTAATCATGCAGGAGAGTGAAGTGCTGAGATAGTTTGCCAGTTTTCACCTTTTTCAGACAGATGTGGAAATGTTTATAACATGCCTTTCATCTGGGGAAAGTACTGACAGACTCTCTTTCTCTAGTGGCTGCAATATTTATTGACAGCTTAATTAATTATTTTGCAGGGTAGCTACCAAAGTCTATTACAAACAGAAGAAACCAAAATTCCAACCTGGGAGTTCCCTGTGGTTTTCTCAAACAAAACACTGTCAGATAAAATATGCACTATTGTCAGATAGACAGGAAACTTACTAATTTAATTGAAAGGAAAAAGAAAAACCTGAGTTGCACTTTTCAAGACCCTTCAGGCTCAATGCATGTTCATAATAATATGTCCTACCTTGTTTTTGATTTAGAGTGCAAGCTGGTAAGGTTTGCCTGATACACCTTCCTTTAGCTGGAGACAGAAAATGCGAAATGGGTCTCAGAAATAATGACTTTCATAGAAAAAGAATAATTCCTCGGATAGCAACATTAAGAGCAGTTCAGGACAGAGGAAAGTTTGAGCCAAACTCTTTCACATTATGGCCATTATTGGTAACACAAAGTTCTAACAAGGCAGTGAGCTTTTCTCTCCATTAATGTTAGAGTTTAGGTTTTTTTTAAATGGAACAAAAAAAGGGCCAGAAACAGCTCCATATATAATTTTGCTCAAAGGAAACAATTTAGAACTAGTTCCTGGTCACATGCAGTATTCAGTTACTGAAGCTGTAGTGAGACTCAAAAAAGCAAGGATAAGTGGAAAAACACAGAACAAATTTCCCAAGGACAATTGTGCTTGACCAACATGATTTCCCCCGTTTGCTGAAGGGACTATTGGCACTGTACAAGGGGAGAGCTCTGAATGTTGACTTTGATTTTTTCAAGGCTTTTGACGTGTTCTTCCATGGTCTACTTATGAACACATCAAGGAGACATGGATGATATATATAAATACGTAACTTGGTGGAAAATTTTCAGAAGTCCTGGACTGAAAAAGTTGGGATCAAAGCTACTAAGTCTATGTGGGATTGGTTACGAGAGGCATTTTTCACTTTTCTACAAAACCAAACTGGAGACAATATTCAGTACTTTGGAGCGCAGAGCTGCTGTCCAGAGGGATTTCAAATGAAGAAGTGGGCAGACAATAACCTCAAGAACTTCAAAAAAAGAAGATGAAAAATCCTACACCTGAAAAATATGTAGTAAAAATCCAGCACTTATCCATATCACCATATAACCTGGAGCATAGAGCAGCTCTGCAGAAAAGATCTTGGGCACCCAGGTGGCTTACAAGCTAAATGTGAGTCAGAAGTGTGTCCTTGTGGTGACATATTTTCTAGGTGCATTCTAGGCTGTATTAGCAAGAATTTAACCAGCAGCCTAGAAGTAATTATGTTCCTTTACTGAATGCTTATGAGACCGTGTCTGGAGCCCTGTGCCTAGATGAAGACAATTTTGGACATTGTTGGAGAGGATCCATTAGAAAGGCCTGAGCGGGCTTAAGGGAGTGCAGCACAAGAAGTACAAGAAAAGGCTGAGAGAGCTGGTTTTGTTAGATGCTAAAGAGAGAAGGTTAAGGGGAGATCTAGTTATTGTCTTCAAATATATCCTGATAAAAGATGTAGACTCATCCTAGAAGGGCTCACTGACAAGATGAGAAGCAAGAAACACAATCTATAACATGTAAAGTTCCAATTATATTTTAGGAAAATGGTTTAATGTGACACAGTACAGTATAGATAACTAGTTGCCTGATCTAAATTTTCCCTACTGTGAAAAGAAAGTTGAACCTAATAACCTCCAGAGGTCACTCCAACCTAAATTATTCCGTGATTGCATGCTAAACGTATTTTCCCTTCTGTATGGCTACTTAAATAATATTAAATTCAGGAAGACAGTTTTGTATTAGATGATAAGATCTGGGTAGTTATTAGTACAGCTTTGTTTATTTAGGCAGAAGATGCAGAGAGAATATACTATTTATTTTAACCCATCAAGGACAAATACCAGAAGGTTCAGCTCCATGGTTTAGATTTTCTTTTCTATCCATCTCTGATAAAAAAATCTCCATCTTCCTTGTGTTTACCATGGTACAGTTCCTCTTCCCCCAGATTCTCTAGGGGTTTTTGTATTCAGCACACTCCAGCTGATGTGCCAGTCTTGCTTTCCCAAGCCCTTCTGAGGAAATCAAGTGTTAGTTTGAGCTGGCCCTCACTCCAGGTTTCATGTGCTATGACCAAAAGTCTGTCTTATATCACATAATCCATAAAAGTGTTTTTGGTTCGTTCAAGAATGTTATTGTCTGTTTGAAACAGTCTGTTGGAATTTTTGTTTGTTTATTTGTTGAAGAGATGGGTTTTGGAGTTTTTAAATTATTTTTTTAGGTAAAAAGAAAGCCGAGTGATATTCGCAACACAACTGCCTGTCTAGAAAACATAACCTATTTCAAGACTGGGTACAAGAGAAATTACCATAATTTAGATGAAACTTGAAGCCTTGACATTTCATAACTGCATGATTTCCTTATGGAAAAATTGACATTCTCGCTGGAAGATGTGAAAATAATAAGAGCCCTTCACACAGTTGACTTATCATTGTGCCAAAATTATTTCACAACATGGAAATTTCACTTTGGATGTGTTTGTTTATTGTGATAAGCATAATTTAAATCATAAATTCATATTTTTTCCAGATGTAACGTCAAGAAGTTCTGCCAAAATCTGTAATGCTCAGAAATGAAATATATGATTGTGTAAAGTCATCAACAACCTCTGTAACAATACAATAGAAATATAGCTCTGTACTTCAGTAAGAAGTTTATTGTGTTTGGGTTTTTTTCTGCAATCATCTGAGTTGTTTTAAAATGCCACCAGCTTTTAGAATTTAGTGACACAAAAAGCCCACCAAGGAAACATTCAGGTGTTTCTTTCTTACTTTAAGATATATACAATCTCTTTGTAAAGAGAATGTTTGTAGAGGCACCATAAAACAAGGAACAGTTAAATTAATCTTACGATTTTCTTACTTTTTAATGGTATGCTTAGTTATACTCTAAAAATAATAACTAAAAAAACTAAAAAGGGTAACTGAAACAATTTTAGGTACTTTGTTCTTTGCTTCCTAATATAACAATTATTTAGAGTGCAATATACTTTAATAGACATAATTTAGTAAGCATTTTTAAAGATCATTAGTGCATAACTATACATTTCCCTTTTTTATGTGATTCACTGCTCTCTGTACTTGAATGTCTTATTCACATTCTGCAATAAAATGGTGTTATGTAGTAATCTCCTAGTTGGACTGTAAGGGCTGGAAAACCTACTGCACCTCAAACACTTATATGACAGGTACATATACATCTCTTGTTAACCACTCTTTTGCTCCAGCACCCTGTGGCTCCTCCAGTTACAGCTATTAGCACTAAAGTCTACCTTGATTTTTTTTTCTATTTTACTTGTATGACAATTCCTTTTCTCAATTAAAATGGAGTGCATCTTGACATAAAAATGAGATGCGAGAAAGAAAAGTTCTCAGGTGATTTTTTTCCTTTTCAGGAACAATAACCATCAAAATTTAAACACTCAGTGACATACAGAGTGGTAGGTATATTGCAAGGTTATTGCAGCAGAGAAATTTGGATTGGAGAAAGATTTTATGGTTTTACATTCTACATTGTTATGTGTTTGGAAGAAATATGTCATTGCTAATTGTTGGGGTTTTTTTATTTGCATTATATCTGAACATTACTTATAGACTGAATATTTTTAGAGATATGTCTTTCTATAGGCAAGGTTATAGGCCATAGGATTTATATGCTGAGGTTTCTTTTCCTTTTGCAACAGAAAGAGTCACTCAGCTATGGCAAGGTTTGCTTTTTGTCAAGAACATGATTTAGTATTTTTAAGTATTCCAGGAACACGTTACAGACAGATCCTTAGTATATATGTGGAAATATGTATTTCTCTCCTGACACATACTTTTGAAAAAGAATAGTTAATCTTCAACCTTGATATTGTCAGTGTAAGATTTGACTTTGGTGGAGTCAGAATCTCATTCCCAGAGGTAAAATATTGAAGAACTTTCTCAATGTCGCCTCAAAATGCTTTTTCAGAACAGTATTTAGGCAGAAATATTTTAGTTATGCAAATGATACTTCATTTCAAAACATTAAGCAAAAAGTCCTAGGTCACCTCCCTGCACTTTCACAGGGGAAAAAAATGCTTTCAGGCATGATATTTGTGTTCTGCTTGTTATAGTCTAACAGAGCAGAAGTTTTGCACAGGAAAATATGGCACAGGTGGTTATAGGATTATTTTCACATGCTTTTTGAGGCATAAAATATTCCCTGGTTTCATATTATAAATTTCCTTTGATATAACTTGTGGCTATATATGAAGAGCAGAAATAGAAATGCATTCAGAAACACCGAACTAAATTCAAAATGGTATTTCTTGGTACAACTGTCTTCATTGTTGAGCTAAAAAACATAAGCAGCAATATTTTGAAAAGTATTAAGTTCTTTGAAAGTACAAAACTCTCAAGACAGGGTATTCAGTCTGCAATAGATTTTGTTTTCAACTCAAGTCAACTTTGCAGTTTTGGTCACCACACCATAAAAGAGACATGAAGCTATTAGAGAGTGTCCAAAGAAGGGTCATGAGGATGGTGAAGGGCCTGGAGGGGAAGCTGTGTGAGGAGTGGCTGAGCTCATTTGGTCTGTTCAGCCTGGAGGACACTGAGGACAGACCTCACTGCAGTCTTCAGCATCCTCAAGGGGGGAAGAGGAGGGGCAGACACTGATCTCTTCTCTGTGGTGAGATTCTCTCACCACATTCTGACAGCCTCAGAGTGAATTGCTTGAAGTTGTGTCAGGTGATATTTAGCCTTGATATGAGAAAAAAGTTTTTTAACCTGGTTGATAGTTAGGGACTGGACAGGCAGTGGTCACAGCACCGAGTCTGAGAGTTTGAGAAGCATTTGGACAACTCTCAGGCACATGATGTGATTCTTAGATTCTTGGGTTATCCTGTGCTGGGCCAGGAGTTGGACTTTGGCAATCCCTGTGGTTCCCTTCCAAATCAGGATATTCTGTGAAAATCTTACGTTTTCCCTCAAAGTGACACTGCAGTGACACTTTGAGTGTCTTACATCAGCTAGGTTCATCTACATTAACATTTTAGCTAGAAAACCTGTGGTCAGGCTGTTTGAAAGCTGTGCTTTTTGACATGTTTTGGTTCTAGGAGTAAAGCAGTTTGGAGGACCTAATGAGCTCTATTTCTTTCAAATTAATCTATTCTGGATGATGCTTTCTAAGAAAACATTTACTGCCATCCAGCAGCTACTAGGAAATCAAGCCACAGCCACTGATAACTTAAATCTAATGTATGTTTGGATAGGGATTCATATACATGCATAAGTTTCCTTTATCTGTTTGTCTGTTTCACAAGTGTTATTCTAGCTTCTGAGTCTTCTGTGGTATGTGGAAGGACAATAAATCAGATCAGATGAGTGTAAAGTGTTGAAAATAACTCTGTGTGATGCCTGCCTAAGTACATGCATTTCTTCCTATGAAAGGATGGCTTTTTTTCTTCTTACCTCTTCACATTACCATAATCTGAGAAACTGTTTACGGAAATAGTGGGTTAAGAAAAGTAAAAAATAAAAAGGGAAAATCAACATTAAAAGTATGACTTAAAATTGACAGTAGGATTTTATATAGTATCATTTGTTCCAACAAAAAAATGCAGAAGGAACTTTATTTTTTCTTTTATGTGTCAGATTTCCAGATGCCTGCTTCAAGGGCTGTTATTTGTGTTTTTTAAATACTAATTTATAATATACCTGCCATATATGCATACTTTGAGATGAAAAAAAAAAAGAAAAAACCTAACTTCCAAAACCAACACAGATTTTTTTAATGCCAATAGAGCTTAGAAATAAGTTTGCCAAACTAAGGTCATGTGCTTCCATGTGGTACTCAGCCTCTTTGTAGTCATGTACCATAGGGTCATAAGAAATATATGGTATTTTTGTGTGTGGAGCAGTGATATAGCCTGAAAACCAATGGGGCAGGAACACTTTTTCAAACATTTATGAACTATTTCATACCTTGGAGCGGTGGTGTGTCTGTACAGACTTTTTAACAGTAAAGATTATGTGTTGCAAAACTAGTTAGCTGATATACCATGAAATGTGGGGGAAAAAAGTTTGCAGTGTAAGAGAAAAAAGTGAGTTGTCCATGAGCAGAAATATTACAGGTTTTTGTATATTAACAGCATTTTAGAAAGGGGAGGAGGACTTCAAAGACAGCTACATAAAAATTAGCTGATTTCTACATAAAAATTAGCTCAATTCTTCTCATTGAATTTGTTCCTTGATATTTTTCCAGCATATTAACCTAAATATTTAGTTTTACTTATCATGTAAGTGAACTTGGATTATGTGGTTCTCACCATTTTTCCTTTAGCACAGTGTTTTTTAGTGTAATAGTTCTTCTCTGAAAATTATCAAAATACTTGTTCTGCTTGAAAAGATCATTCAGTTTACCCCACAAATATCGAGATTTTTATGTGTTGGGTGGGTGACAGAAACTGCATGGTTTGTAAGCGAATGTATGAAATGACAAATGTTATCAAAATCACTGGATTTTTAATGAGAAAAATTAATTTTAATGAGAAATTAAAAATTAATTTTAATGAGAAAAAATTGAATGTAACTAAGTACTTTTCAAACTGGTTCTACCTGTCTCTGAGGACTAGTTGTTTGCTAACTCTCTTTGTAGATGAAGATTTATATATTATGGGGTCAATAACATCACATAATTGGTATCCATCATCTGGTAGGAGTGGCCATCACTGTAGGGTTAATTACCCTAGTTTATATTCCATGCCAAGTTCTCAGTTCTTTTAATTAATATATCCTATACCGTTTCTTTTTATTAATGTATCCTATACCATTTGAGTATACCTTTTTCATTATATGCAGATATTGGCAGAGCTGCTTTTCCTTCTGTTTTTTAAGGTTGGGACTGGGTTTGGGTTTTCAGGGAATATTTTTGTTGATTTCTTCTTTGGCATTTTATTGTGGGCAGCGGAGCTTGTTTGGGGTTTTTGGTTAGCTTTTTGTTTGTTTTATGCTTTAAAGTATTGCTAATAAGATACGTAATGTTTTATCACCATTTTTAATGACTGTTAATTACTTGTTAAAAAAGTTTTAGTAGGAGCATTATTATTTCTTTAATATAAAATTTTATGCTAAATCAACATTCTTGTGTTTGTTTTTTAAAAGTCAATTTAAAGGAAAACAATTTTGAAATCTACAAATTTTATTTTGTTCTAAGTGACACTTTCCTGTTAAAAAATATGGTTTATTCACCACTATAATTTTCATTGGAGAAATTATATGAAAAATTTATGTGATATTCTTTTCTAAATTCAACGGTAGTTCAAGAGAGTCACCTCTCACTCAGAAACTGGTATTCACAGGTGATTATGCCTTTTAATGTTTTCATGGAAAAATGTAAATACACAAGTATTTTATGCAACTGAAAACACTACTAAGCATTTCTAACTTAATATATTATAACTGTTAGTTCACCTAAATAAAATGGCCTACTTATCATCCTCAGTCCCCCTCACCTGGCTTCTCTTGGGATCCTAGGTAGGGAGAGGGCCTATTTTGAAGTTTACAGGAGAATTTTTGAAAGCTCCTGTTTTGAGGATAAATCGCCTTCTGCTGAAGCCTTTCTTTTCTATTGAAACACATCTGAAAAGGAAAATGCCTAAGGTTTGTTGTTTTTTTCTAAGCTCTTGATCCAGTATGACAAGATAAAATTCAAGGAGTATCAGAGATACTGAATTGACAGGTAGCTTAGAAAGTTTGAGACACCTCAGAAAGCAGCAGAAGCTGCAAAAGTGTCAGTGTTTTCATTTATTTTACAGAGAAAAAGCAGCTGCAACTAGAAAAGGCAACAAAATGCTATTTTGTTCACAGTTGCATGATATGGAGTAAAAAGTGCAGAGTATAGAAGCAGGAAAATCTTTTAGCACTGGAAAATTGTCTATCTGCTAATTTTTGCCTGGAACAGGCCCTTTGGGAAACAAACCACCCCTCTGGGATTGGTCCCCCAAGAGAGGGTCATAGAATGGCCAGCATTGGAAAGGACCTTGAAGTTCATCTAGTTCCATTCCCTCATGATGAGAAGGGATGCCAAACACTAGCTCAGGATGCTCAGTCCTCATCCAGTTTGAATTTGAGTGTTTTCAGGAATGGGGGCAACCTGTTTCAGTGCCTCTCCACCCTAACAGTAAAGAATGTATTCCTACATATAATGTAAACCTACCCTCTTTCAGTTTAAATCAGTTCTCCTTTGTCCTGTCATTCTTTGCCCATGTACACAGTTGCTCTCTATTTTTTTAAGAGCCCTCTTTAAGTACTGGAAAGCTCCAAGGAGGTCTCCCTACAACCTTCTCTTCTCAAGTCTGAACAACCCAAACTTATCTCAGCCTATCTTCGTAGAAGAGGTGCTCCAGCCTTTGGTTATTTATATGGCCTACTCTGAACTTGTTGCAACAGGCCCATCTCTTTCTTGTGCGGAGGACAGCTCAGAAAATGTGTCCAGAGATGGACATGGTGATAGTTCAGGTGCTAGGTGTGCTAGGGCTGGGCAGAATCACCTCCTTCGTTCTGCTGGTCGCTCAATTTTGTATGCAGCACAAGGTGTGCTTCCCAGTGAGATCATTCTGTAGAAATAGGCTCTTGCTATCTTCAACTGTGTCTTTATATTATTGCCACTTTTTCTCCCATTGTAACCAGACCAAAAAAACTGTTCCAGAATGTGCTCATGTTTTGTTGCTGATTTTTGCGTATGATGCAAATCCTTTCCCCTGTTAAGTATCTGTACATAAATGTTGCTTTCAGAAACAACTGGCAATATATTCAGTCTCTCAGTCATTATAAAATATAGTTTTATGTCTATAGACAGAGCAATAGCGAGTGAGAAAAAGCAGCTTAAGGGCCTTTTTTGTCCTTAATAAGAGTATCTATTAAAAAATTCTGTTCTGTAATAGATTGCTCAGAAGATATTTTACACAATAGTGGTGTTCTGTTAATCTATGTCTCACTGAAGCCTGCCAACTGCCAAATAACTCTTGACATCCTGTAAGTTGATAAATAATTTACTTGTTGTTAATAGATCTAAAATCTGATGTTCCTGTTGTAGAATTATATTGTGCCAAGTCCTCCAGACTTGGTAATGAAAAAGCCAAGAAAGTCACGTTGAGTTACAGTCCTTTATGTTTACTCAGAGTGCCCTTGGACTATCTGTCATAAGCACTTGATTCTCAGAGAATACTCTAAATTTGACTTAAATCGTCACTTAATAGATACACTTTTCTTTTAAATAACATTTTTTTCCCCCAATAATTTCTAATGTTTTCGAATCATACTGCAGCAAAAGATATTTGAAACTCCATCCTTATTACCATAATATGTAATAAACAGGAAAGAGATATAATGATCCTTATGGGTCCCTTCCAACACAAGATGGTCTATGATTTATATGGCTGAGGAAGAAAGCACCTGGTTTGAACCTTTGACTACATTTCCCCTTGCAGCTGCCACCATTTACATAGTTGGAGATGCACTGTTAGCACAAAGAGCCAACATCCAATAGAACCTCATTTTCATCCTTCCACCCACTGTTCCCACAGTGTATTTATTTTGGGGTTGAAATGCTATATGTTCTAAATTAGTTTAGTCAAGTAAAGAGTCAGACACAGTCTTCCTTCAAAGGATGGCAGCCTAGAACCAAATTGTCAAAAGAGCAAAATTAGGAATATATTTAACTAGGCTGTGAATATGCTTAAAAAACAATGGAAGAGCTCTACTGAAGTAGGATCTTATTACATAAAAAAGAATTTTTCTGCAGCTTCTTTTCCAGTCTCCTTCTTATTTACAGAAAGGTACATTTTTTTCTGGACATGTGGAACATTATTGGTATAAACCAATTTATTCAACATTAATATAGCACAAGTTGATTGCACAGCTTTAAACTGAAACAATGACTAGCAGCAGGAAAGGATTTAACAATTTTTATTACAAAATAATTAGCATAATTTTAACATAAGCAGATAAAGATGAGCAGTAAGAAGGTAAAATATTTCTTTCTCCTTCAATATTATAGAAATGTGCTAAAATAAGAATTTGTAAAGGAGATCAATCAAATTCACACTCAACACCTAATTAGCTGATGTTGAATTTGATTACCTAGGTTTACCAGGTTCTAGAATTAGGTTACTTATGTATAAGTACATACTCTTTGTGGAAATTAAAAAACAGATTAATATAATTTAAATGCATTTATAGTTTACTGCTAGAAAAGTCAGGAGCTACACAACAAACATCAACAAATATGGTGTAATGAACTGAACAAATTACTATATTTTAGCCCAGGTTTACTGCTTAAATCATAAATATTTTCTGTTTTCCTCTAGCCATATTCCAATTCACTTTTTTTATTTCTTCTATAACCCAAACAGACTTTATTTTCAAAATTGCTTTTATCTGTCATGCCATGTAAAATGTGCTTTAGAAGTCTAAACAAAACAATGCCAGCTACCTCCCTTTCTACCTTTATTATCCCCAGAAAAGTCAAATATATTTGTTAAACTAGAGCTGCTGTCCATGATTTCCTACAGATCTGGCATCTAATGAAATTTCCTCCCTCAAAATAATTTCCTTAATGTACAAACTACACTTCAGTTAGCTTCAAAGGATTAGATCTTAAAAATGAAGGGATGTTTTCAATTACTGAATACACATAAATTTATTCCAGAAATAACTAACTCATACAAATCTAGAGCACAATAAATAGTAGACCAATTCTCATTGTCTCTTATCTTAAAGCCTCTTGAGATTTCTGGTTTTACATGTGTATTTGCTCTACAAAGAATATTTAAATTAAAAATCAATCACAGTGTTGCAGTTCTGAAGTGTCGTAATTAAATTATAAATGAATGAAAAGCAAATCTGAGGGGAAAAAAGTTAAAGATACGAGCAAACAATAATGGTCATCTTAGCCAGAATACCTTTTCTACATTCTCTACATTTCTATATTTTCTCCATATTGGAGAATTTGGATGGTGCTAACATCTTTGAAATCATCATGATGAAGCTCTCCATCCACAAATCCAAAGACAAAGTGTATCCTTTCCGGAATCAGAAGTCAATTCTCCTTGAATATGTCATCAATATGTCAAGTGTTTTCCTTGTAAGTGTACTCCATTTTGTAGGATTTTATAGTAAGTTTTTATACACTATTTAAATAATAATGCATTTCAAAACAAAGAAAAAGCTCCTGATAATATTATCTTAAAACAGAAAAATTGGTAGAAATTAGAGAACTACTATTTCTGTCTATTTACAAGCAAGTAGATCTCTAGAAATTTAAATGTAAAGAGTAGATGTTCTGTAAGATGGGGAGTTGCTACCTTTTAAATAACAAAAGGATTTAAGCATCCATTTCGAGAATGACAAAACTATTTTCATGACATTTCTTTTGTGCTATCTTCACAAAATACTGGCACAGTAGAATTGAAGCCATATGGTGTTATGTACTTGGATGAGGTGGAGGGCTGTTTAGAAACAAAATTAAGTGTCAAGGGACAGAAACCGAAAGAAGATGTCACTCTCTACCTCAGAATGGCTACAGTTTCCACTGCAATCAATGTTTTTGTAGACTTTACTCATTCTCATGCCCAAGTTAACTTTCTCAGTCTGTTGTATAGGTCTCAACATGAGGTAATCCCCAAGATTCCCTCTTGAGGAACATACAGAGGGTGTGTAGCCACAGCCAGACCAGGTCAGCTAAGCCACCAAACCACATTAACCCACCAGTGATGGTGCCCTCCAGAGTCTCACTGAAGCTGCACCACACAAGCTTTTAGAGTTTGACTGGACATACTTTCAATCCTCCTGTCATTGGTGCAGGTTGTGATGTGTTGGTTTTGTAGATATTAATTAATATGATAGGCATCTAATTGCTTCTGCTCTTGAGGGCAGGGAATCTCAGAATGCGTTTCTAGTTTGTGTTCTAGATTGTCAGATTTTCTCTCTCTGTCTTTTTTTTTTTTTTTTGTCATCTTCTGAAGTACTTCTAAAGCCACCATAGTCTAGTGAGATTCAGAATTATATTATGAGGAAGTTCAAGTGTTATTACATCCCATAGAAAGACAGATTTTGGTTCTGAGAATCATCTTTATTACTAGCACAATTTTTAAGAAGAATGTTTTAAAGCTTAAATATCATCAAAGGAGTCTCTGTATATTCCTGTCTAGCTGAAAAGGTTTCCTCTAACTTCTTAATTATAGTAAGGAATTTGCTTAAGCTGTACTAGAAACCTAAATAACTTCTTAATTTTTAACAGCCATCTATATGACATAAGCCACTTCTTTATGGAAGACATAATGCACTGCCTAGCCTTCTTTCCAAACGAAACTGTTAAAGACTGTCACTCACATACCTTTTTAAAATATTTACATTAAGAAGTTATTCATTAGTTCTTTGAAAATTCTTTTCATTAGATAGGCAGAAATTTCAACTTGTTAGCCACTGGTCTTAAGTGACTTAGAAAGGAAGGACCCCTACACATTTTATTAAAATTAAAGCACTTGCCAAGTTTATTTGTGCCAAAGTGGGAATTCTAGAATTTGATTTTCCTAACTATACCATCCCATGGAAAAAGAAACACACAGCAAAACCAAACAACAGAGAAAACCTAAACTGAACCTTGGCATACAACTTGAGACACTTTATTCCCCCAAAGTCCAAAATGGGCTTTCTTTTTATGAGACTTGAAATAAATGTAAGATATCAAAGCTCCAAACAGGAGATTAAAACAGTGGGTTGTTTCCATGGATGTCTGTATTACTGTTGGCAAATTTGGCAGAGCATCTGATGTCACAAAAGAGAAAAAAGTCAAATTAACCTCTGACTCATAGTCCTACAAGACCCTTGTCTCAAACTCTATATTCAAACTATTTGTTGTACTACCAAAGCATTTTCTAAGTGATCAGAAGCTATGAGGAAGGAAGTATTAAAGTATTAATTACATATTTGTGAAAAAGATGTAATATATTTTTAGACTAAAATAATTAAAATTGTTTGAATTTATAAATAAACATTCAGAGACCAGAAGAACTTAAGTCTGACTAGGGAAAAAAAAAATTTTAAAATTACACATGCTTTTCAAAGTTTGCAATGGATATGTCAATCATGGATACTCTGTCCTGTGCTTTGAGAAGCTTCAGCACAAACCTAAGCAGAAATTTAATGAGATTTTTATTATGTTCTTGTAGTAAAACTGATAAAGTTTACCATTGATATTGATTTCAGATAAGAAGTTGATCAATATGAGAATGTGTAGCTAATTTATGCTTTTGAGTTTGACAGTTGCTCTATTTGCTTCAAACAAAAAACATTATTCTTGTAAATCCAGTTGTTATTTATTCATTAAAAGAAATACCACAACTTAATACACTTCAGTACAAGTACTCTGATCTTTCACATGGAGAGGCTGAAATAAGCACATTCAAGTACTTTATTTCCATTTCCATCTCCATTTCTGTTTCCGTTTCCGTTTCCATCTCCATTTCCATCTCCACCTCCATCTCCACCTCCATCTCCACCTCCATCTCCATCTCATCCCCATCTCCATCTCATCTCCATCTCNTCCATCTCCATCTCCATCTCCATCTCCATCTCCATCTCCATCTCCATCTCCATCTCCATCTCCATCTCCATCTCCATCTCCATCTCCATCTCCATCTCCATCTCCATCTCCATCTCCATTGCTCAACTTGATTAATTTCAGTGACCTAGTTCCTCATTTGTTTGGGACCAATGTGTCCAAATTCAGACCTTACTAACCTGGTTTGACCCCTGGAGTTGGTGCCTCTTCAAGCCAGGCTAATGACTTCACTGTAACATGTCTGCAGGAAATGCTGCTGGTACTTGAATCTTAGTAGAATTATATACAGAAGAGTGATCTTTTCAGCTCTTAGGCTGTCAACTGGTACTTTCACAAGCATTTAATTCACTTCTTAATTTAGGGTTACCAGCTCTTTTTCTTCAGAAGGATCATCTCTTGATACCAAGGCCAGCATTCATGGAGGAGAGAATGAATCTTTTAAAAAGAAAAAGCATTAATACAATTTGAGGAAACACACTTAGAATTTTTAAAAAATTGTCTTTTTTCCTACTTTATTTAAAATTACCTTACCATTCTATTTTCTTCACAAAAGCTGAGAGAATCTTTAACAGCAGATACATTTATTTTTGCATGACTACTGTCCTCTCATACTTACGCAAGAAGTATAGACTAACCAAAACCACATATAGGCACAATCCACAGTATTAAGTGCGCCAAAACTCTGCATATATATGTAACTAAATAGTTTGTTATTTGTATCTTATTTAGTTACCACAACATCACTTATGTCCTTAATTTCAGTAAGTCATCACATTTATTCATTTTGCTTTCTCTTTTTCCACTTTTGGTTTTCGGGAACCCCAGATATTCCAGCTACTTAATGTTTAAGCACATATAACATTATATTACAGAAAGAAAAAAGACAACTCTGCAATGTGGTTATTCATTTGAAACATCTAATTTTAAGAGAAAATGTTCTTTTATCATTAACACATTTTATCTGCATAAATACATTGGAGTAGTTCATGTTATGGAATAGTTCTCTATTGTAAACATTTCCTCTGTAAAGGGGACCATATTTTTTCTGCTTCATCTGAAACATGTTTTCAGGAAAATGAGTTCTGCAGAGGAAAAAGATATTTTCTTTACACAGGAAAGAGATGGAGAAAGCTATTTTAAGATGGCTGACTTCAGCCTGAAAACTACTTAAGAGAATCTGGAGACCAAGAAGTGATAATGATTCCTTTTACATGAGTCAGCTCTGAGTCTGAAGATCATGGAAGCATAGAATGGTTTGAGTCGGAAGGGACTTTTGTATTCATCTAGACCAAACCCCAGGATAACAATAAACCTCAGAATTGGCTGAAACTTCACGATCAGTCTTTTGAAATATCCAGTCATCTATTTCTCTGAAATATCCATTAGGTCTTGGGAGAGTGACAATACTAAGGTTATGTGCTCTGAAGCAATAAAAACTGTGTCACTTCTAAGTAGTCACTTGTAAAAGAAATCCTAAAGAGAACCACAGTGGACCAGTGTGAGATTTACATATTAGAAATTAGAGTTGCACTTTGATTAGCTTTAATTTTTAAACATCCATCATGACTCTTGAAATTAATAATTAGATATGCAACAATGTGTGGTAATTGGATGAAGCTTCTAAGGATTAGAAAGAAAAGATGCTTCCATTCCAAACCACTGGAGTGTTTAATTTTTCTAAGTGTTACAATTATAGTGAGGGATGCCTTTACTACTCTGAGCAGGGCTTGAATTTAGGTATGAAAAATTCAATTAATTTTTTCATGTGTTCCAGGGTTTATTTCATCATTTATGAGAAAATGGCCAGCTCCAAAGGAGGACTATAGATTTCAGTGCAACCCACAACTAAACTGGCTTAAATTTAGTAAAATATGCTTCTGTCTTCAGTAAATTTGACAAATTTTCTGAAAGAGAAAGGTTAGTTTAGTAGGTTTTGATCTTGAAAAGGCTTATTGACATGTCCTCTTTGGAGACATTATTTTAATGGTATAAAAAGCTCTATAAAATTCTGAAATTTCACTCCAAGTAAAAATTTCAAATGATTGTATAAAAAGGTGTGTTTAAGATTTGTGTGAATTGTCTGTAGCCTTATGAGTCAACATTCTTTCTGACAACACAAAAAAATGTGAACTACTGAAGGAGTGATGATTCAGTGCATAACTAGCTTTCAGAAGACTCTATTTCTAGACTTCTGCATGACCCAAACATATTTGTTGTGTTTTTCTGTTTGTGTGGTTTTTTCCAACACAACCTCTTCCCTTCAACATTCAGCCTGTTCTGGATTCTAAATTATTTGAAAATCTGAGAGAGTGAGATTTTCATGTTCTGTCCACTTGAAAGGTATGAAAATTTGAAAGAAATTTTGTCTTGTGGAAGATCTGTAGGTAAATATTATCACCTGCTAGAGTTTGTTTAAAAAGCCTAACGTGTTTTTTTGCACAGAACTTGATCTTCAGTATCTTAAAACTCAAGTACAAATATCAGTATCCTGATATGGAATTTTATCCCACTAAGGTAGTTAAGCCTCCATAATACACCACTGGAGTTTGTCATGAAATTTCCAGCAGTTGCAAACCTTTCATAATTATCTGCCTAATGACTTTTTTTCTGCATAGGTTCATGAGTCTCCCAAAAGAAGGTCTAATCTATTAGCTCTAAGGACCATTAGATGAATATCCATACTCAAGGAACCATTAAGATAATTTTTTTCCTGTCACAAGCTGCTTCTAAGACAGACATAGCAACGCTCCACTTTGCTTATATACATAGTGCTTTATAAATGGAATGAAAAACAGTAAAATTTTAAGAGGAAAACAGATTAATCAATGAAAATGAAATTCAAGAAATTTTCCAGGGTTTCTTCAAGTATTTTTAATTTCCCATTGTATTGGACAGCCTTTTTACTATTAAAAAAAACTAAACAAAACATTAAAATGCTGAAAACCGGTGCACTCCCAAAAACTCTGCACTACAAAATTATATGTAGGTATTCTGATTCTTCAAACACCAAGGCTAACTCTGCATCATGAGTGAGCTATATTTTTCCCAGTATTCTTGTTATATTTGTAGGATGATGCAGTGAACAGAGATTAGAGAACATCTTACTTTTACTCAAGAACAGGAAGGGGGGATCGATTTCATACAGGGTCACTTGCAGAATGTGACAATTCAGTCCTCACAGTTTAAGGGTTATAGTGGTGCCAGCTATAGGATGGAAGGATGAATGGGTGGATGAATATAAGCTAGTGCCCAAGGGCCCCAAGGAGCTCCAAAATATATCATAGAGTGTGTGAAGGAAGTCAAGTGTGAGCAGCTCAACTCCACTCAGTCAGCTTTTAAAGTTTTTTCAGTCTACTGAGTTGCTCAATGTTCAGCATGTGATGAACCAATTAACTGAATTTGAACTTAGGCCATTTTATTTTAATCTTTGCATGCCTTTTGATACAAGTCTATTGCTCCTCTTCAGGAAGCCTGCTTCTTGCATACTGACACTGCAGTTATGCAGTTTACATTTTATGTTGATTGCTTAGGAAAATATTGATTGAAGGTGTCATCATGAGTCAGAAAGTCTTTGTTTAGGCTTCTGGTTTAATTGGAATTCAACTGTGTATTTCTCTGCTTAATTTTATAAAATAGAGGCATAACAGCATAATTTACATTGTGGTTTTTTTCCCTGTGAGAAGCCATGGCATATTAGTAAAGTACATTTATAGCATTCTGAAGTAATTCACCTGATTACAGCTGGGGAAAATCTGTAAAAGCAGGATGATGCAAACTGTCAGAATGAAGCAGTTGGAGAGAAGATATGACTGGCAGCAATTGTGTTTCAATGAAAACTGTGCAAAAATGGACACAATAATTCCATATTTGAAAACCAACCTTCATTTATATGAATTTCCATATAATTCTAGCCCATATGTGGGGAAAATACAATGGGGAGGAAATAGAGGAGTTACTCTTCAGTCCAAATATCACTGGGAAGTAATGTTAATATGTTATTTATAGCATTTACTGTTTGTTCTTACACTAAGCACAAAGCTATCACATGGATTGTGTTTATTTGAGTGAGTTCATAATTTTTGGCAGATCAAGAGTTATTTCCTTAAAAAGATTGACAGAGATACACTACCTTCGCTTATTCTGATGTTTCAGTTTGCTTCCAGACAGTTTAAGGTGACTCAATTACTTAATATATTGCTTTTTGGGGCACATAGTTTGTTGAGTTCTTTTTTTTCTCAAGACTGATCTTAAGAGCTGAAATCCCTGATTCCCAGCTGTGACTCACCAGTTTGGCAGTACCATCTTCCAGTGCCCGGCACAGCCAGCTGACTTTGTTCTGTCTAGTGTGTTTCTAGGCCTAACTACCAGTGTGCAGCCAAGACCTTAAATACTAGTAAATAGACTGTGTGGATGTGAAGCAGATTTTAATGTAAGCATAGGATTAAAACTGGCCTGGAAATTATGTTTGCGTAACCTTAAATTTAATGTTAAGTCCGATATATTGCAAACTATAAAATGTCATAAAGATCCTAGGAAACAGAAAAAAAAAAAAAGCCAGTGTGAAAAAATATTTCTTCAAATATCTATTCTGTATGTACAGACAGTGCATTGAGAGACACTTCCTTAGACAGATACATTGTTATCACTTCTCTTCCATGAGAAACCCGGCCCATAGGTATCACAGAATCATAAGATCACAGAATGGCTTGGATTGGAGAGGATTTTAAAGACCACGTAATTCCAGCCCCTCCTTGCCATAGACAGGGACACCTTTCACTACATCAGCGCACTCAGAGCCCTGCCCAACTTGGCCATGAACACTTTCATGGGAATGGGGCATCCACGGCTTCTCTGGAGAGCCTGTTCCAGTGCCTCATCACCCTCACAGTAAAGAATTTCTTCCTTTTATCTAACCTAAACCTGCCCTTTTTCAGCTTAAAGTCTTTTTCAGCTCTATCCCCTTTTGGTAGAAAGTTCTACACAGATAAAACATTGTAGCTTAAAAAGATACGTAGCTTAAGCACATCTGTCATTGGCACATGCAGCGTTTAATCAGAATTGTAAAAGATACCAAGGAATTTTCCTTGGTCTTGAGAAGGGACAGTTACAGAGATGCCAGATGCTTTGTGGCCACTGCAAATCCCACCTCCAGAATCTGTTTCTGCCTTTTAACAAAACAGAACTGACACTGAAACACGTCTGTGGCACAACAGTCTCTACAGAGCTTCACTAAAATCATTTGTGTCACCACAATGACAAAACACAATACAGTAATAATGATATCGATTCAAGAGCATCACGAGCACAAAGTCATGAAAAGAAATTCTATGAAATGCTTTTGGTATTTTTTGCCTCCTGTGCTGTGGCTCCAGGCCTATGAAGGTTTATGTACATAAAGAGCAAAGCACAGCGGGACTACTCATGTGCCTTGAGTAAAATACAGGCTAAGTCTTTGTAGGCCTGAGACTTTCAGTTCAAGCCCTCTGCACATTAATTTCTCTAATACAAATATAATTTTTATATATATATATATATAGATAGATAGATATAGATATATAAGCTGCAGTGTAAAGGAGTTATTTGCAATGTGAATTTTATTTTATTTTTACAACATATATTATTCTTGTATTTGACAAAGGTGTATCAGAGCTCTGGCTCATAATTTATTTTAAATTGGATTTATTGTCATTCAGTCTAATGCAATGATAAAGCCTCAGATGTGAAATCCCTCGTGAAAGCTTCAGTATTAGAATTGGAAATGCTATGTCTGCCTCAAAGCCCCTAATGCAGATGTCTGAAATTTAGAACATTTTCTTTCTATACTGAATGTTTCAAGTTTTCCCTCCAAGGAAGAATACAAGGTGATGGGAATGACTGCTTCTCTGCCATCTCTTTTTGTCTATGCCTTCAGGCACCACTATTTTTCCATGCAGCTGCATGCAATAGAGCATGTTGGGAGTTCAGTGTTTGGGACAGGTGTGAATCAGTCTATATGAGGGTTTATGGTGAAAGATTACTGTGTCTCCTGTCCTGAGTATTCTGGCTATATCAAATGATATGATCAGAGGTGTATAGGGTTTCCCAGAGGTATGGTAAAAACACATGTAAGATCCTTCGAAAGAATGCAACAACTTTACATAAACATATCTCTCACCTATTGCAATACTTCCAAGGAGAACAGAAACTGTCTGAACAGTAATATATGGTCAAGGTTCAGCTCAGCATAGAAAATTCATTTTTAATTTTTTTTCCAATTAAGCTGTTAAAACTGGTAACTCTTCAGATGCTCTTTCTCAGATGCTCTCCAGATCCACGGGTTGGCTCTCAAGATCTTTGACACTGAATATGTCAGCTTTGCCTCTGTGTCTTCCCCTCTCTATTTCCTTAAGAGTTTAAGACATTAACTGGATTTTGGTTTTGAGTTCCTGATTGTAAGGAGAGACAAATATTGGTGTTCCCAGATGCCCTTATCCAGCCCAAATGAGCTTTACTTCACTGTGGACTGTGCAAGTGTTCAACAGATCATGTTTCACCTCCTTTCCCACCTGCTTTGGTGAGGACTGGCAGAAGAAATGACACTTTGCAAGTATTTTCAGGGATGCCCAATTTAGCAGTCACTGAGATGAATGGGATCGGTCATTCCTCATAATGCCAAGGTTTAAAGGTAATGGAGAGCTGTCGTTGCATGCATCTCCCTGGTTTGTGAGGCTATTGCTGCAGTTATAGTAGCTAAAACCTTTTTTTGATAAAAGCCTTAGATTTTGTAAAGAACCTAATGCCATACTGATGCACTGTGATGGGATCTGCACGGGTTATAAGTTTCCTGGTGCTTTCAAAGGATACAAGCATTGCTATTCAGGACTGTTTCAAATGAGGCAAGAACAGAAGTCTCCACAGACCCGAGAAAGCTAAAGCAGTGTGAAATTTTGTCATAAGTGGTGGAGCTGAAATCTACAGCAGCAGAGAGCTGAGACTGAAGTGAGGTGTCTGGAACTCAGATCAAGGATGTGACCTCCTTAGATGGATGTAAAACTTCCTGCATCTTAGACAACATTTCAACAGCCATGGACTACTTTGGATTTTCTTTACATCCACCTTAGATGAAATACCATTTGTGTAGTTTGGGATCAGATTGTAATTCTTTGGATGAGGAACTCCAGTCTTTCCCATTTCAAATAAAGGAAATTCTTCAGACAGATCCACAAAAAAAAATCTCAGCAATATATTAGTTATATTATTGGTTCAAATTAAGAGCTCTGATGGAGGAAAAGTGAAAAAAAACTAATACAAGTAAAAGCTGAAAGAAATATACAAGTGAGTTAACAACAACCAGAGATCTTCATTCATTTCAGTGAGGGAAAAATAAGACTCAAATCTTTTGGGTCTCTCAAATGTCATCAGAGTTCTCAGCAGCCATGTGCTGAGTCGGAATTAGCATATAAAAGTGACCAAATACATCTGTTCCAACTCTCTAAAGCGAGAGTCTCTTGGTTGCAACATGGATATATTTATTTCAGAAGAAAAATTAATTTTGAAAGGAATGAACTTAACCCTTTTTACCCCCTACCAGGATGATGACAGCACTTTTAATGGCTAAGATTTCTATAGCAAGTAGCTTTTCTAGTGTTCCTACTTTGTGAATGTAAAACTTAGAGAAATGTACAGAAGCCTGTTTGGAAAGGAGTTGCTTTATCAAAATAAAAGGATGAATCTTTAAAGCAGAATTAAAAAATACATCATAAAACCAAAAAATACATGAATGATAGAGTTACAGATTTCCTACCATGTATGTAATTAATGAGATTGTCTTCTACAGTATTGCTTTCAAACCTGATTTGCATTCTGAAATGCTAAACTCAGAGCTAACTAAATGAAATAATTAATAATGTGATCTTCCATCATACATGCCATGTATTTTTATTTCTTTAGATTGCTTTCAGAAATGCCAAAGTCTTCTCTGCTAATGTAAATTTTCATGAATCATTAAAAACATGTGATTCAGAGTAATTTTGTTTTCCAATTAGAACTGGAAGGCCTTCTTTGAAATCTAGCTGAATGAGCAAGTGAAGCAATGAACTAAGTAAAGCAGTTGAAGGTTGTGGCATTTCTTTGTTGTATTTCAAAGTCCTGTTTCAAGACTTCCTCTTCTGAAAATAAATAGTCTACATCTCTTGATTTTCACACTTGTGTGACATTGTATAGCACCATCTCACCTGCAGCAAGAAAATAGACACAAAAATATGGTTTAACACCACCAGTTCTTCCCAACTGCCACACATTATTAACACATAATATCTGTACGTACCTAATATATACACCTATAGTATCATATAAACATCATATATATATATAATAGGTAATATCTGTAAGATACTATAAGATAGATAGATAGCTAAGATATAGATAGACAGCTATTATCTAACATATACTAACTTTGAAGTTTATGTATATTGGCTATGATCCCTACAGGATCTCCTATAACGAAACTTGTGATCACGCTATGTTTATAGAAATGTTTTCGCTATAAATTTCATGTCAGCTCTTCAGTCTCTGAACTCAGTTGGGAGGCTCAGTGTTGCATTCCATGGCTGTAGTATCAAGTCCAGGGAGCTCTGGTGACCAGCATGAGACAGAACGAGATGAGTCTCTGCTTGTTTAAGCTCAAAAATCCATTTATTGGGGCATCACCAACACAGAAACACACTCAGCTCAACCCAGAGGCAGAGAGCCTTGAACAGGGGCAGGGTGGTGGGATTTATAGAGGAAGGGTGGAGTTTTACCTTTGGGCTTAGGGAATACCTTTCCCAAGGCAGAGGAGTGGTGTCCACTCTGCTTGGGACTCAAAGCCATGCCTCTGACCTTAAAAATAACCAAATCTTTGCCTCCCGTGGGTGGAGGCACCCCACAGCTCAGAGAGGGGATATTGGATGGCCACATACATTTTTGCAACTGAAAGAGAACAAATAAGGTCTTTACTTCTGTTAGCTAGGAGCTAGATTATTAAAATACGGAGCATTTATTTATAAGGTCAAGTTGTGAGTTTGTAAGAGTGAAAAGTGCACAAAACCTAGACACACAAGCAATATTCAGTGCCACAAATAAAAGAAAAAATCATTATTTGTGCTTGCCAAGCCCAGTGTCTGGCTGTTGTTGTGGTGAACATTTCTCACAAATGCTTTTTCTTTTTTAGAAAAAAAAAGTGTAGTCTTTGGAAGGCACACTGGGTTGCTGTCATCATTTATTTACTTAAAAGCTCTGTGAAGAAGGAATCCAGAGAGTAGCAGAGCTGCTCCACATGACTGTAAATTGTTTGTTCTGAGGCTGCACTAAATCTTGAAAACTGGTCGTAAGTGTTGAACCTGCAGAACACATTGGTGACCTATTCACATTGTCTGAACATTTCTAATTGGTGTATATTTAGGGGGAAAAAAAGTACCATTTGCACCATTTTTTGTTTAATGATATGACATTCCATCTTGAAATTTTTCTGAGCAAACCTAAATGACTTAAAAATGTGTTGGTCAGAGAGGCTGATGACAGAGTCAGAACATGATGTTAGGGTTGTTCTGATATTTTTATATGAACCAAATGTTCTTGAGAAATTACACTTACTTCTTTCAATGTGTAAAATCTTATGAAGATATTCCTGAAATTCTATCAGACATGATGTCATTTATGAGAATGGGTAAATTCCTCCATCCATCCTCCATTTTCCTCACTTTCCCATGAGGAAAACCTTTACACTTGAGAATTGTCACCTGATAAAAACTTAGGGTGAATTTTCTTATGTGGGGAAAACATCTAAATGCCTTGCTTGATGTGTGAGACACTAAGACTCAGGGACTAGAAATTAAGTTTAAGTATGCCTGTGAATGAATTCTAATTTATTATGTAATTTTTCTCTATATTGCCTATACTTGAGAATGTTGTGCATGTTATCAACAGAGAGTTATATATTCCTGGCCACAGCTAACAGCTATAAGGCAATAAGCCCTGGAGTCCTGATAGAATAGAGAATTAAACACTGATTTGAATTTACAAAATGTTCTTTTAGTCATGCTGATAGGAGAATTTAGCACAAGGATTGCTCTCACAGAGGGTGGGTATATCTCAGCTGGTTTACCAACAACTTGTGGTTGATACAGAGGTCATCACTGGGTAGGTACAGAAGACTGCACTTTCTCTACCATCAGATTATATTTCAAAGGTGTGCTTAAAAGAAAAAATAATCAGATTTGTTAAATCCCATTTGTTACAATTAACAGTAAAATTGTCTTTTAAAGGCCAAGTGAGCCATGAAGCCACAGTTTAGCCATTTCTATTTAGTAAATGCGGACTCAGAAGTCATCACCTTCACTGATCACGGAAGTGTTTTTTTGTCCTGGCTATAAACTTGATCTGATATTACAGGCAGATAGAATAATGTTTCACATAAGATGAACATTTCTTCTTTCTCTGTTTTTATATATGTAACATTGATATAATACATGCAAATATCTGTGAAATAATTTCAGAAAAAGACATGCAGCATTTTCTTTCGGAAAGGAATGTCCTATTTTGTTTGGCATTATTGTAAATAATGTATGGGAAACACTTGGAAGCTACTGATCAAGATATCTTTCTGTTGATAACTTGATTTAGTAGAGAAGACAAAAAGCTTTTCCCCTTGAAGCTGTTGGATTACATGAGTTCAAGGTGAGGGCTAACTTAGGAATGGTTCCAAAGAAATGAGCAGTTTTATTTCTTATGTAACTTCTATACCATCAAGTTCAACACATCTCTGGCAGAAATGTTTGTATTCTTAGCAAAGTGATGAAAAATTACATGAGCTTAATTATGCACTATTCTTTTCCAACAACAACTAGCTTTTTGAACTCGAGAAAGCAAACTTTTCCAAAAATTTACCTGCTAATTTACTTTAGAAGTTAAACTTTCTGAAGTAGTTTCATAACTGAGGTGCATTTTCTGACATTAATAATTTCATATTCTGTATTTTCAGCCTTCTAACTAAAAAAAAAAATATATGTTTAAGTAACTCCACCAGCTACATAGCTCCATGAAGGCTGCAGTTTTATTCCATTAAGGACAATATTTTATTAGAAGTAACACACAGAACTGTTTCTTAATAAACACTGTAATTGTCATATAATTTGATATTTTACTAGAAATAAATATTCTATTGTTATTCTTCCTCCCTTTATTCATACTGCAATGATTTTTACTTACAAGTTTTTTACTAGTTACCTATCTAAGAAGAAGGGAGCTTCTGTACATGTGGGATTCATTTACTGTACTAAAAAAGGCAAGATTTAATCTCTTTTTTTTTCCTGTGGGTGCACATTGGATTTAATGGCTTTTCAGTTCACTTTGGTTCTTACGCTCATCTTCCTTGAAAGTTGCAGGCAGAACGGATAACATGCCATCATTCCCTCAGCACTGGGCCTTATGTTCCAAGTCATATAGAATAAGGTACAAATCCTTTGGCTCTGCTTTCATTCCTCGTTTATACAACACAGTCATAATCAATGAGTAGTGTGATCTAAAGAGAAATAATAGCAGCTCCCTACTGTACCAGACACAGGTAGGAAGATTGAGTGTCAATATCTTCTGAAGGAATTTCTGTGGTCTTTTTCACTGTCTTGCAGAATAGGTGCTGCCTTGCAGCCATAGACTTGTTCCTGCTCTGATTTCTGATAATTTTAATGCACTACACTTCTCAGCTTTCTACTCTCATCCCTCCGTGCTTGAACTCAGAAAAAAGACCATTAAACATGAGTATTTCAGGCTTAGCATAAATTTCTCATTTGAAATAAGGAGTTATAGGTTAGGAATTCCCTGCACACTGCTTAGCTGTAATTTCAGGGCATGATTAATTTCTTGGTGCAAATCACCAGGCAGACACCCTCAGGGGTTCCTTGCTTCTGCTTAAAGCAGAAGATTGAAACAGAGGAGTGCTCATTCATAGAAGAGATAGTAATTTTGCTGCTGACATACATCTGCAAATTTTCTCTCTTTCAGGAGCTACCACTTAGATGTATACACAGTTTTTTGATAATTTCCTTTCAGATGCTGAAGTCTAAGTTTCAGGATCTCTAGGAAAACGCCATATGCAAGGAGAAATCCAGTTTACAATTGAGAGAACTGCATCAAAATGCAACGGTGTTTCTCAAAACTGCATCGCCAGAGCTCTGCCTTACCCTCTCTCGCACTGCTGATAACCTGTCAGCAGCAACCCCGCGAGCTGAGGAGCATGAAACACTTGCAGCCAGCAAACATTTGACGATAACCTTGGCTGTGACAGACATCATCGCTCCCGCTCCGCAAGGCAGCGGCGACCCACAAGCACAACGCACCCAAGGCCCTGCAGGCAGCGAGATAGGGGTGGCCGCTCAGTTCCTCAGCCAAACGTTTTTCCCTTTGGGAATTTCCCTCCCTCCCCTGCCGGCTGCGACCCTCCCTGTTCCCTCCGTCCCTCTCCACTCCCTCCGTCCCTCCCGGCTCCCTCCGTCCCTCGCAGCCCCCGCGGTTCCGCAGCCCGCCCCGCGCCGCCGCCAGGTGGCGCCTCGCGACCGCGCTTGGAGCGGAGCCGCGGGTGGGAGCGGGAGCGGGGTCGGGAGCGGAGCCGGGAGCGGGGCCGGGAGCGGGAGCGGAGCCGGGAGCGGAGCCGGGAGTGGGGCCGGGAGCGGAGCCGGGAGCGGGGCCAGGAGCGGGGCAGGGAGCGAGCCCTGGGACGGGATGTGGCTTGGGAATGAGTTCGGTTCGGGAGCGGGTCGGGGAGCAAGTCCTAGTTCTGAAGTGGGTCGGGGAGCGGGTCCCGGTTCGGGAGCGGGTCTGGGAACAGGCCGGGAAGCTACGCCGCCCCGGGGAAGAAATATTTTAATAAAAGGGGAGTCGCCGCCGAACTTCGAGCGCCGAGGTGCGAGCGTGGGAATGGGGCCTTGCGGTGCGCAGGGCGCAGCCTTACGAACCGAAGTGCCCCGAGCAACATGTCCTTTACAGTGACTATTATTGTCAGAATTAAAGTCTGTGAATTCCAAACAGTACCCACTGGGTGATGCTGCGTGGTTTGGGCGCAGCGGCGGCCGGTGAGCGCTAACGTGTCCGTGGCATGTTGGAACAGGGGCGTCTTAGCACGACGGGGTCAAGCAGAAATAATGTGGGGGGGAGAGGCTGCACGGCTTTTCTCTGCCTCCGTTGACACCGGAGAGGCCGTCCCAGTGGGAACATCGCAGCTTGTCGCTGCTGCTCGCGATGGGTCGAGGTGCCGCTCCAAGGCGCGGGGGTGCCTGGCCGGGATAAGGACTGGGGCGCGGCATCGCCGGCGATGCCATGGCAGCACTCTGCTCCGGTCCTGGTGTCTGAATCCCTGCCGGGTGCCTGTGCGTGTGTGTGTGTGTGCATGTGTGCTGGAGAAGAGGGGAGGAGGGAGGAAGTGGGGTGGTGGTGGTAGCGGCTGGCGGGAGGGGGATGATTATTGGCAATGGGCGGGAGAGAAAGAGGCGACTCCTGTTTCCTTTTCTTTCTGCCAGCGCAATCTCGGCTCATTTTCTCTAAGCTATACAAGTTCACGGACGAGCTACCTAGCCAGCCCTCCTCTCCCGTCATGGACCTCCCAGGTAAAAAGGCCGTTCTCCTCCCCGCAGGCTGTTCTTCTCTCAAAATATCATTTTAAATGATAGCAAAAATAAGGTGCGGGGTTAGGGCACCGGTAGAGATGCCTCCGGGGAAGTGTAGGAGCGATCTCCCAGGAGCGAGATCTCCGAGTGTTCTGGTGAACGGGGAAAACTGAGACGCAACTTCCGAGGGAGAAGCCGGGTGAGGCTTTGACTCCTGCGATATGTGTGCATGCCTAGGTGGGAATCGGGGGATATCTGAGCCAGCTGCTTCCTTCTCGCAAGTTTAGGAAGTCGCCGGGGTAGGCAGCAGTGGTGGTAGCCTGGCCTGGGGCGCAGAAGGTTGGGAAGTACAAATCGGGGCCCGAGCGAGCAGCCCCAGGCGGGGAGAAGGGCGGCGGCTTCTTTCAGAGTCCGGCCGGAGCAGCGCCGGGGCGAGAGCACGGATTCGCAGCGCCCCGGCCGCCCGCGAACTCTACAGATAGAGGGGCAGCTCGAGGGGAGACAGAGCGCGTTACTTATAACAGGAATAAAATCTCCTTCCGTGGTGAGAAGGAGACGGATACAAACCAAGCTCGCAGCTGTGGTAAATAGTCGGGCCGTGGGAAGAAGTGGAGCCGGGTTTTGGAGACCCAGTTGGTTGTGGGGCGGGAAAGTGATTGCCCGAGGCGCTCGCAGGATGCTCCGCCGGGGCTTTGGGGATGCAATCTGCCGCACCGCCCCCTCCTCCCCCCTCGGAGTACGGCAGGGGCTGCTGGAGAACCGGAGGAAGAGGGAACACCGGGCAGCGAGGTGTCTCCCAGACCTGTTGTACTCGCTGGGGCGCTGGGGGCGGGGAGGGGCAGCCCGCCTGGCGGCGTGGTGCCTACTCCCTCCTGCCCGCCCGCTGCTGTGCTTCACCGCCGCCTTTCCCTTGGCAGGCTGCTGCGTGCCGCCCGCCCTCTGAGAAGGCTCCTTCGCCCCGCGCAGAGGAGGCGGCGGAGGAGGAGAAGAAGGGGAGGAAGGCGCGGCCGCAGCCGCCGCTACCCAGCCGCCGTCCCGCANGCCGCTGCTGCTGCTGCTGCTGCCCGCCGGGTGCCCGGTGCGGGCACAGAACGACACGGAGCCCATCGTCCTAGAGGGGAAGTGCCTGGTGGTCTGCGACTCCAGCCCCTCGGCCGACGGTGCCATCACCTCCTCCCTGGGGATCTCGGTGCGCTCGGGCAGCGCCAAGGTGGCCTTCTCGGCCACCCGCAGCACCAACCACGAGCCCTCCGAGATGAGCAACCGCACCATGACCATCTATTTCGACCAGGTCAGCCGCCGCCTGCTTCGCCTTCGCTACCCCTCGTCCCTCCGTCCTCCGCCCCCGGCTCCTCCTGGCTGCACGCCTGTTCTCCTGGTTCCCGTTCCATTTTATAATCCCGACCCACTCGCTCAATAGCAACTTCACGTCTCAAGTCCCCAAAAGGACTTTGGAAAGTTCTTTTAGGTACCAGCGGGGCTTTCCTAGGGTGGTACCGGGGCTGAGCACGCTGGTTCCTTGTCCGGTCACAATCACTAGTACGGAAAGGGCTTTAACGTGAAAGTCTGCGCCGCGGACTCGTGCGGGGGCGCCTTGCAGTCAAGGATTGCCTCGGCCAGCCAGGAACTACCCGGGGGAAGGGCGCGCATCCCTCCTTCCGAGCAAATTCAGAGATTTACCGATGAGGAGTCGGCGGATCTGCCGGTTCGGGGGGCATTTGGCAATGTCACGGCAACTCTCAGAGGGAGGGAGGGATAAGGAAGAAAAGGGTGTTTCCCACGTTATCAGACGAGGCAAGCGGTGTCCCCGGCGGGCTGTGTAGGAATGGTGTTACCCGGCACGGCATACCCCGGGCAGAGCAACGAAAAGCCCTTTCTGCTTGTTCTGCCCCTGCCTCATCGCACCGCTCGCCTCCCAGACACCAAACCCCGTCCATGCACTTTATTTTCGCGGTGACATTTGCTTTTTTTCCTACCGCTTCTGACTTCTGAAGTAATATTGCAGAGTCAGCCAAAATTAGCATACAAGACTGTTTTCTCTGGGCTTGTTTGTTTGTTGGTTTTTGAGTTGTTTGGGTATTTTACCTGCCTGCCTGGTTGTCATTTATCTGTCTGCCTGTCCCTCTTAATGAGTTTGCACAGCTATTCGTCGCATACAAATCTTATAAAAACAGAACAGTAGAGGAAAAAAACCAAAACAACAAAATATCAGCTCCCCAACTTGCTAAATATATAGCATATTTTGAAGCTTTACCCGGCAGTGTGCGGTTCCTAGGAGTTTGGAGGCGTTTTCTCGGTGCTCCCACAATAAGGGTCTTTTAATTTTTTTTTGTTCCCTTTTATTTTTTTTTGAGAATTATAGACTTTGGCTGTTTGGGAGGAAAAGCTTGGGATTTAGGGGCTGGGCGACGATAGTGTTTTTGTTTTCGCCTGCTTTTTATTTCTTCATTGAAGCAGAGTTTTAGCCCTCAAACTGAACGTGACGGGTGTGCCCCAGGGGTGGGCACGGCGGAGCAGCCGGCTCAGGCACATCCACTCGCCGGATGGCATCGCCACCCACCCACAGGTTCTTCTCTCCACGCTGCTCGTGCCTTTTGAGCCAAATCATGCTCCGTGTCACAGGAGCCTGGACGAGGAGCGAGTGGGGTGAGCCGAGGCCAAGTCCCCGTCAGATCGGCGGGATGGCCAGGGCGCGGCCGTCGCTTCCGAACGAGGCTTTGCACATCTGCCGGAGTGCTCAACACTTCCTTTTTTTTTTTTTTTTTTTGTTTTTTTTTTGTTTTTTTGTTTTGTGTTGTTTTTAAAAAAATTGGAATATATGAAAAATGAAGGTTATTGCCGGGAAGGCGGAATAGACTCACTCTAGCCTCCTGAGGAGCATGTGGGCCAAGTGGCACAGCCCTCCAGAGGGACAGAGAGACATGAGCTGGCAGACGTTGCTGTTGCTGAGCATCCTCTTCCTCCTTTGCCCCTCTCTGCAGTGCAGTTTTAGTTCTATACCCTATTAAATTCGAAGCCAGCTCTGATTTCAGTAGTACTACCTAAAAACATACATTTTCATTATGAGCTAATGACTTCTGGTATTTTATCCTACCTTTTTTCCCCTCCCTCCTTCCCCCCATTTCACACCCCTCCCCCTCCTCCTTCTGCCACCTTTGCTTTATTGACAGCTTAGTGTGGACATTTACACTTCATCCAACATGCTTTGGAGATCATTTTTGCGTAACTAAATTGCTTTATTAACTCTGATGCCTTTTAAATGCCTCTGTAACTTGACTCCATTCCCCTGCCATACACTTTTAATTGTGCTGCAAATGCCATTTTTACTATGCTTTATGTTGGTCATTGAGCTCATGTCAGATTTTTGCTGATGCTTTTCTAAGGTGGAGTCTGATTTCTCTGATTTCTCTATTTCTCTCTCTCTCTCCTTTTCTTTGTTCTGTTTTATTTGTTTACATTTCAGGTATTAGTTAATATTGGCAACCATTTTGATCTTGCTTCCAGTATATTTGTAGCACCAAGAAAAGGGATATATAGTTTCAGTTTCCACGTGGTCAAGGTCTATAACAGACAAACCATCCAGGTGGGTTCTAATCCAAATCCACATCTTTCTTTTCCTTTTTTTTTTCCCTTCAAATTCCTATTTCTATACTCTTATTTTAAAAAAACCTAGTAGTTGAAGGGCAAGTCTGTGAGTTATTTTTAAAGGGGTATGTATACATGACAGAAATTACACATTGCCTATTTCCTTAACTTAGTTTAACCTAGATTCTAGCCTGTACAAATGTTTAGTGATGTGCACAGGGAAAAAAAATCATTGAGAGTATTGAAAATCTCAGATTCTGTCTTTTTGCACTTTTTAGGTAAGTTTAATGCAAAACGGCTACCCAGTGATTTCAGCTTTTGCAGGAGATCAGGACGTCACCAGAGAAGCAGCCAGCAATGGGGTCTTGCTCCTCATGGAAAGAGAAGACAAAGTGCATCTCAAACTGGAAAGGGGTAACCTCATGGGAGGGTGGAAATATTCAACCTTTTCCGGCTTCTTAGTCTTTCCACTATAAAAGAAGGCCAAATAGGAGACAGATCCATGAGCCGGAGCAAGGATTCAATTGTTAATGACACCCTGAACTTGGCAGCACATGACAATATTTTCAGTCACCCCGTCAGACTGTCACAGTAGAAGAATGATAACCTTCCAAACTCCAACATTTGCTTTGAATATTGACAATTCCTTGGAACCTGCGCCTCTAATTAGTTTTAGACGACAGTGATCTGTAGGAGAAATGAAATTATCGACCTGAGCAATTTGTACCTGTGATTGTAAAGTCAATTTTGGATTTTATTGTTGGGATCATTGACTTTCTAATTATTTTTATTTTTCCTCTCTTTCATTTTTTCTTCTTTTTCTTTCTCTTGTTCTTGTCCCAATGAAACAAATAACTCGGACCACAGAATCGCTTTGTCAAAGGCTTACTCCAGAGCCAGAAGAATGGAGTGTTCAGCCCAATGAGATGTTTTTTCCATGTTTCATTTCTTTGTGTTGTATAGCCTTAAGGAAAAAAAAAAAGAAAAAAAAAAGAAAAGAAAAAAATGGAAAAAAAAAAAGAATGGCTTCAGTCTCAGTCCTGTATTTTTCTGGGGGAGGGGGATTCTGGACATTACTGTGTCAAGAAGTGCTTTATCCAGTGAAGCAAAATTTGCACGATTGGAACCTTATTTGTGTTGTTCGTGTTTTTCATCAACTCTTTATTTTTCCTGTTTTTTGTTTGTGTGTGCTAAAAATGTAAGCTAGGTTGATCAATAAGACAAAACAAAGCACATATATACCCTGTAGCTCTGAGTAAAGCTAACCAGTGAACAATTCTGTCTGCACTTTCCAGCTGATCTTTATAGACCTATTTAGAGAGAGAAAAAGAGAGAGAAAGAGCGAGAGAGCTACATGATCCTTCAATTACAATCTGGAAACTGGTAAAGGAACTGACATTTCTGAATTGTCCTGACATTTCTAGAAGCAACAGTGGAGGCTTTGAATATCTTCTCTGACCATACCCTAAAATATATCCTTTCTTTTCATTACCATATTTTGGGTGGTTTTATCTGATATTTATTTGATATATTTGTCCACTAATGCTTGAGTACACATTGTGGGAGCACAGAGAGACGGCAGCGCAAATTCTTCCTCTTCCAAATTAAATAAAACCATCACCCACTTGAGCTGTCCGTGGCAAGTATCAGAGGACAAGCATCTTTGACAGCCTTGGGGAGAAGGGGCCTCATCAGGAGAGGGACCTCAGAGGATCAACAAATGCTCCAGAAGCTGGCACAGGTGCCATCCATATATTCACTGCGTCTGCTCTTCCCAACACAAATGGCCTCACAGTTCTAGGGGTGGACTGACAACAATATTGAACATTGGGAAAATTATTATCTCAATCAAAAAGAGGTAAAATATCAGGCCAATGTCAATTGTATCCTTGTGCCTCGTTCTCAATAAACAGATTTTGTTTCTTCAGTTTTTTAAGTTTGTTTTTTTGGTTTGGTTGGTTTTTTTGGGTCTTTTAAGAGTGGTGTACTAGACAATATGGTGAGGAAAATCTTGTCTGAGGAGATCCAGTAGGAATGTTTATTTTATAGATTTTTTATCTTCATCTATTTAATTTTAAATGTTTAATTTTGCTATTAGTCCCCTAAGGGTGGATGTGCGTAAGAATTTATTTTTGTCAAATTTACTCCTCTGCCGCAAGAAAATATAATGGAAAGGCATTTGCAGGGCAGCAGTGGTAACTACATTGTATTTCAAAGTTATGGTGGGCATGTCATTTTCATTGTAAATTTATCATTCAAGGGACAAAATTAAAGTCATATATTCTTTAAAAAACCTTATCTGTGTTGCTTATATACCTCAGATAACAAAAATATAAGCCAATTTACTATTTAATATTTTTGTGCATTTTCACCATTGATGTGGTTTGTTTGCTTTGTCATTTCACTTTGCTAGTTAATTAATTAATTGGTTTCAGATTATTGTTTTCTTATGGGTTGCATCTTCTAGTTCTTCTTGTGCTTTGGCATGACTGCAATGTATCTAGCTGCAAAATATCACAGGGCTAAGTTTAAGTACATAGAATAAAACCCGAGTCAGCAGCAACACCTTTCTATTAAAATACAATAAATACAGTTGTCGTAATGGTAGATATTATAAAACAACTTTTTGTTTACAACTCAATCATGTCACTTAAGGAAACAGAAAGTGAGGTAGGTTCAAGCTCCCAAGTTTTTAGTTTCTACTATATTTTTAATTTAAAATAAAAATACTCAGTAAAAATAATTTAAAAAAATAATTACTCCATTTTGTTTTAAAATTCTGCTTACCATAATCACATCCAGTTTTCCCATTTATTTCAGTTCATTTGGCTTGAATAAGGCAATGACATCTTAGTTCTGACTCTCTCCTAAGCTAAATGAGGCCAATGACAATATTTTCTGTGGAACTATCCTTGGAAGTTTCTTAGGCTGTTGAAGCTGCATAATCTGAATATCTCACTTCATGTATTCAAGCTCAGTAGTTTTGATGATGCTTCTTTTATAATTATGTTTACATGATAACCAATCTTTTGAATTTAAATAAGGTATCTCATAAAATGCCATTTTCCCTCTGCTGCTTTTATGTCCTTCATGCTAAGCTATAGTGTTAGGATTCTTATATAAACAGTTAAAAATAAATGGAAAATGTGGAGTAAATTCTTATTGTGCAATAATTGCAATAATGATCTTATTTTCTTTTATGTTCTTTGCAATATTTATTATCTCTTCCCTTTTAATTTTGCATTTGGATTTGGGAACATGCAGTCTACTTGCTATTGGAAACAGTAGAAACTTTGATATGTTCATAAGGTGTGGATATCATGATATATTTTATGTTGGAGGGGAAAAATGTACAACCATAGGAAATATTAAGTGAGAAAAATTAAACGTGCCTCCCAGTACATTAAAAGTAGGCTTTTAGAAAATAATTCAGAGTTGGTGAAAATTTAATGTTGAGGGGCACCATGAGAGTTAGGAAGTGTGAAACACACGGTAGTGAAGCAGACCAGTGGCACCATAACGACTCTGGTTCCTGTGGGAGCAATAGCACAGGACTCCTCCTAACAACTTTCAAGCTCTCTCATAAAATGCTGTGCAACTGAGGTAACAAATTCCCATGAAACTACTTTCTGTTTGACTGCTTCCCTTCCAGGGGAAGGAATCTGCACCCGGCTGTTTTCGGTGTTCACCATTTTAGTACTTCTTCAGCCTACTTACGGCAGGGTAGAAGCCAGGAGTGGTATTAGGAATGATAAATACTCATCATATATATAGTTGCCTTCCCCTGAGTTTTATATCCATAGTTTGAACACGGCTTTGCCAGAGAGCCTGTGTGCTCTCACCTCCCCCTGAGACAGTGGGTGTGATGGATGTGCGGTGTATCTCATTACTGGTCAGCATCTTGCAAGCTGGATCTGTGGGAGGAGGAGAGAGACAGGACATGAAACTAAGGAGTTGTTTAGAAGTTACATTGTGTTTGTCAGCTGCGACTTTTTTAACTTTTAAAAAGAACATTTTGTTTTTATTGACCAAATTTGTTTCTTGGACAATCTGTCAAAGTAGAAGACAGGCTAAAAGGGCTTGTTTACTGATGGATTTATTCAGAAACAGATGAAAGTGGTTTCATGTCTTCTAATCTGACATTGGTTTCTGGAATAGGCAGAGTCACAGGTAACATTGTTTAAAAATAGCTCTTATGATTAATAGTCTGCTTCAGTCCAGGATAACTTTCTAGTTATGCTCTAGTTTAATGAGCACTCAAAAATCATTAATATACTGAATTTTTGTGTGTAATGGCTTGTCATTAAACAGTTATACATAACTAAAGAAATACAATAAATTCCCCTCTTTTAATATATTGTTGAAAGGCCAAAGAATGTCTTTGAGTCACTGTATAGTTTCTAGATTTGGACCCATTCACTGTCTTGAACAGTTGTTGCAGGATCCTGTATGATGAGGAGTTCTGCCCAATTTTTAATCATGGCAGTAAAGCATGATGCATTGTAAAATATGCATTTTCTTGGTAGAGCAGCTTCTTTTATTTGACATGATTTCACCTGACAGAATGCTTAAAATAGAACTTTATGATTCCTGGCCACCTGTTAATTAAATCACATTAGGAGTTTATAAATTCCTGAGATTTTTTTTTACATCCATTGCAAGTGTGATTAGATACAGACTAGGTGCCTGGGCAGATGATAGACAAGCATTTAGATCAGCTGTTTATATAATCAAGTATCAGTTAAAGTCAAGTGTTCCATAGTGAAATAAATTCATTGTCATTTCAGCTAAGAGGCTGATCATGCTTTTCTCACTCACCTCAGTAAAGTCCATTCCTCTTATGAATGGACTTGGGTGCCTCTTAACATTAAATTTACACCAACTCTGAATGTTACTTAATTGATTTATTTACGTAAATTATTTTGTACAAGTCAACTCTTAATGTGCTGGGAAGCTCTTTTAATTGTTCTCACATCATAATCCCTGTTGCAATCTACAGTGCTGCTGTTTCCCCTCTAACAAAAAATATATCAGGATATCTGCATCTCATAAGTATACCAAAATGTCCTCTGTTTCCAATAAGTGAGTGGAGCTTATGAAAAACATCAGTACCATTGAGCTTGAATTGTATGGTTTGGTTTTGTTTGTGATCTACTAGTATGTTTATTTTAAAAAATCACTGACATTAGTGCAAACCCTTAGTTAACACAACTATTCTTGGGTGTTGAGGTATTTCAACACTAATCATACCTCTGATAATATAAGTGTACAAATATATTTTGAATTCATGTTTTAAATCGATCCCCAAACTAGTTATGTTTATGGTCTTATCCAACATCATCTTGATCTATTTTTTCTTATTCGCTATTATCAATAAAATCTAGAGACCACTGACCATACTTCATGCTATTTGAGTGTCATAATAAAAATGCACTTCATATACCAAGTATATCTAAAATATCCTGTTTCTTAGCTCATATAGCTTAACCTATTTAGTGAATCATCTCTGCTATTCATCAGCAAAATAAAGTTGCCCAACTTGCTGGTTCCCTGCAGATCACATACAGCAGATGGTATAAATAATGACATAGCAAAACATGGAGAAGCAAATAATGAGTATAAATTCTGCACCAAAAAAAAAAACCATCCAAAAAAATCCCCATCAACAGAAATTCAGGTCTTATTGACAAATGCCCCAAAACTCAGAAAATATCAAAGTTACGTTTTTAAACAATATTTCTGACTGATAGAACTTCCACTGTAATAATGAAGTGTTATTTTTGCCATGGGAATACAAAAAATAAGTTAAATCTAAATTGTTTCGTGAGATCAGCTGTATTAAAAGACTCTTGCTCAGAATATTGATATATTCAGTGCTATGAATTCAACCAAAATCTAAGTTCCTCACTTAGTAGTAGTTATCATGAGACATTCTCATTTCTACTGATAGTTAAGCAGAAGCTAATTCTTTGAAAGCTAATTGAATTCTTTGAAAGCTAAATTGAAACTAATTCTCTGAAATGCTTTTAGTTTTCAGTGTGTGAATATACAAAAAAAATCCACACACATATATGTATATGTACAAATGCATATAAAATACATTTTTACCTAGGAATGGATTGAGATAGCTGCTTTTTTTGTATGTGTTGAAGGTTAATTTTTCTACAAATGGGATGGGTCTGCCTGGGTGATGGACGCATCACAAGCTTTTATTTGGGCACGAGTCTTGGCTACAAATACAGGAGATGGCACAAGCTCATGTCTGCCCAAAGCAGCCAAAGATCTCCTTGTTACAGAATGCTTTTTAAAAGTTCATCAGCCAATAGCATATTGCTTAATCTTATAGACAATAGTTCTAGCCAATTACTAAAAGTGCAAGTACACCTGCTTCAAACAATGCTTACTTGTATGTTTTCTATTAACAATACACAATACTCCGTTATTAAACTTAAAACCTTCTGCTATCTTGGTAAGCATATTTTTCTGCAGCCTTAAGGTCTGTCATTGCCAAGCTTAAAAACTCAACTATTGTTTCATGTCCTTGCACTTTGTATTACTCTATCTTCTTTACTTTCAGGTTTTGCAGCTAGCTCTAAGTTCTCTGCTCTTTCTTTTCTGAGGCTTATTTTCACAGCTTTCACTTCTGAAAGTCTTCTTACTTTTACTGCTTCCCACACATATGCAGTTTGACCTTCCTTTCTGTGAAGCATTGCCTCAACAAATTAATTTTTATTTTATTTGTTGTCATTCTATACCTAAAACTGTTTATCTTTGCCTACGTATAAGACTACCCATAGCAATAAGAAATAACAGTATATATTTCAGTGTCTGAGGTCTGCCACAGTTTAGGTAATATTGGGGTAAAGTGAAGCATACAGTTATTAATAAAAGACTTAAGTACCACAGGTTCTGTAGAAAGCTTTTGTGATGATGAAAACTATAGTGCTGTGTGGGAATTGACTCAAAAAGGCATACAAGGAGACCACAGCTGGAGGTTCAGTTTGTCTTTGTATTGACACCAGATGGGAAATCTGGAAATGCAGCATTTTCTCAGCTGTGTTTGTAGTAGTATGATTTGGACTATTTCAGGATGGAGTTTAAAGGATATAGCTAGACCTTCTAACAGCTGGCTTCTTCCCTATCTGAAATTTTCTGTAGAGCTATCTATTCTCATAAGAATTTACAATCTCTCTAGATGAAACTGTCCTTTAACCCTGACTGTCAAGTAAATCCAGTCTTACCTAATTATTTCACCTGGGTAAGGAAAGCATCCATTTTTCTGCTTCTTTGCAATGGCTCTATTGTTTTCTTACACCACATGAGCTGCGCTAAAAATATCCAGTAGAGAAGATTCCCACTACACTTACCTCCCTGAGACATGCTAATTTCTCTTCTCTTGCCCTCTGTTGCCCTTTCATGCATATTTGAAAGGCTTCTGATGATGAATTTTTTGAGTATTTCTTGAAATAATGCTTTTCCAACTATGTGAAAACTTGCTCATACAAAATGATGACAGCTTAGTTGATTGTTCACAAATTATTCTCCCTCTGTTATGCAGCCAGAACTCCTGAACAGGAGAGCAGGGATCAATCTGATTGAGGAAAAATATAACTATAAATAAATAAATAAATAAACAAATAGTGGGAGATATGTATATAAATCTGTGATTTTTGGTTAATATTTTGATCCCATTCAGTCTGCTCTCCCTGAATAATTGTGCAACCAAGGTACTCAGTACCTCTCTTATTTTAAAAAAATCCAGGGATACTGGGAATCTTCCCTTTTACAGCCTGTTTGAAAATTATAGACCTTCTTGTATAGGCATTAGGCTGTTGGTTAAAAATAACAAATGAGATTTTCAAGTACCTGTGTGATCCTTTCACACAAACACCTTGTGACAAAGAACAGTCTGTAGGAAAGGAAGCAGTCCTCCTAAAAATACAGAAGAGTCGCCAATTATTCCTTGCACAAATACAAACCTCAAAAGCATGTGCATGTATGTGTGTGAACTACAGCTATAAGTGACAGTGACAGTGCATGTAAAACACGTTCCCAGAGTTCTTTCATGCACGCAAAAATTACAAGAAAATGCATATGCAGTTTAGGTGGGATTAAAGATGCCCATGCAAATAGTGATTGTACCAAAATGTATTAAGGGCTGCGGCTCAGTGCAGATATACTACACAATGCATTACACTTAAGCATGGAATGATGCATTATATAACAAATATCTAAGCTATTCCTGAGAAAAAAATTACAAAATTATCTTTACAGAGCTATGAAGGTCAGAAATCAGATTGCAGTTAGTACAGTTAAGACCACTGGGCACATTATGAAAAGTGAGGTAAACGTTTTATAAACATTTCTGTACATTTCCCTTACCCTCAGTCAAGAAGTAGCTCACCTCCTGAAAACAAAAACGGAATCCACATGCACTATAAAACATGATTCAGTTTCTACTGAGAATAAAAAGAGCCTTGCTTATTTGCCTCCATGTCCCCATCCTCTTTAATACATTTGCCTGTTACTTGCTCTTTATGTGTGCACTAATGTTTTTCAGAGCTTCATAGGTTGTGTCTGAACTAAATAATTGACAGGTGATTTGCAAGTGCACTTTAACATGTTAAACTCATAAGAGACCAGTTTCTTACCATACCATGATAGCCAGAATTTCTGAAAATAAGGCTGTATTGGGTCTTTCTGAGACACAGTTCATTTCCCCATAGCAGGACTCACAGTGCTCTCCTTAGGACTGGTATCTAGAAAGGTGTTGATAACACACCAGTGTTTTGGCTACTGCCATGCAGCACCGGTGCACTGTGCATCAGCACTGTCCAACATTCTGCCTCACCAGTAGAAGGCTGGACTTGGGAAATATCTTGGGAAGCTGACCCAAAAAGGGACAAAGGGATATTCCAAAGCATATGAAATCAAATCAGATATGAAAAACAAACAAACAAAAAACCCCAAAAAACAAACAAACAAACAAAACCCAAAAAAACCCACAAACCCAACAAAAAACCGAGCAAAACCAAAAAAAAACCCCAAACAAACAAAAGAAAAAAAAACAAACAAAAAAAAGGAGGAAGAAAAAAGTAGCATTTGTTATTTGCACCATTAACCATCCAGAGTAACTACTAGGCATGCTGAAGACCTTTTCGTAGGAGGTGACTGGACATCATTTGCTGATGGGAAGTAGAGAATAAAATCTTTGGGTTTTTTTTGTTTGTGCACACAGAGCCTTTTGCTTTAGTAAATTTTCTCTCATTTTCTCTCCCCTGATCACCTGAGAAGGGGAATGATAGAGCCTCTTTGGTGGCACCTGGCATCCAGCCAAGGTCATACCACCACATAAGGCTTAAAGTGTCCACCTCATGTTCAGAAAGCCAGGCTCAGGACATCTGTTGGATACAGATTGTACTCAGTTCATGCCCATGGCAGCCAGGTTCAGTGAAAGACAACTTCAGAAAACGTTTAAGTGACATGGCCAAGTACAGATTCAGTATCTCATGAATACTTTAGTTCTGGCACAAAGATTACAAACTTTCTTGTAAACTTTCTTCTGCTTTCTTGTAAAAAATACATGTGGTGAATGAATCAGGATTGGAAAAGAAGTTCCCAGCTACATATAACTGCACAATAGAATAGATTTATTGATATATTAAACAGAACCTCCCTAGGGTCTATCTTGATGTCCCTCCATTAGACTTGCTCCCCTGTGTCACTACTTTTCCTGTACTAGGAAACCAAAACTGGGCAAGAGACTCTATATGTGGTCAAAAATGCCAAATATAGAGGATTTTGATCTGCTGACTATGTTCTTGCTAATACGTCCCACTCTTCAATAAACATTTACTGCTGCAAAGCTGCTCTGTTGATTGGTGTTTAAGCTTTTAGCCCCAGGATCTCTTTTTTCTTTTCTTTTCTGCAAAACATTTCTATCCAGTGAGCCCCAGAAAATACTGCTTCATGTGGCTATTCCATTCCAGGCTTAGGAATTTCTATTTGTTTTTGTTGAACTTCCTGAATTTCTGTCAGTCCCTGTCAGTTAAAGCCTCACAGAAAAGTAACCCTGTTGTTCAGCATGTTATCTTCTTCCTTTACATTTGGTTTCATCCACAGACTTGATGGGAGTGTATTTTGGTTTATCATCCAGATAGCTTATGAAGATATGAAATGGTAACAGCCCCAGTACTTGGCTGTGAGGAAAGCCTCTGATAGCTTTCTGGCAAGTGAATTTGAAACTGCAATCCACTATCCTTGGATCCATGTAATCCAACAGTTTTTCATGACTCCTGTAGTCCAATCAGTTTTATGAGCATTTTGTAGTCTATGCATCCAGTTCATATTTCTAGGTTGGCTACAAGTATAAAATTGGAAATCATGCAAAATCATGAGAAAGTCAAGGCAAATAACATGCCCTGACCACCAATTCATTTATCAGAGAGAGAAATCAGTTAGATGTTATTTTACCTGTGTAAATTCATCGTGGTTTTTCCCACTTGTCTTATCATTCACATGCCTGTGAATGACTTCCACATGCAAATTTCTCCTGTGACACTTTCCATTCTCTAGTCACAAGGGCCTCTCTGGAGCACCATGGTTTTGAAAGGTGATTTTGGCTAAGTGTCCTCACCAACACCAGGTTATTTCATGTGTTCTCATGAACTGCTGTAAAACAAATTTATTCACTTGATTGACCATTAACTAACCTTTTCCTACAATACGCAGTACCTCAGTCTTCCAGTCTCTTCTGAAAACCCAAAGGTCATACCTTATCAGTAAAAAGTCTTTACAAACAAAGCTTTGAACACTGCAAACAGTGTTCAAAGTGTTCAAAACACCTTATCAGAAGATCCCTCTAGTTTTCCTATCAGTATACTTACAGAGGTTTCTTTTTTCATATTTCCTGCCAGTTTCAATTGCAGCAGAATTTTAGAATTCCTAACTCCATGTCAAATCAATATTTTTAATCTTTTTCCTGATTGCAAGGATGCTTTCAGTCAGCTAAAGAAGACTGCATCTTATTTTACCCCTTGATCAGGGTTTCTTGTAGCAGAAATCCATCAATCACAACAGCTTCTTCACTAGCCTCCCTTTGATCCCGACCTGTAAACCCTCATCTTGCTTGTGAACCATTTCATGGCAAAGCTCCACACATTCAAGCTGCTCTTTTGAATAGAGCACAGTTTGTCTTCCTGTTGCCAACCTGTGCCTCTTAAAGGACATGTTCCCACCCACTGCACTGCCCCAGCCATGTGAACTATCTCACCATGCTTCTGTTACTCTTCTGTTTTGTTTTTATTTTTCTGTTTTGTTGGTTTTTGTTGTTTTTTTTTTTCTCAATCTGGAGAAATTTCTGCTAGGCACTTTGGATATATTCCCAGTAGAGATGTTTTTTAGGGAATGTGGAAGAACTTTTTTTTATTGTGCTGTTTTCTGGAATTCTTGCTCCCTACTATGCCACTTCTCTTGGGATTTGGTCTTCATCTTGAAAACTCATGTATAAATGTTGTGTCATTTTGCAAACAAGCTTGTTTGCAAAAATTTTCTTTTCTCCCTTCATCAGATATAGACAACCATTTCTTATTCCTAAGAGATGGTCCAGTGCTTATGGATGCACAAATCCTGCATGGGATAGGAGCCACAAGGCAGGTATTGGCACACAGTGTACTTTAGATTCTACCAGAGCCTTTCCCCATTGCTGGAAATATTGAGAAGACATCGCCCAAACTTTTTAGGGTCACCCTCTCTAGATACTTTCTTTTTAACCCTGGCAATCAGTACTCACATGGGTACATAGAAAAGGTTTATAATCTAGGGGCTGGCTGAGCCTCTGCTATATTTCTACAAAATCCTGGATGCAGAAAGCACTTCAAATCTTCCTAGAAACAAGTAATACACGAAGAGATAAGGATATAGAGCTGGCATCCCCTGTACTAATTCTTTGAGGTTTGTTGAGTGGAGTGAAAATTTATGATTATGCCCAGTGACATTTGGACAGTATCTTGATGCTTCAGCATCTACTAATCTGACAATAGAAACAATGATGTGCTTTCATCATTGGTATTTTTACCATCATGAATCTTTCTAGTACCTTAAAGTCAGGCAATTGTGAAGAAATGGGAATAACCATATGACAGAAGTGACAAGAAGTGATATGAAATGACAAATTGAAGAACATGGGAGGCAAGAAAACAACTGAATGAAAGCAGGGATCCTTTTGAAAGGTGCTGTTAGGGCTGAAAATGATTTAATACAATAATATATAGGGCATGGGGGAGAGAAATTAGATGAAAAACACGGGACAGGTCTTAAAATACTGGGACAAGAGTCAGAGTCTAAAGACCAGACTAGAATTTTGTCCAAAGTGGAAAAGAAGGACTTGCAGAATGAGAGACTTGGGGCAAAACTTGTAACAAAATGTAGAGAAAAAGAAAAAAAATCCAGAGTGAACAACGGAAAAAATGAATGGGGTTTTAGGGCCTGTAATGCATCTGGTCAGATTGCAGTAACAAGTAGATATAGAGAAAGAGAGAGAGAGAAAGAAAGAAGCTGTGAAATCTTATAATGCAAAAAAACACTTGGTAAGACAGGAGAATCATAGAGTTGTCACAGTCTGATGTGACTGTTGAGGCCCATGGCAAAAGGGACATAGCTTTTACAAATGGTTTCCAAGTTGGAAGAAAAAAAATAAATCCAGAAAGTAAAGGTGAAAGATGTGAGATTTTGTGTGTTTGTCTCAAAAATGCATGGACTGGGCAGAATTCTGAGCACTTCCTTATTTTTCTTTTCTTGCTTCTATTTATGTCAAGGGCTTTTGTACCCACTTGGTTTTTTTCTTTTCTAGCAGCCTGCCCATTTATGCTAGTTTCTCTCATTCTCTGCAAATGACTCACAAGTCCTACCCACTGTTGAAAATATAGCCAGCATGAACAATTCCCTTCTAACCATGCTAGTGGCAAGTTAACATTGCTTCCTAAGAACAAGTTTCTTTCTCTGACCCATCAAAAAATGTTATTGAACTTTGTTTTGGGCCAGCTAGCCTGCCCCTTTCTTCTTGTTTCCCTCTGGTGTGCTCTGCACCTCCTTGTCAGAACTGCTCAAGAGATGGTCATTGTGTGCTGCAGTCTGTCCAGACCTGACTGAGGCCAGCAATCCATCTGGCTAGCTGCAGTGGTTTTGGCTTCCAATGACTGACTGAAAACAATGGAAAAGGCAATGACAAATATTTTGAGTTTATTTTTTTTCTGCTGTAGTTTTAATTGCAATATTTCAACTTTCACTTTAAGGTGGTGGTGGGGAGGATATGAAAGAATGTATCTTTAAACAATTTCATAGTGTTCTGGAGGATTACAACTTAGGTTAGAGTCTGTGAATTTGGTGGTCAGAAATCACAGTGAATGTAAACTCTTCCAAAGGAATATGGGCTTACTAGAAGCCATCCTAGCATCCTACCATGGCACTGTCACAGCCAGAACTGCCTGTCCCTGCCCACCCTTTGGGACCTCCCCCACCTGCCCATGTGTACTAGTTTGAAAACAAACCAATGGGAGATCCCAAGTCTGGACTGCAATTTAATAAAATAATTAAGATAAAGGCAATAATATAGAAACACTGGCTTAAACTGACAGAGTCAGAATACAACCTGACACCCTGCTGGTCAGGGTGATTAAATGGTGGCTGCAGTCCTTTTGAAGTGATAGATGTGGTTCTGTTGAAGTGCTGATCCTGTAGAAGGGTCGGTCTTCCTCTGGGAATCCATTGGATAAGGCTGCTTGTGGTGCTCCAAACCTTAGGTTATATCCAGGGAATGTTTGGTTCCTCCCCCTGGGTGGAGCATCTCAGAATGGAATGATGTAATTTTGTAAGTCATGCAGTGAGACTTGATGGCTCATTAGCAGAAGATATCCCCAGAGGGAGTTATCAGGGGTCAGTCATGGATGAGATAAAGAACACTGCCCCACCTCTTCTTAACAGTTTGTGGAGATGGTGATAGAATACATATTTTTGGTTATAGCTCACACTGTAACCTAAGACACCATGGCTCAGGACTCCCTCTCAGCCCTAGGGCCATCATCTCCTGCCACAGCAGTGCCACAGCGGGGATGGTCTCCAGCTGCTCACAGCCTGACCCTGCGTGGCCATGGACCCTTCCAACCAGGCCTACCTGCAGGTCACCATCCTGGCCCTGCCTTGTCCCATTCCCCAGGGAGGTGTTTTATGCCTGGGATTAAAGCTGCTCCTGCTTTCTGCCATCCGCCTGCTCCTGGTGAACCACATGGTGACCCCTCCATCCTGGAGTCCTCCAGGCCCTGGGAGCCATCAGACCCCTCAGTGCTACACTCCGGGGTTTAGGAAAAATACCAAAATAATCTCACATTTTGTCTATATAATGCTTGTTTCAACACACACAGAACAAGTCACTTTCCCACCTCTGTTGCCAGAACTTGGCTACTCATATTTTCACAATGGAAGTTGCAACTCATTTCCTCAAGAAGAAATTTTGGAAAGGTTGAGTATGGTTAAACCACCCAATGCATTTATCTGTGGTGTGGCCTAACTTGCTCACCAACATCAAAGATGGCTGCTTCATGCAGGACCAGATGTAGCAAAGGAACAAGGTGTCTACGGTGAGTTATCAGTCATTAAAATGTGGGGAACTGGCAGGTACACCAGGGGTAAAGCTGTCCATGAGTGATCAAGCTGTATTAACTCATTATTGTTTAGATTTTTTTCTTATTTGAGGAAATGAGAATTATTTTTGCCCCACAGAGTAAGGTCAAGCTACAATTTACATTCATGCCTCCAGAGTTTGGAACTTTGATTTATTAATTTGGGTGGTTTTTAGGCAATTAATTGATTGATATCAAGTCTTACTAACTTGAAATCACATTTGATTCTGTTATTATTCAGTTCAGATGGGATTTATTTGCCTTTAATTGGAGAAAGTCAGGTCTAGGCACAGTGAATTGGTATTTTTCTGTTCACAACTGCTGAAATGTCACCATTCCTGTAATTGGATTTATATATATTTTAAGGTCATTTGATCATCTTGCCAGACTGTATAGTATAGCTTATTGGGTTAGGAACTCCATTTATCCAGTAACCCAATTCCTGAGATAATAATTTGACTATGCATTTAAGTGCATCTTTCAGAAAAAGACATTATTGTAATGATCTCTTCAGTAGGTGGCAGTGCTGGGATTAAAACTGTTGCTGCTTGACTAATATGCAAATTTCTGCCTATTGGGATTTAGGTCTAAAAAGGTTTTCAGGGCATTATCATCTTTAAATTTGGGCTCTAGTTTGCTTGGAATGCTGAAACTGTAGGGGAGATTTATTTCTGCATGCTGAGAAAGTATAAAAAAATAGATCAAGGATCCAAAAATATGCATGAACAAGCTAAAGCCGTGGAAAACATGTACCTGTAAAGCTCCAAAAGTAATAGTTTCTCCAGTACACATCCGCTTCAATTGCTCTCAGTAAAATGATGTTGCTAGCTGAAATGTTATAGAGTCTGAATAAACAAATATTCAGAAATTTGAATCTGTATTCAGATTTCAATTTTACATTTATTAAACTTTGTCAGAAAAACTGTGGTATCCTTACATTGTGGAGAATTTCTCCATGTATGGTGCCATAAAGGACTCTCTTACCGGTTCTTGTGACTTCATGATCCATTCCTTAAATTACGATGAAGAACATATTTCTGCAATGATGGAACACACAAGTTAGGAAGTTCTGATTCCTGATAAGCTTGAAAATAGAGATTTGTGTCACAATATAAAGGCTTTTTTAAACAGGATAATTTCTCAGAAAGCGTTTTGCCAGGAATCTCTTTAAAGGTCATGCACCTTAATGGCACACATTAAGAAGTCCATGTGGAATACTGCTCAGGAATACACAATAAACAGCACGAATTCCCCATATCATTAGTATTTTGAGACAGAAGGAAGAATTCTCTTGGATTAGAGCTGGACTGCACCTGTGTGGCCAGCAAAGGATGGTTTATGGTCTCAATTAAAATGTGTGGAGGCTGCATATCATTCTTTGTCCATTGGGAAAGCAGGATGGAGAGGAATCTCACAGCTACATGGAAAGCTGCACAGAGTAATGTATTCCAGATCACACCCTGGAAGTAGTGATATTAAATCTATGAGCAGCTAGGAATTCTCAGTTATCTTGGTACTGGTGACCTGTATTGACCCAGTACTTCAGGGAAGCTATGTAGGGAGCACCTATGGAAAAAGCATCTTCTCTTTAAACACAGCCCCAACGAAGGGGAATTTGGTAATTTTAAATAACAGTATAGTGTCTGTGGGAGATCTGGATTGATCCTTTCCAACGGGGAAAAATATATTTATCACAATGAAAGAAAAAAAGAACAAAACAAGAAAAAACCTGCTAGCATTTTTCAACAGTAAGAAAGTTGAATTAACTTCTCCTAGATAACTTGCAAATTTTTTTGACAGAAAATGAAAAATATTTTTTAATTAGAAGGAATAAAACAATACTGGCACTTAGAGTAGCTTGTTTTCCAAGAAATCTGAAAAAATATTCTACTTGTAATTAAAGCATTTCCAAAGGGAATTGAAATATGTTCAAATACAATGAAGTTTAGAAAAAGTTTAGAAAAGAAAAGCATCTTCATATTCAGGAGTAAAATATGTGTTTTGAAAAATTTGAACCTAAATTGGAAAAGGGACCCCAAACTCCTGTTCTGTTTAGGGATACTTGAAGCCCCAAGACCCTCCAAGATGGTCCAGACGCCTAGGTGTTTTTCTTGCACCCAGGGACTCAGGAGTCCAGTCCCTAAAACAAATAGGCCAGTTTATGACATATCTATGGCACTATGGAGTCTACTAAACCTCTAAGTCCATGGATATGTCAGATTTCACAGCAAGTAACCATATTTATGAAACTAACTCTGGGTGCTTCACTCTGTGCAAAGTAGTTGCATTGGCTTACACTGGCTCAGAATCAGTTTTGTTTTAGCTTAGACTTTACTGTCAGAAACTAAACACAAAAACCTGAGTGTGACTACTTACTGTTTATAATTAGCAAATAGACACAGAGAAAACCACTTTTTATATAGTAGAGAAGAAGAAAATAGTACTATTAACTTTGACTACATTCCTTGACTGCATTTACTATGAGCAAAGTTCATAATTAATCTCTCTGAAAATTATTCCACAGCTATGTAGTCTCATACTTAAATTAGTCTAAAGAGCTTCATTTTACTTTATTGGAAGATATATTAAAGTAATGGAAACAAGATAATTTACTGTCTAATTTATGCTCACATTCTGCAAAACATTGTGTGAACCACAAAGCAATGGAAGAGACAATTCTTTCAAGAAATATACTAACTTTTTCTAAGACCAGGAGAATCACTTTGAACCCAGAAGGTATTAGAATTCTCTCAAAAGAAGAAAAGTAGACTTCTAAATCCTATTTGGAAAATTAAAAAAGTTGCTAAAAGAATTTCCATTGGCTGGAATAAAGTCATGTTCTCTTCAATGAAAGTAGTGATTTCAGATCTGCTGGTACACAGGTCAGCTGCCTACTGCTCCAGCAGAGTAAGAAGATGATGCTTAAAAACCTGATGCTTTTTAAACTCTTGAATTTTTACTGTGTCATGCAGTGAGGAGATAAGTTTTGCCTCCTAGCAAGAGTATGTCCCTCTTAACTCATGGATGACCTGAGGCCTTTTGAGACATAAATACCACTGTCGAGTTACAGCTTCTCTGCAGCATCTGTTAAACATCTTGTCCTAATGGCAACTCCACCTCCTCAGAAGCTATTGGCCAGAGTGATTCTACCTAACTCCATTCTCAAGGGCCCCCTGAAACCAGAGAAAATGAGCCTGTGCATGGTAATGCTGAGTTTGTCAGCATCAATTTAGCAGCACTATAACCCCATGGATTTTCAAGCTTCTCAGGAAAAAAAAGTCTCTCTTTTCCTAAATAGTCACATTTTTTTGAATAGAAAATCTTCAAACACAGTTATATTCTCTTTTCTTTACTCTTCACTGACTAGATCATTGGCAAGAGAGGACCAAAAGAAAAACCTTTTAATTGAGCACAGGCTTGAAAAGACAGAATTATTTCGAAGATTCCTTTTCTGTATGCTCTGTCTTTTACGGAATTAACTTTTAACTTTTTTCTCTATCTTTTTATTAAGAGAATGTGCCAAAAGAATGATGTAGTTTATTGAATTAACAGTCTCCCCCAGGCACATGTGTCTATTTTGATCTCAATTATACTCCTAAATAACAATAATGAAAAGTCTAAGATCTTTCTTTCCTAGTGTTTAGTTTCATAAATTCAAAAGGGCACTGTTTAACTCTCTTAGGATGTTTTTACTCTCAAGCTAGTCAGTGTAGCTTTATAAATCAAATGCCAAAACCACTTTAACCAAAATCTGTGATACGTTCCTGGCCTAAAGGAACTGCATTATTTAAAAATGTATCATAGAATGATATTGCTTGCTGTTTGGGAGTGACTTGGGGGCAGACGAGGAGCTGAAATCTCACTGAAACTATTTTACCCCATGAAATTCTCTGATATAAATCCATAAAGGTAATGTGGAGCTAGTAGCTACTACTGGACTAGTAGCTACTGGACTACTGGGGCCTTTATAACTCAAGGATGGTTAAGTTCCATGTTATTGTTGCTAAAACATCTGAAATGAAACAATTGCATCTCTGTGCAAGGGTCTTCTTAAAAGTAGTATCTACAACAGTCAGGAAAAATTATTTTAATTTTTATATTTTGTTGCTAAAACAGCTTTTTAAGAAAAAAAAACAAGGAACAAAACAAACCACAACAGAACATAAAATTGACTATGCCTTGATGAAAATTTAATCTGTCTCATGGAGCCTAATTCTCATGCCTGATATGCTGATTGATGGCAATGGTGGAAGTGGTTTCTGTCGTTAACTTGTATGTTTAGGATAATATGAGGAATACTGATAAGAGATATTCTTTACTGATGACATTCTAAACTAATAATAGACAGTGAAAAAGGTTACCTGGCAGAGATAACCTACACTGATAATTGTATGAAACAGATTGTAGCAGGAAGGATTGTGCTTTGAGGGGCAGGAGGCTGAGGGTCAGGCACTCTTACTCATTGTGGCAGTCAGCTGGTGTGAATTAAATGAGATTTAAATCATGCAGAGCCTCTTCAGAAGTAAATTTCAGGAGAAAAACTGAAATTTGTTATGTCTTTTGTTGTGTTTTGAATGGAACTTTGGATTAGGCAGAGACAGCCAAAAATGTCTGTAGGTCATGGTTTGTTTGGGGAACTAGTTTTGATCCGTTGTTTATTCTATTATTTTATTCATTTATTTTATTCTTGCTCATATCTGGAAATTCAGCTGTGCCTGAGATCATAACCTAGAAGAGAAATATGATTCACTCTTTCTTAAACTATGGCAGCCAAAGTTCAGGCCATGCTCTGTCACAGAAAGATCCTAGAAATAAAATCTTACAAGAAAAAAAGTAGGGCTCTTGGAAAATCCAAACCTGATAGCTAACACAGTGAAAGAGGACATTGTCCTTTCTGATTGCTTGACTTCATTACATCTCATATATTGTGTAACATTTAGATGAGATACACTGCAGAGAACAGAAAGAATGTTCTTCAGTGTTATTAGTAAGGATTCTCAGAAAGGTTTTGCTGTATATTTGTGTGGTTATAGATTCTCTGGTTTTGCAGACCTTTGGGCAATACTAAAAATCAAAATGCAGATATATAGTCAGAGATACTGCTTATTTTGACTCTTAAATACCCAAATCTTAACATTAACTTAAATATACCTGATCTCTGCATTAGCTACACAGCATTTGAACTGAATAATAAAAACAACAGAGCACACGATTTCACATAAGAAAAGGTAACTGCTAGTATTCAAATTTCTAGATGAAATTAGTGCACCTTCTATTCTATGCCAGGATGTCAGTGTAAACTTGTGTCAGCTGTGAAATATGTAGTTCTTTCTAAAGAGGAAAACTCCTAGACATCTAAAAGATAGCCTACATAGAGGTAATTCATGCCGTAATGCAACAAATGGTGAAAACGTAGGTTATTTAACACCTGTTGTCAAAAAAGCAGTATAAATATAATTTTTAACAATATCTGGAAATATGCACCAATTTCAATTTGGTTGTAGTGATGTTTTCCTGCTTATTAGCTGCAGTTCTGTAGATCATTAAAATGTGCCAAATCCAAAAGGTCGAATAGCAAAAAGGCGTCAGCAGCTGCAATTCTTTTTTTTCAGTTGATCAACAAACTGTAGGTAATGCAGTTCTTATATCTGAAAGGCATGCACAGCACAGTCCTAGGAATACATAATACCTGTTTTTGTTACTAAGATACCAGTGTTTGTTCTTAAATGCATCAGAACACTTACAAAGAAGTAATATACATTTGCAACAACAGGCAGGAGCCTGCTCTGAGCTGCTGGCCAGTAAAGAGTTAATGCTGTGCTCAGCTAGCTAGATTACAGCTGTGAATAGTTAAATAATGAAGCTGTGTGGAAGGCCCAATAAAAAACCAGACAATAGATTATAAGTCTGAATAAATGACTCCTTGAGAGTCAGTAGAAAAAAAAAAAGAATGGTATTAAAAAAATAAAACAAAAAAAATCCCTCAGTGAACAAAAGACTTAAATAGGCTTGAAATTGTTATGAGAATATTATTACTCTATGGCTCTTTATATGACATTGTTTTGCATGCTGCAGTTAGAAACAGGGCAAGGTGAGAATTATGATACTTGTAATGACAATTTCCTATCAAATACTTATAATTGTGGTCTTAGAAGGGTGATTTACTGTGATTGGCCTGCTTTATTTTTCCCAAAACCTTTCTAATTGTATATATTTAAATCAGAAATTCTTTTACAGAAAAGTTAAAAAGTGAATGGACAAGGCATTGCTCTTCTTTATTTTTATTGGGTTTTAACCAAAACAGTTTTGACGTTTTCAAAATGTTTGGCATAATTAGAATTGTTTTTAAAAGCTAGAAAACCAGTGTTAATTTTATAAACTCTTTTTTTTCCTTAAGGATATAAGCTTGTCTTCCTGAATTATGACTTAGTCTGCCTATATTAGGTTTAGAACCAGAGATATGTTCATAAAAATCTCATTACATAGGAGGGCATATTACCTAAAAGCAATTTTTACTCTAAGAAATATCTTGGTACAATGATGGCACAAAATAATGAATATGCTGGAAAAATGGAACTGGGTGCACTTATAGCTAAGAAAAATAAAGTGGGAATTTAAGCCACTGCCTAACTACCTCCACTTCTGGAAATAATCCTGGCATCCTTATATATAGTAGTGGTGGTGGTGAACAGTAAGGAAATATAAGAGAAAATCAAAGGCCACAAAGAACAATACTGTCAGAGTGATCAAAAGGGTCTACTAGCAATCTTATCAGCATTACTAACATGAGAAACCATAGGATCAAAATCTAAGAATATTTGTTAGCTGCTGAGCTTTGCCAAGACAAGAATAGAGTACAGAAAGATTAATCTTTACCTTGCTATTCTATAATAAGTAGTTGGAGCATCCTTAACATGCTGCATGTAACATTCTTTACTTGGCACCTGTTCAATGTCTGAAGGGGAATTTTGAAATAAAGGTTAAGATGAAGTTTCTATTTATTAGCTGAACTGTGGCATTGATGACCAAACTCCTCATCTCTGGGGTTAGTAGAATTAGCTGTTTTCCAGCTCCATACAGAAATAAAAACTTAGGCATGGCTTACTCATAGATACCAGTGCTATGGTTTCTCTCAGAAAGAAACCTGGGCACATGAACTGGAGGAGATTTGTGCACCAGAGAAATAGATGGTCTGATTGATAGCAGGGATAAAGACTTAAGAGTATGCTGTGGGATGTTTTTTTTTCTGTCTACTCTGAATTCCAGATTCTATGCCTTCTTATATGTTTTAAAGAAAACCACATTGTTGCTTACTCTGGCCCTGCTGTGCTGTATGAACTCACTGAACCTTCTTTGGAGTGCTGGAGAAGGGAATTTTTTTGTACATGTGTATGCAGGTTATTTCTTGGGACTTGTCAGCTTTTTTTCTGTAACTTTAAGCTTTTGTGTGTATGTGTAGAATTGCTGCACATTTTCTTTAGAGAGTTGGCACAACATCTAAGTGACAGGTGGCACATTCTCTGTTCTGTTTTCTGCTTTTAATATGCTGAATCTGAGTCCAATTCCCTTTTGAGGATGTGTTTAGTGCTTGGAAATGGATTATCTTTGGATGTATGATGTTTCTTATTAATAGTTGTTGATTCTATTGTAGCCTACATTTTAAAGCTCCAGCAGCACTAAATTTGAACACATGAATGAAGGATAGTTCCTGCTTTGGAAAAAAGCTAAGTGCTAAAACCTTGTTTATATTCACTTGCTCTGAGATCATGTGCAAACCTGGTACTGTACTCAAAGGTACCTACTTCTGCATTCAGGAATAAACATCGATTTATGCCCTCTCTTGACATGTGGTTTCTCTTTTTCTGCATTAAAACTTGGCTTCATAAAACACCCTGAAGAGTACTTGTCCTCTGCATTCCTTCTTTTGTCCATTCTCAGTTGCTTTAGTAACAGAGAACCTGTCAGAGAAGTCCTCCTCACCAACACAGTAATATCCCCTTTTTTCTATTCTTTTGGAAACTGCCATGACAAGGAAAGTTTATAAAGCAGTCTAGGCATCCTGATAAGTTACAGGAAGGAAAATTGCTATCTCTATGACAGGTGCGGAAAAGTTAGGATAACACTATATAGCTCCAGTCAATTACTGTAAATGTAATAAAGGCCTGATGTGACTCAGGCTCTCATTTTACATGTCTGTGGAATATGCAGAAAAGCCCAGCCTAGCTGTGGTGCTCTGGTGCCTTACCAAGATAATATTAAATAATAAGATTTTTCAAAAGTATGTTTAAATGAAACAACTGCTAAAATACTTTTAGAAACAAAATGCTAGTAAAGCAAGCTATAATTTTTTTTACTTATAAGTGTTATCAAATACTACACAACTTAAACAGAACTCTCAAGAAAATGATAAAGTCTTTTTAGATATGTAGGTAATACTGTGGGAATTCCATTGTTTATGGTTTAAAATTCCTATAGCTTCAAGTATCATAAGGTACTGGAGAGCTTCCTGTTCTTGTGATACTTCTAGTGAGGCTTTCCAGGTGCTACGTGTGCTCTCATTTTAAACAAAGCAGTATCACAATAGACTTCAATTGTGATGCATTTAATGTCTGAATATACCACTACTACAGTGTTAGCCTGTTCAAAGCACAGAGCTCACACAATTGATGGTGCACCTTGTTAGATGGGAACAGAATAGGTGGTGTTGTGATGGTGAATAGTGTGAGGAGCTCTGAGGAGCACTTCAAGGGCATTCAATATCTCATACTGCTGGAATAATATTAACATATATTCCTTCTGAGGGGAAAGAAGTTAGTCCGGAGTAAAAATAATTGTTCATAAATCAGAGTTTTGGTTTTTTCATTTGTCTTAAAATTTTGTGAATTGGAAAGACTGTTTCTATGACTACCATTTCTGCATGTATCTGATTACATTGTATGGTAATTTATGGAACAAAAATGCAAGCCCCACCAGCAGTATTTGAATTAGAATGTAGCAGGTTTATAGCTTTGTTTGGCCTCAGGCACAAGTAATAAAATCCCAGCTTTAAGTACCTTTGGGGTTTGTGGAATGAAGATATCTGCATTATTGTAATAAAGTGTTCCTTGGTGTAATAAATATAACTGACAGAAGTGCATGACTTCCTTTATGAAAAATATGTTGATAACAATATAGTCTTTAAATACTGAAGAAAGTGACTATTAAAATTTTATGTTTCCAGTTAGAGACATCTGTTGAGCATTTAGGTGGTATTATCCATTTACTGCTGGGTGTGCCTAATAAGACTTTTAGTTTACAATTAAATTGAGAAATATCGATGAAAGAAGATATTAACCTTCTGCTGATGAATATTTTTTAACGGTTAACATTTTAATTTTTCAATAGATATTTATGAACACAGGGTGATGGATTGGATCATAAGAAGTATCTTTTTTCTCCTTCAGGAAGCTCTAGGGGAATCCACATTTACAGTTTGATCAAAAAGAACTTCACTGTCATCTTTTCAAAAATGGACAAAGTACTATAGATATTCTAGTTCTTATTTATTTTACCGATCTCCATTTATGTGCTATCAACTATTCATTATACAGACAGCTTAGATGTACTGGTTAACTAAAATTGTTCCCAATACAGAGTAAAACATATCCCAGCTGGGCTATTGTTTCTGTTTGAGACATGCTATTGTCTTTTCCAACTGATGTCCCTGTCAAAAGCTTGGTGTTATTCACTTCATTCAAAATTGACTATGTAGATGTATATTGATAGATCTCTTTCTTTACTGAGTAGACGATTTTTTTCTTTTTTAAATCTTTTTGGCAGAGAATGAGAGAATTTTACATAGAAAGGATTTAGTCTTGTATATCTTATATTAGTTAGAAGATGCTGGATCAGTTTACAAAAGTTAATCTGGTTTTCAATATTACATTGCTCAGATGGCAACTATGTCACTATTCAAAGGATTGAAATATTGGTCTTTGAAGCATTTCTTCTAGACATTAAAGGGAACTATCTTGTTTTCTAGATCCAGCGGACAACCAGTCTGTTTAATTTATACATATAACTTCTGAAACTAGTGTGGCTTATTACCTCAATACTTAAAAAGTAGACTCATCAGGATATTTAATTAAACTTCAGAGTTCTAAACAACAAGATATTAATCTTCAAAATGTAGTTCAGGAATTAATCAGTGATATATTTTCATTTTAATATATTACTTGAAATAAACTTTCACATACTTTATTAATAAATTTAGCTGTTAATGTTTGTGAACTTTCCTAAGACTTTATATGTTACAGATTGTTTTGAGTAGAGCATCTCCCTGGATTTTGTTGTGCTGAAGGTCCTGCTTGACTGCTTGCTCTTTTGTGGTCATAATCTTTGGCTCCAGAAAAAGAAACATTTCTGATCTCTGACTGACAGGTTCCCACAATGACAACAGGACTATTTTTCTCTCTTTTTAACACTGTTGCATTGAAATTTCCTTCCTCATACTTTTGTTATTCAGCCAATCCTTTTCCATCTTTCCTTGCTCTTTTCCATGTTTCCCTTCTCTTTGTTTTTCTTTTCCTCTTTTATTTTTTGTCTCCTTTTCCTTCTTCTGTCTCAGCATAGCTTTGTGACAGTGCAAAGACTTCAAAGATTAAGGATTTCATCCTTGCACAGTCACAAAACTGTGAGTGTCAAACTTTGTGTGTTATTGCCAAACTAAATTCTTCAACCTTAAGTAAAAGGAGGTGCCAGAGTTGGACTTAGAGCTATTGTGAATTGGAGAAACAAACAATAGATTACTTCAAAGGCCTAAATTAAAACCTCAGTATTCCAGAGGATGGCTTTTGCTCTTAGAAAATCTCAAAAGAATAACTTGTGCTTCTAGTTTCTGAATTGTTTTTACTTATGTCAAACCATGTCTTTGTTTTTTCTGTTTCTTACTCCCTGTGGGTGGAAGGTACTTCTAATGTACTTTGCCAGAGGAAAATCACATGTATGCTGGCCTTTATCTTGGCTAAGCACTTCTAATTGGTGAATGTTTTTATTTGTAAACAGAAGTATGTGAAAAAAATAGTTTTTAGTCATTTGGTGAAACCTTTTTGAGGTTTGAAGATTTTGTTATCCCAAATAAAAAAGCCTTTTCTTTGTTTATATTTTTTCCTCTCAATTTATATTCCTGGTCATACTGGGGGCCGCTTTCTTTGAGACAGAACTTAGAAAAAGGTCATCTGCTTGCAAGGAAATATTATTGTGGGTTTATTATTGAATGTTTGTGTAATTGAGATTATTACTGAGTGAATACTAAAGGGTATTTAAGAAAGCTATTCTTCAGTGATGATTCAAGGCAATATCTGAATAGTACTTTATGTTTTTATAATGAAATTCATTACAAAGTCTCCCCGTGTTGCATATGATCCGTATAATCTTAGAACGGTCAAGAGAGGTTGCCATTAGTATTGTAATTTCGCAGCGAACCAAGGCTAAGTAAGTCTAAATTACTTTCTCAAGTTAATGCTAAAGTTCAGGAAAAAGTGAGAATAGGATTCTAGTGAACTTAAAATTCTATCTAACCTGGAGGATGCCCTCAAATTTGAAAAGTTATTACTTAAGCTTTAATAATAATATCATTATATTGAACATGAGAGAACAAATCTAAGCTCTCAGGTCAGTTACAAAGTAAAGTACCTCTCACCAAATAACTAAGGACAGTAGGCCAACAGTGTAAAGCTTTCTCTTGTCTGTATTCTCAATATCTCAATAAAGTCTTAGAATATTATTATTGGATAAGGACTTGTGGGGTTGAAGATATTCCAGTCAATGATGACAGCTTCCTTTCTTCATTATACCCTGGAATTAATCACTATTCAAAGTTATCTAAGAAATTGATTCAGTTTGGGAAAGGGAGAAATTAGGAAAGGTGTAGAGAAATGTAGACTGAAAGAATCTCCTGACACAAACTGGTATAACATGAATATTCTGCAGTGTGCATGCATGCACACAGAAATACATGCTTTTAAAAGTCAGTGCCTGAGTAGAATAAAATGAAACACAGAGCTGAATCCCTGATATTCCACATGGTTCAATATAAATATAATCTACATTTTAAGACACTCTTTAAGGTTACCTGACCTCATTATGTAAGTACTTTCAAAAATAAAGAATATCAAGGTGGATCTGATTTTAGCACATCATTAGTATTGAACTGCATAGAAAAGACCAGATCATATAGTTTTCATTCTGCAAGGTTCAAGGCAAGTTTGATACTGGTTGTCTCATTTATTAAGATCTTATAAAGACTAATATTTTTGGGTGTGGTTTTTGTGAGTTGGGCTTTTTAATTCTTTGTTCTTAGGGATTTTTAGGGTTTTGTTTTGTTTTGTTTTGTTTTAAGATTCTAAACAAGCTGTAAAATAATAAACAGTGTAGGGTTTTTTGATGGTGCACAAATTTACCTAATAATTTCAAACTTGTTAGATATCCCGTCAGACACAGGAGAGAAAAGTCTCCCTGAAATCTCTCTTGATTATCATGGGGAGTGTTTGTAATGTTTTTGGAATCATTTGCAATAAGCAAATGTGCAGTATGAGTAAATATGTCTGTGGGATTGTCTTGGCCAATACACATATAGCCTCATTCCCAGAAGACAGCTAGTGTTTGCTGAAATCTGACACCAGCACTTTATGAGCAGACCCTTCTTTAACATCCTATCTGCCATTGATTATTTGCTCAGTTTTGAAGTTATTGCCTTCAATAAGTAATACACATTGATGCATTTGTGTCTCTGTGATCAATTTACAAAATAAAAAGCTACAAACCACATAACTGAGATATTTTGTTTGTTTTTTTAACAATCAGACAGTATGGAGCTAAAGCTTAGTCAGAAAAATCAAATGCTTGCATATTTGAGGGGGCAGGTAGAAAGCAGAATTAATTTTTTAGGCAAGGCATTTACTAAAACAGAGATATAAACAGGTTTATTATTGTGGATTCCCCTTTGGAATTAAGTAAACTCTTCTGATTTCAGGCTTTGTTGAAGTCACTTTGCATTCTGTATAAGAATTTGGTCATTTTAATACAGACTTTTCCACTTTTTTCTCTTTGAGAATGCTAAAGATGAGTATTTCTTAGTCTAACATGTTGCTGATAAAAATCAATAGCAGAAATGAAATTCTTCAGAAGTATGATAAACAAGGAAAACAATCACCAGGTGTGAAGTTGGGATACAAAGCTCTTTTGGTTAAGTTTACCTCAAGCTTATTTGCACTGCTTAGGTGATCTTAAACACTGAGTCCTTATCTAACCTGATTTCTTTCCTTTAGCATTTTTGTAAAATTTCTCCCACCTCCACTCCACCTCTTACCCTGTAAGGTTAATATTTAATTCTATTTCATTAAATATTGAAACAATATCGGGTCAGATGGGACATTTCAAGTGAAGAAAACAACCCTAAATATTTTGTGTCATAATAGATTTTTTAAAATACAGAAAGAATTCAATTTGTTTTGACCTAAATTTTAAAAAATGGTTTTGATGTGGGCGTTTTTTAGTGCTTTCTGTTGACAGCTAGACAAGCACCAGAGAAGTGTTATTTCCATTTCTGTTGTTAAAATAAAGCAGCATCATTCCTCATTATGCTCATTGATTTTTGAGGGGTGTTTAAGAGAATTTTTCAGAAGCATGGGATCTTCTTATAATACTCAGGTTTTACTTGCCAATAACATGTATTGTTTTGTAAGCCTTTTGTGATTACACAGAATTAAATATTTCTGCTATCAGAAAAAGTGCTGCTTGTTAATGACTGGTATATGCTTAACAAATGTCATTGTTCCTTCCATAATTTTTCTGATCTTGTTTTTCTTTTCCCTTGATTGTTACCAAATGATGTTTCAGACAATAGAATGATTAACAGCAATCTTGCTATTGCTTTTGAATCAGAGTAATTACTTTTAGTAGAGTTTGTGCAATCAGACTTTATCCATATGTGTGACATGGTTGAATAAGAATTCTCTCTGATGATTAGTGAACTCATGGCCGTTAATTTAGCTTGAGAAGTGAATTTCTGATTCTTTGGAAAGACAGAAAACTGCATTTTTAGCCTGGGAAGGAAAAAAAAGTTAGAAATTAAAAGTCTATAATGGTTTAATCACTTGATGAGTTTGTAGCTATTTTTGTGATAAAGTAGGAACATTTTTTGATCAGATGGCTTTTGGACAGATATATATTCTAGATATCTTGTGCTTAACTACTTAAGTGAAATTTATTAAAGTGTGAAGAAGGGAATGTTGCATCATTTACATGTTGCATCATTTACATGATCACAAGCAAAAAAACCCTATTCACTTACATAAAACAGGTGATTATTTCTCTGAGTAAGGTTGCTAATTTTGCTGTGCTATATTGGAAATATTTTTAAAGTTTTTCTTTACAAGGTAAAGAAGCTGTGTGAAGTTGGTATTTTCAGTTCCAACTTTTCAATTTCTATTCAGTGAAAGGCACAGAATGTAAAAAATGTGTACAAGTTGGTTCCCAAATGGTACACTGCCTTTTTTTCCTCTTTGTTCTTTTTTTCCACTTTGCACTTGATGGATATCAGGTTTCTGATCCAAAACTGTTAGAAGTATTTGACAGACCAGATTGTTATGCTTCTCTTCAGAGGGACTTCAACATACTAAGGACACTGGAAAATGCGAAACTCATGAAGTTACCCAAGTCCTGCACCAGGGGAAGATTACCTTGTGCACCAAACTGTTGCCCGATTCGAAGAAAAACAC
>VWYI01039400.1:0-36282 GCA_013399455.1 Anthoscopus minutus | reverse complement strand
GGACATCCTGCCTCAGCACTAGCTGTAATTAGTCCATGAAAATGTATCTTGGAGAGCTGTTCTTGACCTTGGTTCCCAAGAAGAACCAAGATAGCATAGGGGCCTTGTACCCCCGAGGGGGCTTGGAGCTCTGGAATTTGCTTTGTCTTTCTGTCTAAGGAAAGGCCATGGAATATTACTGGGAAAACCAGGTGATAATAAAATAGGCTACAGAGCTACAAATATATGTGTGAAGAATATAGAGAACATATAAAACAAAAAAAAAAAAGGCAAAACCCAAAATGGTATCATATGGGGTTCCCTAAAATCTTCAGTCCAGCATCCTTTCCCACAAAGTTTATCAACAGTTCCATCAAAACATCCTCTAGAAAACTTTTTTCCAACAAAATTCTGTTTTAAATTTACTAAACTGCCAAAGAAGTCTGCTTGTAACAGTTCTTTAACAGTCACTGGATTTTATCTTACTGCTGGTTAATGACAGAGGTGGTATAAACCTTATTATTCTTAAAAGGGCCTGAAATTAGGTGATCATGAAAATGGCTAGAATTCTATCAAACATCTCTTTTATCATTAATTGTAAAAGAAATTTTCAGTGAAAAGTCAATTCTGACACAGTATGAGTAGTTGCAATTCTATGTAAAACACCCAGTCTATATTCAGTCTAACAGAAGTCATCTCAGGCCTGATTCCCATCAGTAGAGTCACTCACAGGTTTACAGTCAACATGGTACGTACAGAGTTTATTCAATGTCTTAAAGAGGTTCACAGTGTTCAGTATTCTAGTATGAAAAGGACCACAAATGAATACAAGAAATTTAATTCTTTATCCTGCATCCATCAAATGTCTCAAAGGACTTCAGGCCACCTCCTCACACATGTAAGTAAAAGCTGAAGAATAAAAAGCAAGGACTGATTTTATCTCAAGGTTATGGAAATATCATTAAACCATAAAACCACGCTGTGAAAAATTTATCTTGACATTAGAAAATGTCTCAGTGGAGTTAAAGCCTTACCACATAATTAGCTGCAGATAATTCTGTTTAATACTGAGGATCAGAATTTTAAAACAGTCACAACCTTGATAAATGGCACGTTAAATAAACTGAAGCTTGCAAAAAGTGATCAGATAACAAAAATGAGAAAATTCAACTCCAGCTCAAAGGACAGTTGATACAAAAGCAAATTGTCTAGAAAGGACAGGGCAATGCTGTCACAAAAAAAGGTACATAACCCTTCTGAAACACCTCCCCATCCAGTACAGTTGGTATTTTCCATAGATCTCACGCAATCTAAAAATACATAGGGATGAAATTCTGCCTCCATAGAAAGAAATGGCAAAATTTTCTTTGATTTTCAATGGGCAGTTTCTACAAATGCACACTCAGGGGGATTCTCTGCCTATTAAGCATCACAAGCAAGTGAATAAAACTATAATTAATTTTCACAAAGACAAGAGCAGGGGACAACAGAGAAGGAGGACTGTTTAAAAGAGTTTCTGAGAAGCACTTTTGACCTAAATCAGGTTGAAGATTTTCCAAGAACAATCTGGAATTTAGCCAACTCACCCCAGGACAATTTTTATCTTTTGTTTGGCAGTCTGTTTATTTTCCTTCTTGAGGATCCAGCATCACACAGATTAAAAAATGACCTTTGACTGGATCTTTTTGTGGCATGCAATGAAAGAAATGATCCAAAAAAGTTCAATGTTCGAATAAGCACCTACTGAACTTGAAAGGAATGTTGGAAGCAGTTGGGAAAACAAGATTACATCTTGAAGTTATGTATCTGTAGTAGTTCTTTATTCTATGACCACACAGGGAAGTCATCACAGCTGGTCTTTAGAGTTATACTATAGAGAAAAGAATGCAGAAGTCTTATCAGAGACTTTACAGTTTCAAAGTCTTAAATTTTACCTGCTGAGAATAAGCACCCCTATTCAGCTTTAAAAAAAACCCCAAAAAACCAAAAAACAAACCACACTTTGCATGGACACCCAGCCCATCTTTCAAAGACCATTCCATGGGAATGACAGAAAACTGCTTCTGCTTCCTCCTTAGGGATAGGAGAATACTAAAATACTAAATTAATATTTTAATATCGTATCATACTCAGAACTCGTCAAACTTGGCAAACTCGTTTGACAACCAAATTGGGAAAGCTGTAAAATGCCACACGGAAAAATAGAGAGTGACAACAAGGTCTTACAAAACACTTGACAGCTGTGCTTGACTGAACTCTGAACAAGATACTAATTTTACTCATGTAAAGCACATGGCTATTGACTGTTTTTTTCTCCCAACCACTTACCTGTCTGGTCGGATTCTCCTATCCCTTCTGCCAGTTCTTGTTAATATTAATGATATCAAGTATGTGTACACATGATGGGCCTATGTCATTTGCTCTCCATTTTCCCAGAGCAGATTATCACACAGACTAAGCAAAATAAATGAGCCCTAGCTTAGTGGACAAAAAACCCCAAACCAAAACCAACAACTTAAAAACTTAGCACTTTGCACTACATTTAATATGGTGGGGAAAAATTTACATTCAACATACAGAACACATTGAGTTAAAAACATCTTTGCAGTACCAAAGCTACAGTGGGGTAAATGTTATCATTAACAGGAGCATTCCCCGTTCTCCAGTTAAGATACGGAGTTGGGAAGTCTTGGCTTTCACTCTGCCCTTGATGGCTACTTACATCACCTTGGTAAAATACAAAGGAGGGGAGGGGAGAGGATGTGCACGTAGGTGCACATGCTTGTGCATGTGTGTACAAGAAAACATTTAAAATATTCTGCATTTTCTTCACCGGTGCTCCAATGTGTTTAGCAATCATTACACTGTTTCTGTAAAGCCCCATGTCCATTCTCCATTTTAAGCTTATTACATAGAAGGCAACATTTGCAAAGAATTTCTTACAAGCTGCAACTTAGCTCAAAAGGATCATCTTCTGAAAATCAGTTTTGTCTTCAGCTGAAAAAATTCTCTACACCAGATAACACAACATGCACGCTTTATGTGAAATGCATCTGACAAAGTTTAGGTCAAACCAGCATGCCAACATAAGACAATAAAACAACTTGAGTGGAGATGAGGTAGTGCTTAAGGAGTTTTATCTGTCTATCTATCTATCTATCTATCTATCTATCTATCTATCTATCTATCTCTCTATTTTTTGACTGGGCTATTTCAGACTGCATGATTTTTCAGGTAAAATTGCAACTTTACATCACAGCAGTCTAATCACCAATACAAAAAAAACAAAACAGAAAAACAACACAGTTGATTATATTGCTCCTATTCCTGTCCACAGCAAAACTGTGACTGTGAAAACAGATTTATTTTAAATGTTAAAAAAATAAATTATAGTATTTTATTTAATTTCTCCAAAAAAGGCTCTTTCTTTAATATGTAGCAGAAGAAAAAAAAGTTAGACTTTGGCTTACTTCATAAGAATACACTTATTAAAACAACAAAACTATAAATAAGATAAATGTTATGGAAGAATTTAACAATCAATTAGAAATCAAAAAATTAAGTGGAGTTAAAGCTATGAGTACTCTTCACATAAAATATTTCTGCCAGCATTGTTTGAATTTAGCTTCTTGAATTAAAAGTAATAAAATATCTACACCAAAAGCCAACAACATTTATTTAGTAACACAATAAACATCTTCACATACTGGGAAATCTAATTTTAAATACTTTATATGTCACCTTCCAGAATAAATAATCCACAAGGCCTCTAGAAAAAGAAGCTTGTACTATCACAAGCAATAGCATATACCTCTAAATGACAAAATGGGATGGAAGTATACCTGAAAATGTATTTCATTTTGCAGAAAAATTCTAGGCTGAAGAGTGATACTATATGCTCTTTATTTCCACAAAAAAATTACTCAGGTTGATTGACTCAATTATATTTGAGCTTCCTTGCTTTTTTTCTCGCCCAACAACTTTAACATGATAATTTTAAAAAAGGAAAAGAAAAAATTTTCCTATGGCTACTGCTTCAATTTTGAAGTGCTGCAATTATATTAAAGTTGTACTTCTGCTTAAATAGTAACTGAATTTAAAAAAATTGGTTTGAATTCACTTTGTCATGTATCACATTCTGAATGTATCTACTGAACTCCCACTCAGAAATAAATTGTGAACATGAGGAAAAGATAATTTATGAGTTGCCAAGCAACCAGATTTTAACACTTACTTTTGTGAAGATCTGAAAAAAGTCAATTGCAGGTGGCAATTGAGACTCATCCTGGATCTCAGTTTTCAAATACAGTTGCAAAGTCTGCGCAAGGTGCCTGAGGCCATCTTTCATATCTTCACTTAACCGTTCAGTGTCTTATGGGGAAAGGGGGAAAAAAAGTAGACCATGTCATAAACAGAACATTTCAGCAACATTTTGAAAACATCCAATGGCAGCCTTATAGTCTAGACATTTCCAGTCCAGGAATAAATCTTGACAGAGGGCAATTTTGACAGAGGCATTTTTCATTTTTTGTGACAGTTACCTATCAACACACAGTAGAGTTTATCAAGTTGCTACTGCCAAACCATATGAATAGGACAGCAAGTTAAAGATCAAAAGCTGATAGATAAAGCAGATGTGTAAGCAGATGTAAGACATTACATCTACAGAATTAGGCATCTGGGTTTGTAACATTAACCACATTAGAAATATGCTTGGAACTTCATGCAGCAGTGCATACTTCTATATTGTATTCTCCATTGACATGTCAGAAACACTTCATGCTAGCAGATGAAACAGGAAAGCATTTATGAACAAAAGGAGTTTCATACAGAACAGCTGGCCAAAAATGAATATGAAAGAATATGAAGTAAATATCACTCTATTATAAAGCACCACTATTCATGTTTTACAGATAGAAATCCTGAAGCAGAAAAAATCACAGTGCCTCATTTTCTAATTAACTGATTTTGCATGCATCAGGTCTCCGATAACACACAAAGTGAAACTGCTGCTGCCCTAGCAAGTTCACTGCCTAACAACCAGCTTCACACTTTTTCTTACCAGTTAGTACAAAATGGAGAATGTGAAGCTGAACATATTCAAACACCAGTCTGCAACAAAAGGCAGAGATTTATGATGCACTATGAATCAAGTTTATCCCTGTATAATGGTAAATTATTATAATAAATTATATTATAAACATCTGTAGATGCTCACAGCACTACCCAAGTGCAATTAACAGTGTGGATGTTTGCAGGTGATTTTGCAAGCATAAATAAATGTAAATGTTAGAAATTCAGACATGTATGTTTTTCACAATGTACAGAAAATCTCTGGTATAGAAAAGTATAGTATCTATGAGGACTGTGTCTTCAAGAGAAGCAGAAAATTTTAGATGAATAAAACAATCTAGTTTAAAAAACATAAAAGAAAAATTATAAACACACGCTTGCATTTCTTATATAATATTCCTTTGAAGACAAAAATGCTTTTCCCATCAAAGGTAATTAATCAAGACAACAAGCGATTTCTCTTAAGCTGTCTATAATACATTGCAAAATATATTATAACATAGAGAGGAAGGCATGGCTTGTTTCACTACTAGCAAATAAAACAACCCTAGACTAAACAAAAGAAATTATATAAGAAGTATGTTACACATGGACATGGTAGCTTAGGACAGATGTGAACATGAATACCAAAATCAACTGGAACTTCAGGGAGAACTGCTAGAGATAGAAGCAGAATGCAATTATCCACACTGGAATTTTTCCAGGACATCAGAGCTAATGATCCAGAAAAAAAATCCCATGGGAACCTTAATGGAAAATGATCAAAACCTGGTTTTCTGAGCACATAAGAAAACAAGGCCAAAAGCAAAATGAAATTAAATTCGTGAATTTTGTCCATTTTTGTTTTTAAGAAACTTTTTTCAATTGTTTAAGAAACCTGGTGTGGAAGACAAAATCCTATAAAAGGCCTATGAAAAAAATTCTCAATAAGGCGTGGACATTTAATTATGTGACACTGATACTTATACAAGTAGCAGAATATCTGCCCCATAATACAGCAGAAAAACTATTTTCTGAATACTGAGTCTTGGTAAGTAAAAACAAAGATGATTTCTGAATTACTGTAACATACAGATAGCCCAGAGAACTAAGGAAGGAAGGAATTGTCTTAAGAGAAATGAGAACTAGCAAAAGTAACAATGCTCAGGGAGACCTCTCCTATTAATTCTGAGTTTCAGGGCATCTAAAGGAATTTCAAGGAACTATGGAGGTTGGAAAAGAACTTCATAAAGGGCTGGATGCCTCCACATGCTTTGTGGTTTTTCATGTATTATATGTTTGAGCAGATAATTATTACATAAGTGTATAAAACTTTATATACTTCTATTCAGTTTATGTCTCCCACAATAAAAATAAACCAACAGTATAAAGAAATGTTGAAAAGTAGCAGTGTAAAGCCAAATGAGACAGCATAGTGTCAATAATGATTTTCCAAAATAAAATATTTGGAATTACAAGTGGGGGAAAAAACAAAAAAAAATAAAAAGAGTATCAATGAGAATTCTGTCAAATTTGTGATTAACGTTGAAACATTATCTTGTATTACTTATTATATAATTTATCTTCTATATACTTACTATATTAATGAAAATGCATTTCTGATTTTCCTATAGATCCCACTAAGTACACAAAGAAACAAAAGTTTTATGAACACCATTCATAAACTGTGCAGTAAATGGGGAAATTGTTATGAAACAATAGGAGCTTTTGAATGATACAGAGGAAGCAAAAAACATCAGAGCTACTACAAGTCCTCACACCAACCCAAAACACTTTTGGATTATTCTAACTCCAAAACCATAAAGACCATCTATTCACCCTAACGAGGAAGCCAGGAAAACAACACAGAAAATCACCATGTTTTAAATAACTGAAATCTATCCATTTTAATTTGCTGCCTTATCAAGGTCTTCTGCCCTTGCAGTTTGGAAGAAGGCAGCACAGTATCAGGATGTTCAGAGGTAAAATTGATACTATGTATTTCAGGTTTTATGTTTATATGGGTTTTATTTCTAACTAACTATATCAGTTGATCAAACTGGTTTGTAGTGAAAACGCTGAATAATTCTAAAAAGTCATTGAGGCAATCAAAATATTCACATTACTCTCCAGAAAATCCTTCTAAACAAGATGCAAAAATGAACCAAGGATGTATTTCTTCCTTTCTAAGTCTTCAAGATGCCACAAAATATCAAAAAAATGTTTCCTATTTCAACATTTGTTCTGCTGAGAGACTGTAATGAGCATCTTCTTCTATCCAAGCAGTTGAAACTTGTGAAGCCTCAAAAGTAATAACTGCACAACTTTTTCTCTATTGACAGGTCATGTAGAAGAAAAATAGAGATATATCCCTTTTAAGTTTAACTGTCTTTCCTATTTCTGGAAGTTATTTTGAAGTCTTATGCAATAGCACATAAGTATTTAAAAAAGTAAAACCTAAATGTAAAAATATGTGTACTATTGTATATGTATGTAGAAATATTGACACTGTAAGGCAGTCATTGGGTAAATTAAAAAATGAGCAGGCATGATGCTCATTGTAAAATGTGAAAATGAAAACACTAAAGCAAAAATCAGGTGAAGGTTTTGCTCAATCCAACAGACACATTTTTCCTTTTATCTTTGAAATAACTGTTCTTTCCCACAGAGATTTTTGTCTTTGATTCTGTTACTCTACAGAGCAAACTTTCAGAAGGCAAGCTGCAAGAAACTCATATGGCCCATTCGTAAAGCAGACCTTGGAAGTATTTCCTGAAATCCGGCTGGCAATTACTTACTCGACTGAAGATCAGAAAAAGAGTAGAGTCTCTCAGAAGGGCATACTGATTGTCTGAGCTGCAGAGGAAAAGCAGGTAATTAACACTTACATAGCATGTTTTATCTTGAAAACACTCTAGAAGGCTGATTATTCCTTGTGAGATAATTAGATAAGGCAAACAGCATCAACATAAATCCAGGACTTTCCATAAACTATCCTAAAAAACTAAATTTCTTTGTTGCTATAAGACTTTCTACTGATTTTAATTTTTTTAACACTTTGGCAGCTTACCTTTAGTAGCATATTTAAGCCCTTTAGAGCATAATTGAAATCAGCACATGAGGTTTGTAGTTTCAGAGTTCATGTGACCATAATTAATGCACAATATTGCTAGGTACATATTTGCCCTTTAAAAACTATAATGAACAAACTCTTCACGACAACGTATAAAATAAATGTAAAATCATATTTCACCACCTCAGACCACAACGAAGGCTTGCACTTCCAACCAACACAGACAGCATCATAGCAGGTTCAGCAAAAAAATGAGCCAATCCCTTTTGATTTACCATCCCACACATCTATAAGCTGCTTTAACAGAAAATTTAGTCCATATAAAGTAATCAAACCATATGTATGTCAAACACTCAGGACTTCCAAGAGAGTTTAGAAAAATATTTTAAAAGGTAATTGAGATAAAGAGAACCCAACATGGAAAGCATGGCATTATGACCTCTAAAGAAAGGTCTAGCTACCAGTGCTTCTGTCCTTACAACTGATTCTAACAACACCAAATGAGGCTTCCCTTAGATTAATCAAAAAGCACTAATAACTTCAGTAGTATTGAAGGGAAAACAGTGTCTCCATATGTTTTCCTTCCAGGCAGGAATAAGCTTAGAATGCTACCACATAGCCATAGAAAAAGAAAGTCAATAAATATGTCTCTTGAGCTTAGTTATGTCCATTTTAGAATCTCTCGATCCTTTCAGCATTTCTGCAAATGAATCAATAAACTTGTAATGCAATTTGCAGTCTAATTTTTTTCAGCATTCCCAGTCACTTCAGCCTTGTAGCTCATAATTACATTAGAAATGTAGAGTGAGAAAGCATTTATCAGAATTTGCTGCACTGAATCAATCTAAAAGAATATCACTTACTAGTTTAAAAACAATCCTGCCTGCAAGTCTGACAGAGTCTGGAGGAAAATTGGGCTCGATGCTCTTAAGACACCTGCATTCTTGCTTGTGGTCCATCCAAGCTTCTTTCTAACAGGACATTTTAAAAAGGAAGAGAAAGAAAATAAAGTGCATTTTATTTTACATAACATGTATCCTACTTTTTTATATGTACAGACATCTTTTATATATATAGTTATCTATCATTATATATGCACACAAAGAGGCTCAAAACAATGTGCACTGATTCTCATTTGTTGTGGCATGAAGCAGCGGCAGTACGTAGCTGCTTACTTCCCAAGACTGGAGAGAACTAGAAAGGATGCTATCAAACATACACAAAACCTTAGGCATGTGTTCACTCAGCAATCAAGGCTGCAGAGGCCTTCAGAGTACATTCACTGCACTAAATGCAGCTGCTCTAATGTAATGGTCAAGTTTTCAGTGCTGCAAAATATCCCTGAGCTGATGAGGTATCCATGTGCACAGCTGGGAGGACTGGTAGTCATATTTTTCACCAGTTCAGACCAGGAGTGGTCACTGATACAAAAACAGAAAACAGAACCAAAAATATTTTAGTTGCATATATTATCCAAACTTGAAATTTGTGTTTCATGGGCCACTTTGATTAGAATGCCAGAGACAGACTAACACCTCCACAGTAGGAAAGAGTCAGGATGACAAGATAATGGAAATCCTGAAATACATCTCTTTTTTTCTCTACCATTCATTGTTGCCCCAAGATCAGTGCAGAAAAGCAGCAAAAACAAGTCTTCAGCTAAAGAAACATGTTACATGTTGCAAGAAAATTTCCAACTGTTTTTTTTCCCGTCTTCTATCTCTACAAGCAGAAAATTCTGCTTAAAATACACAAAAACTCCAAGTCCATTCATTAACATACTACATATTTACACATTTTATTTGCATATTCACAGTTCATGTTTGAAGTCACACAATAGTTTCAAATAGTTTTAAAAGCAAATTAAAAAAACAGGGCACAACAAGAATTTGCTACAATGGTAAGTACTCAGAACCAAGCGCTTCTGGAGGTGACATTTTCTCACAAATATGCAGTACGGAAAAAAACCATGAACCCAGAAAAACAGGTTCTGTTAGGTGAGTACCCACATAGAAAATGATTGTCTAATGTTAAGCACATGTTCAACAACTAAAAAAAAAGGGAAAATGGCAAAGCTATGTGTAAGGGCACATCAGACCTGGAGATGCTGATATGCGAGTTATAAAGATTCCAAAGGCAATCACACAATTTTTTCTTAAGCTGCATTTAAGTGAGGGGATTGTTTCAGGTAGCTAGGTTTACAGCACCAGTAGAATTTATTATATTTAATTCAGAATTTTTTTTCCCCCTGTGGCTTACACATAATAAATAAACAGAACTTTTTATTTCTTTCAGATACATGAGAGATTTGTTATTTCATTTCTTTTACCCATAACTCTACAAGGGGAAAAAATGACACCAAGAAGGCATTAACCAAATACAGTCAGTGTCACATGCTGTCTGACAAATAAAAGTTAAGTACTTAGTGCTGAACAGAATTATCTTACTCTTGAAAAAACAAGGTCATGCTCATAAATGTCCAAACATCATTCTGTGTAATATAATTATATTGGCATTTTTATCCAACTTAAACTAAAAATGTTCCTAGGAGTAAGCCTTTATCTGTCAAATTTTTTTCTCTACATAAATGTTGCACAGAATTTTAAACATGCTAGAGGTGACATCAAGATTAATAACTCACTCAACCGATATAGGTCCAATGAGATGAAATATGCTGTACCACTTTAACATCATATGCCATGTTTCTTTGAGAGTATTCCCATGTGATAAGAACATATCTTATGCCTTTTGTGAAACAGCACTTAGGCCAAAACTGATGCCAAAAAGGAATCACTCTGATTCCTCTGCAGAAGGTACAGGAAGGGGGATTGCCAGTCCCTTATTCCCAAATGATCAGGGAAAGAGAGGAAAGCTCCAAATGCATTAAATATATTGAAATTCAAAAATATTTCTTCTTACCATCCATGCAACATGGATACAAATTACAGGACAATGCGAAAACAATGATTTGTGACCCTGGAGAGATCTACTTTTAAAGTCATTCTCTTACAGTACCTATTGGTTGGACTTATGTTAGTCACACATTTCTTGGTGGGAGGGATTTCTTAATTCTGGGTATCCTGGCTTTCAGTCAAGATTTTTGTATTCTGTATCCAGCATGAGTACAAACACTGTAGTGTAGAGACATGACCACCTTGTATGACCCTTCCCCTCCATGCCAGGGAAGGTCTTCTAATTTTGCAAAGATTTCTTCTTCTCCTGTTAGAAATGAACACTAATAGAAGGAGGCAAAGAAAGGCAAGTGAACAGTGCAGGGAAATACAAAACCCTTCTCCTCAAGGCTTCACTACACTTAGGAACCTGGAAAGAATATCCTGTTTATCTCTTCCCAAAGCATTATCCCTCCTTCAATCAAAATGTATCCCAAGTGCAAGTCCTCAGGCTTCACCCAAGTGAAAATGGTCAGCACCCACATGGCCAGAGCAAAGGGGCAGCATAGAGCTCTTCACTAACAGCAGATTGTGAGTCTGCTGATGCAGCCCCAGACCAACTCCAATGCTCCCCTGCACAGCCCAGGCCGGGATCCCCTCCTGCTTGCTCAGGACACGGGCAAGGCCCCATCACAAATGCCTTCAATGTCTCACATATTTTCAGCTGAGTGATTTTGCCAATGCACATCCATTCTTCCACGGACATATGCTACTGCCATCTCCCCTCGGAGCCTGAATCTACAAAAGATCCTAAGCCAATGCTGATGAAACAAAGGCTTCCCTTGTCTTCTATGCAAGATCAAAAAAATTGAACACTTCCTGCAGATTATTGTGCTAATAAAAAGCTGATAAAGACTAGAGCTGAATAACAAATAAAATTAAAAAAAAAACCAAAGAAGTATATTTTTCCATTGAAAGGTCTTGATCCGTTAAATGCAAATAATCTGTAATTTCCAAAGGATTGTTTGAATTTTCACACAATGTCTTTTTTTAATTATGGCATTTTATTATATTATTTTAATAATATTTGATATCACATTCTGAATTCTGCCTGAAATTACTCTTCCGTTTTTCAGGGATTACCATCTATATCGCTGGTCACCAATCTATGGTATATACCATATTAATAAACATTGCCAGGGGTAATCACAACAGTGATTATGAAGAGCAGCAGATGTGATAACCCTACCTTTGGAGAGACACCCAGATAACATAACACTGCTAGAAGGCAGGAAGCCCATGAAATTAGGCATTAACAAGTGAAAAAGGGGCTACAACAGGGAAATACCAAAGAGAAGCAAAAAACAGTGAGGTCTGACTGAAAGAAAAAAAAAATCAAAAGCAAAAAATCTATATGTACTTGATCCTGAAATCAGAATTCAATTGCAAAAGGTCACCCTAAATGATCTCTTGTGATAAATTCCAGTCTCACATTCCTAGTACTTTTTAAATTAAATTAAAGTGGTAAAAGTGAAAACAGCTTGTTTCTACTGGCCTGAAAAAGAAAATAATGGGAATTTTTGAAATCTGAAACAACTCACTCATAATCTTTAAAATAGACATTATGGAGATATGTAAAAACTGGATATTCTGATTTGTATATAGGCTTTTTTCAGGTCTACCAGCTCTGCATATGTATTCCCTTAAATGATAACTATTCTCACTATAAATTTCAAAAAACAGAGACATATCCAAAGATTATTTCTTCTCCCTAAGGTTAGCCTGAAGATAGCTTTTTGTACCACTCGACATTTTAAAACAAATGAAGATGTTTACAAGATATATGAAGCTTTAAAAATGGCTCTTTTTGGTACACTCTGAAATATAAATCCCCTGTTACATTTACACTGAAGTTTCTTTCACAAAATCCACCTTTATTCTAGATCCAGTATACCTATTGAGATTAAACTTATTTTAAGTCAGATTTTTATATTAATTCTGATTTCATTCAATATATTAATTAAAAAACTCCACGAAAATAACATGTTTTAAGCCTGTGTTTTGAGTTGCAGTATTACACATCCAAAAATAATCAAACCATTCTGCAACTAAATGTGAACTGCAAATTCAACTGCATAATTTGCATTTCAAAGTTATCTGTATTTATAAAACTAAAATAGTCCTGGTTTTGCCAATATTCACTTTTTTAAATATGAAAAGTGCAGTTTCATTATTACCCTGTCGTTTATTTGTTGACCAATTAGTTCAGTTAACAACTGCACATATTAATGAATTGCACTTAAGCTACAGAGGTTAAGTAGGGCACAAAGTATTTGGTTTAGCCTTCCTAGCAGCTGCTATAAAACCAGGGCAGCACAATGGTTTAGCAGGCTTATTAGAACAAATACGAATCCCAGGACAGTTCTCAAGAGCAAAGAGATCTGGCTGGTCTCAATTTTATCTGCACCACCTGTTTCAAGTGATCAATCCCAATAAATTCACTGCTTTGACTACAAAATTATTTTTTTCCTGTTATTCTCAATTGCTACCTAATATCACAGGATATTACATACATTATTAGACCAACATTCATTTATTTATATAAACAGCTCAAAAAATTATGTAACTGCAAATACACAGTGTGTAAAGCACAGATTACTTTCAGCAGCAGTCGCCTATCTTACTGAATACCCTACCTAAAACTATGGATGGCTTCAAGCATGCAAACCCCAGAGCTGGAAGCACAAAGTAAAGATACTCAATATGGCTTCAGACTATCCTTCACGAATTCTTGAAGAATTTTCACACAGCTGTGCTTCTCGAAGAGGAAGCTCCAGTTCCTACCTCCATTGCCTCTATACCTAAGTTGGATGAGGTTATTGCATTACACCTTGGGGACTGGCTTTTGCAGGTCAGTCCCAGCAGTTCATTTTACATTAGAGACCTACCAATAGAATCTTTATCAACAACTCTCCTAGAAGATATCTGTTTTAAACTCACATTGCAAGTACTCTGGTCTTTTATTGTCTTTATGGCCATGTTTCCCTTATGATCTCCCATCATAAATCTACCTGTGGCATTATTTTTGATGCTACAGTAAGCACCTAATGTACGTTGCACACATTTGCCATACGATGAATCAAAATGACAGATCTTCCTCTTTTCCCTCTCCGTATGTTTTAATCCCCAAAAGGAGGGTTTTGCGGCATCTTGAGAGCACTACTGATTATATTAAAGCAGAATTGTTTATAGAAGCACATGATACGTGACAAGATCATCCCTGAGGAGAAAGACTCAGGGAGAAGGATGTGGGGGTGTTGGTTGAAAAGAAGCTCAACATGACCCAGTCATGGGCACTCACAGCCCAGAGAGCCAAATGTGTCCAGGGCTGCATCCAAAGCAGCGCAGGCAGCAGGGCAGGAGGGGATTCTGCCCCTCTGTTCTTCTCTGGTGAGATCCCACCTCCAACCCTGCATCCAGCTCTGGGGCCCCCAACATAAGAAGAACATGGAGCAAGTCCAGAGGAGGACCACAAAGATGACCAGAGAGTTGGACCACCTCTCCTAAGACGACAGGCTAAGAGACCTTGCAGCAGCCTTCCAGTACCTAAAGGGGGGCCTACAAAACAGCTGGAGAGGGACTGTTTACAACGGCATGTAGTGATAGGACAAGGGAGAATGGCTTCACACTGAGAGTATATTTAGCTTAGACATTAGGAAGAACTTCTTTGCTGTGAGGGTGGTGAGGCACTAGAACAGGTTGTCCAAAGAAGTTGTGCATGCTCCATCCCTGGAAGAGTTCAATGTCAGATTGAATGGCATGCTTTGATCAATGCTCCGAGCAACCTGATCTAGTGGAAGGTGTCTTCCGGTGAAACTAGATGGTCTCTAAGGTCCCTTCCAACACAAACCATTCTATGATGCTTTCATTCCATAATCACTGGAATGTCAAAGACTTAACTTAAAAAGTTATAGATTATTTCTGCTAGTCTGCTTTGACCAGTAGTGTTTTTTCTTCATTTTTCTTTATTTAGGAAAAGAAAAAAAAATAGCAAACACCTCTCCAAAAAAACAACCACTACCAACCCTCACTCTCTGACCAAAAAACAAAATCAAAAACCAACATTTAAAACTTCAAGGCAATCCTATCGATCTAGTCAAATATAAAAGTTATGAATATGGGCCTTTGAGAGCTTTTCACCTTTGAGAAATATTCCATAGGATAGGATCACAGGGTAAGTCAGACTGAATGGATCTATGGATATCTCTAGCTGCAAAGCGGGATTAGCTCTGGGGCAAGACCCAGCTCAGAGCTTTATCCAGCAGGGTCTCCAAACCCTCAAAAACAGAGATTACACAAACACCCTGGCCAGCCTGTTCCACCTCTTGGCTGCCAAGAGCTTCTCTTTGTTATCTCTTGTGAACCTCTGGTCTTTCAACTTAAGCCCGTTGCCCCTTGTCCTCCTGCCATGCCCCACTTTTCTTCTTGAAAACCTCCTCAGAGATGCAGTTTTTCTTAGGGCCTTCTCTTCTCAACACATTCCTGACCCTTCTTTCCTCTTAAAAAACTGCAATATAGAATTTATCATTTTAAAAATACTCTTGACATACAAATTGTTTTATTGCGAAATTGACTTAGAGCTACAGACAATGAAGCTTAAGAATCATTCTTCTCCCTCTCACCAAGTACAGTCAACCACACATTTCAACTTAGTTTTGTCTTTTGTACTGATAAGAATCTTATATTTGTAGCTATTAAAAAACTCAAATAAAACGAGGCAGCCTGTTTACCCACTCTGTCCGAAACTACAAATAAATTGCAGTGTGGAGGTATGACAACATGCAAAATGTATGGAGACTCTGTTACAAAAGTATTCAAATGCCTATTTTCTTAAATGCTTTATCGTTGTTTTTCATCTTACCTGACAGGATCTACCACAGTATTTAGCAACTTTGCACTGAGAGCACCTGTGCAGATTTTCATTCCTGTTTAGGAAAAAGAAAAACAAAACATACCAGAAAAAGGGTTATAAATACAGATGGAGTTTTGTATTTATCCTTCTTACCGAACAAGCAATTTCCAAATATTCCAAGTCACAAATAAATATCTTTAAAACAAGAATAGTCTAATATGCACTTTAATGCAAGAAATTTTACATAGTTATATTCAAAGCTGTACTGACTACCCTTTACATGTGTCACTCATCACCTCTGGGGCTACTTAGGATCAACAGGAAAATTATCAAATATGCTTTGTCATGTAGCTGTAAATCTGAGAAGTTTGATTTTGTAGATAACATCATAATTAGAGCTGTGCAATACAGCTAGCTAATCTATTTACTATCTGAGTCTTAAGCAAGCAAGCATCACTATCTGTCTTAAACAAGACCTTACTGTGAACCTGCGGCTGTGACATCAAACTTTGTCTTTATAACACAGCCAAAAGTTGATACGTCAGCAGAAAATGCTATTCAAATAAAAACACTTCTGACCAATGGACAATGAAAACAAAATAAAAATTCATGGGGGAAGTACAAAAATCCATCGACAACTAGAAGGAGAACTATCAGATCTACACATTACAATCTAAAGGTTAAAAGCACCTCCTGACTGTAGTACCATTTTCTGATATTGTCTTAGTTATATGACATAAGAAAATATCACTGAACTTTTGTACATTTTTCAACAGTAAGAAAGCATTAAATGTGAAAGCACACACAGAGCAAATCTTGCACCTCAAATATATAAGTAAAAATATTTATTTCAGGAGAGTAGAAATGAAAGATTTTGAGGCTTCCCCTCCCTTTCATTTTCCTGTAGAAGATAGTGAACATGATGCATTATTCTGGTAACACTGCAAAGTGTTCCCTTTCATTTCCTCACATGCAAGGCCGCTTATCTGAGTTACGGTCATTCATTAGGCTGGGAATACAGTATATGTTTTTTTGAAGCACAGGTACCTCACTGGGTGCCACTATTCCCCTGTGAGCTGTAAAGGGCTGAACATGGCTCACTTACACCCAACAAACTATCACTGGGAGGAATTCCTCAGTACCTCCTTCTCTATGGCAAGAAAGAGGAGTCAGTCATGCCACTGTCCCCTTCTAAAGATAATTTTAGTAATGGTATCTTTATGTTGCTATGGTGTTTAACATTTAGCTGTCTCAAATCTTATTATATAGATTAATTCAGCTTTCCAATTTAATTGGGAAATAACTGCCTAAAACAGCCCATTTCAAGCGGAATTGGCAAGTTTAAATGATCAGATGAAGCAAGATCTTTACTTTGCAAGATCTCTGGTGTCTGCACTAGATGTGCTTTCTTCACTTGCACTCCCAACTGATGCAATAAAAAGATGTAATTTGCTGTTTCTGCTGTCACCAAAAGAGAACTCCTCTGCTGTTGCCACCCATCTAGAGACTGTATACCATATAGTCAGATTCCCAGAGCAACTGCTTTACAACATGACCTTCTTTTACTTACACCACTTGCTCCCAAATCCTAATTTCTCTGGGTAACTTCAAAAACGTAGAACACTATCCAAAGGCCACATGCAAACCACACAGAACCAACATGCTCACAAACTTCAATCTAGAACTTATGGGTAAATAATGTAGCCCACTTATTTCAGCTATGACTGAAGAACAGGGGCACACCAGAAATACCATGGAGCATCCTCTAGCAAAAACCAACCTCTCCCTCAAGTTCTACACTTGGGAATGGTATTTTGCTGCTGTATCAAAGTTTTACTATGTTTGATTTACTAAGAGCTGATGCATTATTTAGGATTTTTATAGGCATCTGGGGAGTTTAGGCACCTGCAATGATCAAAAATTGAGAAGAGCATTATAAGCAGACCATAGCAATCAAGTAAAAATCTTTCCATTTATACTGCATAAAAATCCTTATTTTGTCACACAATATATTTTTGGGGGGTATCCACACTAACTACCATGAGCAAAGTAATTTATAAACATCTCAGATACAAGTAGATGTTTTGCTACAACATTCTTTACCTTCCTACCTGAAAAGCCAACCCTGGAGACAAAAAAAAACTAGCAACTGTTGGATTCCTATAAACAGAATCTAAAATCTTGTATATGCACAATAGGTTTTTGATTTTAAGGTGCAATGCCTGAGGATGATTCAGAATTAAACACAAGTGTGATATCTTCATTTTGCCAGCTGAGGAGATCTGCTTAATCTTCAAGGTTGAGCAATGACACAACCTTAACTATGTACTGATAGAGAAGGCTATATTTCTCAATTTAGATTAGAAGCTCATGTCAGAGTAACCTAGAACAAAAAGAAACAGCCAAGCAGGTTTGCTTTTGGTTTTCTTTCCAGCTTCCCACATGCACAGCTACAGCCCTTGAGACAGTAACTCTGCAGCGTGTCCCTGTTACCTTTAACAAGTCTGTTTTACTTGGTTGTGGAGTCTCATAGGTCACTAAGGACCTTATGGCCTCTCTGCCTTTAAATACCTCCTTTGTATTCAATATTCTACACTCTTTGCCAGCAGCCTTTATGAAACTTTTCTTTAATGCTGTGTTAGCGTTAGTTAGTTTGTTAATTCAGTGTTAGCTGAATGTCTAAGCGCTCACCCTTCTACAGAATGACTGAGCAAAAATACTTTGAAGGCAGACTTTGTTCTACATGTTATTCATCAAAACACAATAATGACTTCAGAGTTTGATAATGGAGCATGTGCAATTATAGTCCCAAACACACTGAAGTGTCAGTACCATAATCCCAGCAGCAACAGGTAAAATGCAGATTTCCAAAGCAGAGTAAATTAAAACCTTCTGGATGCTGAATTTAAATGAATCAATACCCACAACAATCAGAGAAGTCTTTCCTACATTTATCACATTCTTCAATAGGAAGGCTAGATCAAATAACCTTAATACACTGCAAGCATACCTGGCCTTGGTATATCTCTTGGCAGTTTTCCAAGAGATGCCAGGATTTACTGGACTCATTAGTGTCAAGTCACTAACACATATTCCCTCTTTCTTTTATAACACAACTAGCAGGCATGTATTCCCTCTTTCTTTTATAACACAACTAGCAGGCATGTTGTCACAAAGCACCAAATTCCCTCAGCAATCTCAGAAGCTTCAATACTTAACAGGGCTATTTCCTTTGCATCCTTTGTCCCCAAGTGTTAACGATGCTGCAGCAACAAACACATACACAAAAATCTATGGATCATCTCTCGGAACTAGAATTTTTGTCCAACCAACATTATCAGTCAGATTATTTTAATAAGGTGACTCCCTCCTGGTGCCATTTAATGAATGAGTTTTCCATTTATCATTGAGGTTTCTTTGAATGACAAGTAGATGTAGAATGCCTGTCAGAGAGCTGAATAGTAAAGCTGCTAATGAAATGATTTCTCTTCCAATCCTTTTTCCCCTCCTGGACTAAAAAAATTCCTTTATATTTATAACATCTCTGTATCGTGCTACACAGCATATTAAGTATAAAACAGCATGACCTAAAGGACCAATTCTTAAATCCTTTATAGTCAGATTCAATTATTCACATACATTTTTTATACATGATTTGTGTATTTTAGAACATTTTAAGAAGGCAATTTCCCTTGTTTATTTCTGTCCTTTTCAATATTTTATTGATGTCATAGGCTTTACTAAAGGAATTTTAAAGTCACTGTCAGATACTCCCATGCATTTCTTATTACCTGTAATTACCTGTAACTTCACCTAGAGATAGTATCAAGTGCCATACGAGGTACCTACTGCATCTTACCTAATGTGATTAACTTCATGGATGAGAAAATGCACAAAATTTGATCTAATGGATTCAGTTATACTTTAAAAAGGTTTCTGCTGTAACAAAAAAGGAAAGATGCAGTAATTAAAATAAATTATTAATTTTCCAACATGCACTAAAACAAAGAGCCAAAACCAAAAAGAACAACAAAAATCAAAAGCCACACTGATAAAGTAAGAAAGGGTTGTCAGTTGACCTCTAGCATAATACTATGGTCAGGTTAACAATCTTTCCTCTAAGGAATTTGGTTATTGCTAAATCTTGTCATCATTATGGTCTACAAACACCATTCACAGAATTAGCTCTTCCAATGTACACTGAGAAGGCAAAAAAACAACCCCAAATGTAGAGGTGGGTAGAAGAATTTCCAAGAGATTGATATGGACAGGAAACAAAAGAAAACTAATGAGTAAGGATAAAAATAAGTAAGATAGCTCCACTGGAATTGCCCTAGTGGGCACACCCTCCCCAGAATTTTTTTTTTTCCTTTTGTTTTTTAACACATTTAAAATCTTAAGAAGAAGGTGAAGCAGTTAGCAAGGGTTTGCCTGGACTATCGAGTCCTATCAGAGCCACACTTACACTCTCATAACTTAAAAAATATGTGCACTTTTAAAAACATCACATAATATTTCTGCTTGTCAGGAAATGGCCTAATAAAACTTGAAATACCACAACAGAAGTCAACCAAATATAATTAGACTACTTAATTTATAACAGAAGAGCATCTACACTTTGCTAATTGCAGGCACTTGACTTTCAGCCCTACTCACAACATAAGTATCAGATATAACAGAACTGATTACCAAACTGTGTTCAACATGCCTTTCTATGTAGTTTATTCACACTTCTGCTTCTGGCACATCTTGCAGGAAAACAGGACTATCTCACACAAACCTCCATTTTTGTTGTTGATACTGTTTTTCAGTTAATAATCCTGCCATATACACATGAATGCAAGGAACAGCTCCTTCCAATGCATGCCAAGTTGAACTAATTTCCTGAACAAATTCTTAGACCTTTATGATTCAGTCAAGCCTTTCAAGTGCATAAAGTCTACTTAGATTTTCTCCAGTATGTGCATTTCAGACCTGCCACAAAGCAAAAGAAATCAATACCTATAATAAGCAAAGAAATCATTCATCATTTCAACTAATATGCCTCTGTCTTCTAATAATAAAAATAAAGTTTTGAAGAGCAAACATCTAGATTTGAGAGCACAGGGGTAAGTGTTAAATGCAATTACGGCTTTCTCTCCACAGCTCTCCCAATAATGAGGTGTAGCAATATAGTTTGTTCCCAGCTGTTACCTCACTGCTGACTCCCGTGGGCACCAGGCACTGTGGGGAAGATGGCTCTGGGCACAAGGATGAACAGTGCCGAGGGTCAGGCAGCACAACTCCGAGGCATATGCATCTGCAACATCCCAAATCCAAGTCCTGGACAAGCAAAAGCTCTGCAGCCAGTGAGTTGTGCCTACAGCAGTGGTTCCCAGACCCGCTGGTGCCCTGGGTGCTGACTTGGCAGGCTCATGGCTTTCCCTTCACCAGGACCCTATACCTGGTGTGCAGTCTCGGATGAGTTGGCAGAGGAAAAAACATCTTCCATAAACCCCATGGCCCACAGCCTCTGAAACAAGGCTTCTTTTCTGCCCTAAGGATATTCTGTACAGCGCTCTCAGGTCCTACACTAGATATGGACAAATGAGACTTCGTACATCACTTCTTACACCACAAAAGGAGCCTTTGGATTCCCTGCTCCTAAAAGTAATGAAAAAATCTCCCATATTCTCCACTTGCCCACTTCATCGTGTTAAGTATACAGATTAATATTTTTTTAACCTAAGAGCAGCACTGGGAAGTAGCTTTCTGGGAGGTTGAATTAAAAGATGATTAAAAGAATTAAATATCAACTACAGCTAACCATCAATGATCAGAATCTTTATTCAACTGACAACTAAGACCTTTTATATAAGGAAAACACACCTAATTTATTTCCAAGTACAATGATGTCTACTTCATACCCGAACCTTCTACAGAAGTAGTATTGCATTGTCCAGGATAAAAAAAACAGAGAGAGAGAGAACACATAAACAACCAAAGCACCTACCCTGTTGATGAAAGGTTAGTTAAGATAATTTGCACTCTAAAGGACACTACTTACTAACAGAAACTAAAACTCGGCACTGAGGATGACTCCTCAAAACAAAAAATCTTGGTTTCTGAAGTCTTACTTGTAACCCTAAATGCCCACTTACTGTTACTTTCTATAATTCCTGTTATACCTTGTTATCTACTTAGCACCCTGAAATATTTCTGTACATATTCTACAAGGAAAAATCAGAAATCAAGTGGATGTGGAGAAAGATGATCCTTCTACTTAGAATGGGTGCCAATTCTGTTCAAATCCTACAAATATTTTTTACATATGTACAGTCTGTATTTTGTTTTAAAATACACACTCAACAGATGTATGGGTCATACAACTTCAGCTGACAAGAGCTTCTGGATCTTATTTTTTCTCTAATTTCGTTAATTAGGTATATTTCTCATCATTCTTTTCTGCATCTAACTTTTTCTTCTGAAGAATACCTGGTCTGCAAACAGTGAAAAGCATATTCTAAATAAAATTTTTAAGGGTCTACAGTAATTTGTTCATTGCAGTATAACCTTTCCTGACAATCTACCTTGGAATTTTAGTTTTTTCTTCTAAGAGGTTGCTGGAGTCAAAGTCAAGGCTGGGAAAAAAAAACAAAACAATAAAAAGACATCCAAGTACTAGACGTCATTTACTTCTATGTAGAAACTGGTCTTTGTGATCACCTAGTAATTGATGTATTGCCAAATCTGGATAAGAAAGTGTTTCTTTTTCAAAACCTACTTGCACTAATTTGAAAGAGAATAGTGAGACATTCCTTGCTGAAATTGAAAGTTATCTAGAGCCACAAAGAGATGCCACTCCTGTGGTTAAACTGAAAAAAAAACACGTTGATTTTTTGAAAATAGAGATGCTAGAAGTGTAGTATTTATTCCGATACAACCAGGAACAGAATTATACTCCTCTCCACTAAGTCAGTAAATGGTGAAAAGCTTCAGAGTGGTGCTTTCCAATAAAATTATAAAATTAGTGAAGGAACTTATAAGAAGAAATACGAAAAAAATATGGCCATCAAATTGGTATGAAATTTAATCTTACCTTTGAATTCTACTTCTCCACTCAACACTTACCTCTCATCCTAACCTACAGATAAAAAAAATACAAGAAAATCTCTCTACTGGAAACCAAAATATTTACATTAGAAGGAATTTCAATAGTACAAGGCCCTTAAACTTGTTTAGGAGAAGCACTCAGCATATCCCAAAACAGTGAGAAGTTTGTTCTAGAACACAAGGCTGGCTTTGGAATATAATACCTTTTACATTTATATAAGTACACACCTGGTACATGTACAAATACATACATACTTTATCAACATTTCTGATGAATAAAACAAATACCATCACAACTGAAATAGGGGGTAGTGTGAAAATACTGCAATTATTCCTCCAGCAAAACTCACAGTTGTCCCCCACTGAGAGCACTGAAACAGCAGCACAGCAGAAGTTAGCTCCAAGAGTATCAGGTTGTCTGCAGCACCTGCTGGCCCTGCAAAGCTACTTTGACACATCTGCCCACAAATCAAGGCCATCTCCAGGGTTTCCCTGCAGTGGGCATACCAACACCCTCCAGCAATTTCAGGCTTAAACAGATTCTTTTCAGTCACACAGTACATTCATTCCACCTTGGGATTTCAATCAAAGAAAAAAGCCAAATACTATGGAAGACTAAGACTATATTTCAAAATATGAAAAGGTCATATCTATAACTTAGAAACCTGGAAAAAAAGCTACATGCAATATTTTTAAATGCTTATTTCTGGAACATGTGGTTAAAATCCAATGAAGCCAAGTATAATAAAACATCCCATCTTTTACTTCTCCCTATAAAAATGATTAATTTGTTCATTAATCTGCTCTATATCTAAGTAATTTTTCTCTTCAACTCATAGGTCAGTGTTCCACCCAAACAAAGCTGTTACTCTAAAATATCATACTGATGTAGATATTTACATCCTGTGTTACTGCCGGGATCATATGGATGTAACAGTTTACCTTCTTGCTGATTCGTCCCAGTGACAGTTCACAAGGGCACACCTTTCCATTTCAAAAATTGCTACTGGTACTGAAGAAGCTTCAAATGGGCATAGACACAGCAAGGAGGTTTAAACTAATAAGGATGATCACAAATTCATATGGATTGGTCATGGATTTTGCAAAATTACCTAGTTAAAATTGGGTTTTATGTTCCAGAAGGCACTATTTTTACATCAGTATAAGTCTTCGGTTAAATTTCATTTTCTCTATGGCCAAGAAATATGAGCCTTTAATCATTATACCATAGCTTTAGCAATGGGTCATGAGTGAAATCAGATTATTTGTTTCAACAACCATGGAATGAGACTCTACAGAGTACAGCACAGGAAAATGAGAAATATGTTATTCCTTATTTGCAAAGGGAGAAAATGAAGGTTTATTATGATAGGCAATTGCTGGAAGAGAGCTAGAGATTTTGTTAATATATGTCACTGCTGATATGGCTTATAGGTATCAGTAAAAGTTAAATAATCAAAAGCAATGCTCTGCTTTGCAGAGTAAAAGAAATGCCTGCAGTAAATGTTTGAGAAAAACAAGCCTCTGGCAATTTCTAAAGTCAACCATGCCTCAAATCAATGAGCTGAAAAAGCTTGTGGGAAGAAATTATCCATTGCAACCACACTGTTTTATAAAAATTTCACTTTCATCAAGATTGCAAAACACAGTTTTTTAACTGCATGCATATACATTAATACATTCTGATCCACACATATACTACCTCTATTGGTATCTTGTTCCTATTCTGACTTTTCATCTCCTATCTGTTATTTCCTCCTGTATCTCCTGAAAATATTACACTCTGACTCATCATCTTTTCTGAACATCCACCACCACTCCTGCAGTAACACAGTGAAACTCAAAAGAAGGTACTCACCACCTTGGGCACCTTCACCCCTCAACAGCTCTGTCAGTGCACACAGGTGGCTTATGCACATTAGAAAGGCTGGTATAGTATCAGAGGGATATATATATAAACCCCACATTTAGTTTACTTTACTGCTTGAATCCTCATCTCCAGTCAAACGTTACAACCAAATTGGTTACTTTGTCATTATAAACGGAGAGAGAGCCAGATGTTCTCCTGCACATGCTTCACTCAAAACACACTGAAGCATGCCAACATCTTTGAGTACCCCATGTTGAGTCCCCACTGTTGTTATATGACTGCAACAGGTACTTAAGTTAAACTGATTTAAGTATTTCTTGTGAAAGCATCAATATCACAGAATCACTAGGTTGGAAGAGACCTCCAAGATCCAGTCCAACCCAACCCTGACATCTCAACTAGACCATGGCACTAAGTGCCACATCCAGTCTTTTTTTAAACACATCTAGGGATGGTGAGTCCGCCACCTCCCCAGGCAGATCATTCCAATATTTTATTACCCTTTCTGTAAACAACTTTTTCCCAATATCCAACCTATATTTCCCATGGCACAGCTTGAGACTGTGTCCTCTCATTCTGGCAACTGCTGCCCGGAGGAAGAGACCAGCCCTCACCTGACTACATCCTCCTTTCAGGAAGTTTCAGAGAGTGATGAGGTCACCTCTGAGTCTCCTTTTCTCCAGGCTAAACAACCCCAGCTGCCTCAGTCGTTCCTCACAGGGCTTGTGTTCCCAGCCCCTCACCAGCCTCATAGCCTCCTCTGGATGCACTCAAGCATCTCAACATCCTTCCAGAACTGGGCCCAGCACTCAAGGTGTGGCCTCATCAGTGCCAAGTACAGTGGAAAAATTACCTCCCTGCTCCTGCTGGCCACACCATTCCTGATACAGGCCAGGATGCCATTGGCCTTCTTGGACACCAGGGCACACTGCTGGCTCATGTCCAGTCAGCTGTCACCAGCACACCAGGTCCCTCTCTACCTGGGCACTGTCCAGCCACACTGTCCCCAGCCTATAAGGTTGCAGGGGGGAGTTGTGGCCAAAATGCAGGACTTGGCACTTGGACTTACTAAACTTCATCTTACTGGACTCTGCCCATCCATCCAACCATTCCAGGTCTCTCTGCAGAGCCCTCCTCTCTTCCAACAGATCGAGACATGCTCCCAGCTCAGTGTTGTCTGCAAATTTACTACTTAAAGACTCAATACCCTCATCTATGTCATCAATAAAGATATTGAACAGAACAGGCCCCTGCATAGCCCCCTGAGGGACACCACTGGAACCTCATCAGTGAGCCAAGACTGTTGGTAAATGATGAAGAGTGGCTTTGCAAGCTCATATGCCAGCTCTCTTATCACCCTGGGATGGACCCCATCTTGTGCCATGGATTTTTGAGCATCCAAGCGGCCCAGCAGTTCTTGGACTGCCTCCTCTTGGATAACAGGGGGACCATTCTGCTCCCTGACACCATCAACCAACCCAAGAGGACAGCTGTCCTGAGGACAAGCCATCTTCCCACTAAAGACTGAGGCAAAGAGGGCATTAAGCACCTCTGCCTTCTCCTCATCTGCAGTTACTAAGTTCCCTCCTGTATCCAACAGAGAACAAAGGTTGGTCCTGCCCTTCCTTTTACCATTAATATATTTGTAAAAACATTTTTTATTATCCTTTACAAAAGTTTGTTAAGTTCAAACTGAGCTTTGGCCTCCCTAAATTTCTTCCTACATGCCCTAACAACCCCCTTAAATACTTCTTGAGAGACCTGACTCTCCTTCCAGAAAAGATACATACTCTTTTTATTCCAAAGTTCCTTCAAAAAATCATTGCCCATCCAGGCTGGACGTTTGCCTCAGTGACTCACCTTTTGCCACACAGGGACTGTCTGTTCATAGGCGCTCAAGATCTTTATTCTGAAGCACACTCACCTTTCCTGGACTCCTTTGTTTTTAAGGGCTGCTTTCCAAGGAACTCTCTGAATGAGTCTCCTAAATAGGTCAAAGTCTGCCCTCTATAAGTCTAATGTAAAAGTCTTACTGTTGTTCTTCCTGATTTCACCAAATATTGAGAATTCTATAATTTCTTGATCACTATGCCCCAAGGGGCCTCCAACCACCACATCTCCCACCAGCCCATCTCTATTTGTAAATAACAGGTCTAACATAATAAGTGTCAGTTGTACATGAGAGATGCAGGTAAATGTTCCTCCACAGGACAGGTGCAAGACCAAGTGACCTGGAGACTGAGAGGCAAACACCCAACTTGCTCTAGTTCCTTAGGCTGTGCGGGAAATACTCAAGAAGGTCATTTTTTAATGTCTGACCAAAAAAAAACAAAGTCAAATTGTCAGCATAAATAACAGAAGATGCAGGTGTAGTTTGGGGGTTAGGGATTTTTTGTTTGCTTCGTTTTAATCAAGACACTGTTAATAACTGTGGGTATTTCTCAGCTAGCAAGTAGATCATTGCCTCTGATTAATTTTACATAGGTTATTAAAATGGCTAAAATAACCCAAATTACACCTACAGTATTAGACGAATATAAGAATTTCACATGAAATTACTTGACTTCACCTTTTGGTAGAGTTCTCAAAACCCAAATACACCATCTGAAAAAGAGATCATTTGGGTTTATGGATAAGTAGCAAAGGGAATACAAACACAAAAACAAGTCCCACTACTAAAATATTTTTCTGAGGAATACCAGCACTTAATCATTTAAAATGCTGCATGTATATGCAGTACTCTGCTAATACAAAATAAAAATGATAAAAACATTCCAATAAAGGGAAGATAAAACTAATGACAAAAAAGTAAAGAATACCTTTAACCCAGCACAATGCAGCTCCTGTTACCATGGCAAAATTCACCTTTGAGGACAATGAGATTTCTTCATAGCTCCAAACCATGGAACAAAATTCCATTCAGTCAAGGAACCACTAAAATGGCAATTCCAAAATCTAACCCATAGATGATCCACACTGATTTGGGTTATTTAATTGAAAAGTAAACTGTATTTTGAAAAGGGCACATAGTGCATATTCTACTGGTATGATGGCTTTCACATTGAACAGGTTATGTTTAAAGAACATATGTTTGTTCAGGGCGGTCAATTAGAGAAATTACATATTTTAAATAAGCTGTGTTCTTACATTAAAATAATTCTTATTTTCTTCCTTAAAGCAGACTGAATTTTGAGTCTGCTATTATATAGGTAATTCTGATGTTCTGGAACACCCTTACTCAGCCAAGCTGAGTTGCATCATCCCCTCTGCTGTGCACCAGTTTTCCCGAAGTCAAGCTAAGTGCATGCTGGTTAGATGCAATTAGAAAAAATATGTTAGCTTCACATCAGTAACCTCTTTATTTTGTAGAATTTCTTCACAACAGAAACATTCACAAAACTGAAAAGCTTTCCTTTATGCTATTAATAAGAACATGTGTGTGAATATATATATATATACATATAAATGCCAGGTGTCTCTCAGCTTCATACTGGGAGCATATTATGGAAGACATTGGCACAGAATAATTTCTTGAATCAGGGCCACATTTTTGTACTTCATATAATGCTACATTTTCACCTAATTTCATAAAAAGATTCCTAAGCTTTGACCACTTCCTTAATTTAAAAAAATTCCACAAGTTGTTTTCTTGACAAAAAAAACCAACCAAAAAACCAAAAAGCACCAAAAAAACTCTGGGTAAGGTGAGCAGTAGCAGAGTCTCAAGCAACAAGAGACAGCAGGAATTCCTTAACCTACCTGACTGGAAAGAGGAACTGCCAGGTTCATATTCATAATGACTTTTAAGAAACTTGGGTGGAAATCTGGATTTGAGAGCATATTTGGTATTAATTATTCTTGTAAAACTCATGAACCTTGAAAATGTCTGTGAACATTTTAAGTGAAGATGTGAAGTGAGTTCCCAAGACTAATTTGTGTTGGCAGTGTCCAAGACAGAATTACAAACAGATGTTCTAGGTCTGTCTGGAAAACTAAGGGATTTGGGGATTAAAGTCTCCTAAACAATTAATGATATTGCCAAAATAAACAAATATGTGGTCATCTGCTAAAACTAAACATATATAAACACATAACCCCAAACCAAAATATAAATCCTATGAAAATATCAGACAGATTAACATAAACTTTTAGGACACCAGAAGAACATGGTATAACTCTCTTTTAGCATGAAATTATTATATACTTAGTGCTGCTACACACAAAAGATATGTATTTGGGAAAAAGATTAAATTACTGAGATCTGGACTCTGTTAGCTAAGCATAAAAACAGACTATCAATTTATTAACACTTGTACATGGCCTTGAAGGTGCTTTTATTTTCACAGGGACATTGACTTTGAAAAGAAAATTAGATTTTTTTTTGAAGTGCAGATGTTTTAGGATGCTGGCAAGAAAAATGAAATCCTAAATTAAGTACATTATTATATTTAAATTCTGTAGCATTAAAATAGCATATTCAGTATACCCTAAATTAATTGCAAACAGAGAAAATGGCAGAATAAAGCATCCTACCATCCTATAAACCCTATAATGTTTAACCGGAATTCTCATAAAAACATAAACCAAAAATCAGTTTAAGACCATTTTTGTAGTGAATTCATGTCATGTGTTTTGCAAAAGGAATTACTTGTTCTAGAATCTCTCCTACTCTTAAAATTTTCTCATTCTGTGTAATTACCAAAAAATATAACAACTCTCCTAATTATGATGGGAAGAAGGCCAAATACTTATTGGATTTAAACTGTTCAAGCACATTTTCTAAGATAAGAAAAATTTTGTTTATGAAAGCATACTTAGGATGTATATATCAAAAAAATTTACACATTAGCATTTTCTAGTGGAAAACGTGATTGTTGGATGAGTGGAGAGCTGCAGATAAAAATACTGGATAAAGGCAACTAGGTAAATGAAAGGAGGAAAACTACTCTGGGAATGAGAACTGGTGTTTTCTCCAGCGTTGATTTTCAAGTCTAAAAGCCCCAACTTTCACAGCAGAACACCATGGTCTCGCTCTGCAATGGACTTTTATTGTACCACTGAAGTCTTTGACAAAGTTTTCACCAACTATACTACTGCTGGATGAATGCAGCAGTAGAAAAAAGCAAGTCACACAACTGGGTCAGTTTCCTCCAGCAAAGATTGCTCTCCTCTGACCAGTGAAAAAGTAAATTAGCATTGACACCGGAAGCACAACCTCTAGGTTTCAGGTCAAACCAGAGTAGACTGACTGCAAACTAGTATAATGCAAAAAAAACCCACTTTCTGATGGTTTAGCTGGAGAAATGGGATAATTTCGAGCTGCAGCCCTTGGATTACCTACCCAGCTGAAACCAGCAGTTAACCCAGCATGTGAAAAGTTTCAGGCACCTGCAGTACACTTCAGAAAGTCACTCTGCTGCACAGACACATTCAGTTGCACGTTTTGTAACAAAAACAACCCAAAACCTGACCTTGGGAAAAACAGTCTTCTACAAAAACTTCAGCACTAACAGAAAGCTGTTTAAGTGATTGCTATTCACAAGTAAATCACCTGCATAATGATAGGAAGGAATTTGTCCATTCTCAAAATGACTCACTGACATATTTGTCAACACCAAAGCATACAGGCGCAATNAAGGAATTTGTCCATTCTCAAAATGACTCAACACCAAAGCATACAGGCGCAACTGGTTCAGGGACTAGAAAAATAAAGGGAAGAGGAAAAACCAGGTAAAGATCAGATCGGCCTAAGGGGAGATTTGTAAAGATATTCAATTGAAATGAAGTTTTGTGGCGATCATTCTCAGGACCCCTCATAACTCCTAGAAGCAAACAGCATGCAGCTGAGGAGATGCTTACACCACAACTCAGCATGGAAATCACAGAAACATAAAAAGAGCTGGTTAAGTTTTTGGAATCTCTAAAACCCACCATGTCCCACCTCCTGCCCAAAGCAGGGGTGACTTCAGAGGCAGATCAGGTACAGCACAATCTGTTCTGCTTAAATACAAGTGCCAATGAAAATCTCCAAATCATCAACTCCACTGGTCTTGCTATACATCCATGTATTCATCTCTCTGTAATGAGTACAAATCATTTATTCATACTGGTGAGCAGCTACCAACATGAGTTGGGTCACCAATTCCTCTTGGCAACATCCAGGAGATACTGACACTCAAATCACTACCCTGGTATACAAGATCAAATCTGGGGAATCAAAAGTGAGTAGAGAGGGACAGAGCAAATGCCTCTGTGAGAGCTACTGGAAGAGATCCTTATTTAGCATCCATAAGCATAGGAAGCACCTGAAAATCCAGTCCTTTCCAACTGTTTGAAGACTCTAAAGTGTTGGGGGTGAGGTGTCCTTTTTTTTTCTCTTAGCTAGTGGAATTTTTCCCATTTAGCTGAGAGAAAAGCCTTGACAGTTGGTACATCTTCGGTGCTTAAAAAAGACAAAGAATCGGCTAAGCCCCAGGGGGGACAGCTCGGGGAGGGGAGCGGGGCTTTTTGGGTCCTTCGGCAGGAGAGCAACACAGACACTCTCGGAGCTGTTTCTGCTGGGAGAGGAGGTTTTTGCCATCATCCAGACGGAGCGGCTGCTTCTGCTTCTTCTTCTCCATTTATGGCCTCCGCTCCCCTGTCCTGCCAGGCGTGCCGCAGCCCCAGCTGTCACCGCGGAGCTGCTGATCCATCTCATCCACCGGCCCGGGACTTTCTGCCCATCCCTGCCATTTCCAGCGAGGTGTTTTTTCCTCAGAGCCCTGCAGGAGCTCCAGGACTGAGTGCCAGCTGAGGGGTTTGTGAGGCACTGCCTCTCCTCCACTTTCCCCGTCTCGGCCGAGACGGGATCCCTGTTCTGTTCTGTTGTTAATACTGTAGTTATTGTTGTTGGTTTACCTTATTATACATATTAGTAAAGAACTGTTATTCCTATTCCCATATCTCTGCCTGAGAGCTCCATGTTTTCGAAACGTAATCATTCAGAGGGAAAGGGTGGGGGCGTAAATTTTTCTTTTTCTTCATTTCAAGGAAGGTTCCTGCCTTCCTTGACAGATACCTGTCTTACAAACCGAGACATAAAGCAATACTATCAAGTATGCATGACATATTTTAACAGTCTCTTTCCATACCACAAAAGAAAAAAAGACAAAAACAAAAGACAAAGTCCCACAAATAAACAAAAAAATAACGGAGGAGAAAAAACCCCACACATACAAACTACCACCCAAAAAATAAAAAGAAGCAGAAGAAAAAAGAATCCTTTATATATCGACACATTTAAGAATTGTATTTTTGGGGAAAAAATGTATAGAAGAAATAGTGACAAAAGTAACACTAACCTCATTATATAAAAAGAAAAATCAATATACATATTTAATCAAAATAAAACAATATCTATAAATAGCAGAAATTACATAATTTTTTTGTAATTCTTGTAACCAGGAAGCTTACTATATTTAGGATAAAAACTGGAAGTGTTTGCAATTATCTATTCATTCAATAACTACACAAATACTATTAAAAAAAGAAAGAGGTTCTTTGCCTGGTGAAATAATCTAGCAAACCCATCTTAAAGAGGATGGGACATTCATATACAATAACTTTGTGAGTTTGTGACAGAGATTTCTCCATTCATCATACCAAAAAAAGGAAAGGAAAGGTTATACAGGTCAATAGATTCAGAATATCCATAATTGACTTTGATATTCCACTACACACACACCACAGTCACTGACCTGTTGGAAAAATGGTATGAATTGATGTTTTTTCCATACTCAAAATACAAAACTATGAGAACAAACTATAATTATACAAATCTTTACTACAATACATAATTTTAAGACAGTATTTACAGTAACAAGAAAAGGACAAACATATCCTTAACTACAGATGCGCAAGTGTCAGTGATGGCTTAAACACAAGATGTGCAACCTCAAAACCTACATTCTCACACTGAAGATTATATTTTCTGATATAATATTTGCAATTATGAAAGACAGCTTTCTCCAAATCCTCCTCCATCCCTCGGTCTGTGGGGGTTGGTGGGGAATTCTTTCTTTTCTCCCCTGCAACTGATCATTTGCGGGTTCAATTTAACCTCTAAATCAACAGGTATCAATGAATTTCACTCACTTCATTGTTTTGTAACAATGCAAAACAATACATTATGCAACTGATTATTTTTCACAATGCAGGAAGAGGCAATGGATCACTGCCATAAATTCTTGAAATCTTTTAAGTACTATGGCATCACTGAACTCACATTACAGGAGGAATTTATCATTTATTTGTTTGGAGAGCAACAAAACAGAGAATGAAATAGGAAACAAGGTAAAAAAGCATCGAGCAAATGCAAGGAATAATGAGGCAGACAAGAAAACCATGCAACTTTAAAAAACTCAAGTTCAAAAGAGACCAGGGCAGCAATTTAGAGGAAGAGCCACAGATGTTATTTACCCACCCTGGCAGCAGACCAGCATTTGCAGAGAGAGGCAATGTGGCCAGACTCAAAGCACCACCTCCAACCCTCTGCCTTTCCACCATGGTTTAGTGAGCGAATACCACAAGAAATGCACACAACTGCACAGGTAGACACATGCACCCTGCTTGCCAAGGACATGTTGCCTCTCATCTTCCACAGGTGCAATTTGGAGGACTCCAAATTTCTCTTGCAATCAGTCACTGCTGCCACAAAATCTCTTATGTGCTGGAGACTTTAATGAGTTCAAACACCAATGGCATCACCAAGCCCTGTGTCAGTGGCACTGGCATTACACATTAGGCAGCTTGACTAAATTTAGCGTTACACAGGGAACTGTTTTAAAGAAAGACAAATGTAGCTAACCTATGAAGGTTAGATAATTAAAGAAGAACTCCAGAATAAACACAAGTCAGAAGAGTAAGATAGACTTGCAGATAGACTTTTTAGACATTTCGTCTCAGTTCCATTTGTGTGTTACCCCATGATGTAATTTAATAATAAAATTTGGCAAGAAAATCTCAGCAAAATAACAATTGAGCTGTTTTTGCATTCCCCACAGGAGTCACACAAAGACTGATGCTCTCACTAACGTATATAAATGACTGCGTGAAGGTTGCACAGATGCTCGACTGTGCATCTGCACAGATGATGTGGTCATTTTGAAAAGCCTTTTCCCTGTTACAGAATACCTCTTTCTAGCTTCCTGACTTGGGGACTAAGCACCACCATCAAATGGCTTACTGATAACTGCCTCGTGTTCAATCTGTTACACATAAAATGCATGATACTCCTGCCTCACTTTGGGAACAGTTGCACATAAAGCAGTTGGAGAACTCACAGTAGAATTCAGTTAGAAAATAAACATGACCATTTAATACACTTTGGAGTCTGCACTTTAGTTCCTCTACACAATTCATGCAGCTTTTAATAACTGATAAATTTTCCCCTCCAACATGGCTCCAACCATACAGCCTGTGAGCACTAATTACAGACTAATCAATTAGTCTGTATGGTAGCCCATACTCCTTCCTAAATGGTCTACAAAGAATGAGCAATAAAAGCCTATTGCAAATGGAAACAGATTACCTTATTATCATAGATTGTGGGTCTGCATTCAACCATTTGCTATCAATGAATGATAACAAGAATTAATCCACAGTAAAATTTCTTTGCTTTTTCTCAAGTAGAAAAGGAAACAAGGTATTTGTTGCTTATGCATAGAGGGTTGAATGCAAGAGTTCTCAAATATAGCCTTAATCTAGCAGCAAGATGATAAATAAAAAAAATATATATGTAAAGACAATTTGAAATTTAAGATCACAAGGACAGAGAATTGGTGCACATATCACTGCTACTTCCACAGTATTCCGTTTGCTTCCAAAGATTTACAATGACTCAGGAGCCAAAAATGTCTCCTATAACAGACAAAGCTGCAATAGAGAAGAATTTATTTCACATGCTCTTACATTGCACCTTCTCTAATTTTTCAGATACTCTGGCACAGTTACCTTAAAATTTGGGGGGGAAAAAATCACATCTTCAAAAAACCCTGATATAGATAAACATAACTTATACTGCTTCCTACACTGCTCATTTCAAGGGTGTGTTTGTTACAATGTCTGAAAATATCATCTACATAGCACTGGGTATCTAAAATCTTTACAAAAGCTGCCATGAAACGGGATGTTCCACAGTGCAAAGTAGACCAATGTGAAGGGCACCAGCTTGCACAAAGGTCATAGATGAAACCCAGGGGCACCACCACATGAAGAGGATGGGCACACAGAAAGGAGAGAGTAAAGGGAAGGGAGCAACACCATCCCGGTGCAGCAAAATACTGCCAGCCCTTCTGTGCCTGCCCAAGGAACAGAAACTGGTCTAAGGCAGAAGTACTTACCTTCACCCCTGTAGTTTGAAATGGTGTTTGGCTTTTTATTGTGCCCACAAGTCCAACATCTTTCCCCTCTGTCTATGTGCCCACACACACCTCAGTGCAAGCAAGGTCCTCCTCACAAGCAGGATTCAGAAGTGCTGCTCCCAGGTGGGACAATTATGGTTCAGATACCCTATGAAACAGGTTGTCCTGATAGACTATTTTTCTTCTGCAGAGGTTTGGTTTCACTTTGATTATCCTTTTTTATGTTTAAAGTACAGTTTTCTTCAAATGTACAAGTAGATTCGAATTTCACAGAAGCTGATGATGAGTCAACAGCTGCAGGTGATAAAGCCCATACTTCTGTCAGAAGAAAAAAAATTGATGACTGTTTTGTAGAAGACAGGAATGATTTGCAACTAAACTGAGTTTTGAATGCATCTAAATTAAGAACTCAGCTGCTATGTAAGAACTGTATCAAAATAATTATATTCCTACTCCAAAATGAAGGAAAATTATTATTTGAACATATATCCAGATGTAGATCTATCTGAAGTTACTTTGTTTCACTGAATACTTTTTAGTATTCAATATGTTAACATATGTGCATACTTGAATCTCTCAAATATATGACCAGAAATACTATAGATACTTAAAAGTTATAAACCAATTTAAAAGGCAATCTGTCAAAGTTTCCATTGAAAATGGTGCACAACTTCCAGTTTTCCTGCCTGTTCCCTGATCTAAACATGAGACAGACTATTGCCTCATATATATTACACTAATATAATATTGGTTCAAAACACAAATATTGAATGACACATTATTATATCACTTGTAAATTTAGACTGAATGAGTTCAACAGGATTTATATTGTACACAATAAAAGCTATGTGTTTTATGCTATTTTTGCCATTAGGATTATTACTACAGTAATGTTCTCATCATGAAAGTATTATAATTATGAAATACTGATGTGATGCATAAATAGCTAAGGCAAATGCCCCCCAAAAAATTGCTTATTTTTAACCTTTTGTTGTGGGTTTAGAACTAGCTAA
>VWYI01039399.1:30076-41559 GCA_013399455.1 Anthoscopus minutus | reverse complement strand
GGGGGGGGGTGCTCCTTCACAGAAAATAAGGGGATATTAACTCTTCTTTTCAGCATACAGAAGCCACAGCTTCTCATAACTCAGCTAAAGTTGTTAAGAACTGAAACCAACCAATGCAATACCATCTCAAGGGTTTCAGGATGAGTTTTTTAATGCATTCTGCAAACAGAATCATGTTGATTTCTTTCAGAAACAATGAAAAAATCCACCTACTGTTGCTAATAAAATCACAGTATGCCTCACTACAGTTATGGGCTACAAATAGTATTTATTTTCCACAAAAACAAATTATATTATGTCAGGCTGCTGGAGTGAACAATAGTTATTGTTGGGAAATAGGTTCAGATAAGTTGTACAGGCTACACTTCCTCCCTCAGAGTTTCCCAGATGGAAATTGCAGGCTGTGGCCTGGGGACAGAGTGTACCCTGAGCTCTGGAAGCACCTCACTCCTGGCAGGTTTCTTTGGGGTCCATGTGGTGTGAAATAATTAGCACAGTAGCCCAAATCTTTTCTTATTTCAGGAATAAAGCACATCAATAGTGAGCTTTGCCTTTCTCCCCTCCTGGCTAGCCCAGCACAGCAGCAGTGACAGAGAGCAGAGTTTTCAGTGGGTAAAACACAGTTTCCACAAGCAGTGAAAGTGTCACTGGGACAGCTGGAGGGACACAGCTGCAGGAGGAGCCCAGTCACCAGGGACTGCTCAGGCTTCTAGAGCAGGTATTCACAACCTGCTGATATGCTCAGGGAATTCCCCACAAGGAATGAGGAAGAGGAGCTGTGGGAGAGTTTGGCTGCTTTTCCCTGCTTCCTCTTCCCACGGAGTTTCCAGCTGTCAGGAGTGTCAGGAGTGTTCCTGGAGCACCAAGCAGACATACTCATCCCTGAACTCTGAGATCATTTCACATCCCCTCCCTGTGTCCATCTCCTGTCTGCTCCCAGAAACCTGGAGAAGAGATGGCACAAACCATTCTGGCATCATCTCCCAGCTCTTCAGTGCCTGAGGTCCCTTTCCTTATTCCTTTTCCCTTCTCAAGCAGGTAACCAAATGAACAAAAATAAGTTGTGCTTTCTTCTGCATCTATTTAACAAATTGTATGCAGGATGCATTTGCCATTGTTCTGTATGTCCAGGAAGGCATTTTAATCAGTCAATAAAAAAATATGGATCCTAAAGTAAGAGTCAGTATCTAAAACACCCATGAACTGTTTTTTCTTGCTGTTCAAAGTCACCTTTAATATTGTGGGTAAAAGAAGGTCATATATGAACACCCTCACTCTGACTGGGATTATACTATTCCTGCATGAGAAACAAGCACTAAAATGGTGCTACAGAAATGCCGACTTGGTCCTGGAAAACAGGAGTCTCAGCTATGTCTTGTGAGCTGGATCCACTAAGGTTTTTAAAACTGGTATTTGGCAGTGATGTTTTGTTGCCACTTGATGCAAGTAAGGTTTAGTTTCATGTAAGGCATTTGTGTCCCTTCGGAAACAATTTCATGCCCCCAAAACATGGAATCACAGGATGGATTGGGTAGGAAAAGACCCAAAAGCCATCTATTTCCAACCTCCTGCTGTGGGCAGGGATCCCACTCACTGCAACTGAGATTTTGGGAGGTTTTTTTCTAATCTGAACAAAAATTCAAGGGTAGCTGGTCCAGCCATCTGGTTCAGGTGGCAGTTTGCAAGGAGAACACCCAGAGCTCCTCATCAATCATCAGCTGACTCTGAGTCAGAGGCTCTGCTGCTGTGGGGAAGGGGGAAGGAGTGCTGGGTGAATCCCACCAGATCCATCAGCCCCATATCCTCCCTGGGCTGGGCAGCCTCTGCAGGGACCCAGGACACTGGTGAGTGCTTGACGAGGCACTGGTGAGCCTGGAGAGGCTCTGGGGCAGAGGCTGGGCAGCTTCAAGGAATAAAGTGGGCATTTACTCAAAGCCCTTCCAAGGATGCACCTTGGGCCTGGCTCCAGCCAGGATGGGCCCTGGCTCAGGAGTTTCACACCTGGATAAGGTTTGGGCCATTTCCACATGGGGGTAATTGTGCAATTGCAGCCCCAGGGGCTGCAGTGCCACCCTCCCAGGCTGCTGCCCTCAATTCCCTGCTGTTTGCACTTTCTGGGGCTGAGGCTGCAGCGTGGCCTTGGCTCTGGGCTGGGCAGGGATTGCTGAGACTGAGCTGGGAGAGAACTTGCTGGCACTTTGTGTGCAGCTCAGAGTGAAATCCTTGGTTCTGGGCTGGACAGGGATTGCTGAGACTGAGCTGGGAGAGAACTTGCTGGCACTGTGTGTGCAGTTCAGAGTGAAATCCTTGGTTCTGGGCTGGACAGGGATTGCTGAGACTGAGCTGGGAGAGAACTTGCTGGCACTTTGTGTGCAGTTCAGAGTTCTGTACCAGTGCAGTGCAGAAACTGGAAAACATGGAAGACAAAACTTAAGGCATCAGTTGGTGTGACCATGTCCCTCCCCTTGCCACAGGGCACAGAGCAGGGGTGGCTTGGGCACCTCTGCAGTGCAGGGATAGTGCCAGCCAGGGCTGTCACCCTCAGCACCCTTGGGGGAGGACAGGGTCAGAGTACTGAAAGGCTGGAAATGCCCAGCCCCACCTGTGAGGCAGAAACCTCAGAGCTACAACACAAAATCCAGCTCTCATGGCTTTGGGGTAGTACCAGCTGAAAATGTTTTATTGTTCATAAACATGATTCCACCCTCGGTTCATTTCGGATCCTGTTTGCTTTTGGAAAATCTCTTCTAATCTTACAAAACTGTAAATTCCAAATCACTGCAGAGGTCTGACTACCCAAGTATGAATTTCTTTCTAGGTGTAACAAGGAGTGGAGCTGAAGTGAGGGAAGGGCTGGGACACTCAAAAGGTACGTGCACCATGTACAGCCCTTGGATGCAGAATAAAGAACAGGGTAACAAAAAGTGCACTTTTCAGTGGAGCTCTCTCCAGAACCTTCTTTCCAATAGCATGTAAACCTTAAAGCAAGCACTCACAGGAACACAATGCCTAGCTCATAACCTGTGTGTAACAAGACCACTTTGGCACTGGTGCAGGACCAGAAGCTGCTCTTGCAAAGAATTCATCTGCACTCCCTGCTGGGAGCATTATAAACCATTCTGACACTCCTGCCTCGTGCTGCCAGCAAAGGAAAAGTTGTGTTGCCTCGGGTCCTGTCAGAAGCTTCATTTCCTCACTTGCAAACCCAGCCCAAATGCTGTGCCCAGCTCTTGCAATGCCTGGCAGGGCAGCTGTCAGTGATGCAGAAAGAAAATGGCACAGGAGAGAAAAGGGAAGGTTTTAAACCCTTGATGGTGACCACAGAGATCTGCTGAGCTCAGGGGAACTGACACACAGCACAGTACACTTGCTGTGAACTTGTCTCAAAACTTTAGGGACCTAAACCTGAGAGACCAAGACAGACTGAGATTTGAAAATGTCAGATACTCCTTTATTGCAACACTGTGGTGATCAGCAAAGCATTAAAGGATTGGTGTGCAAAGGTGGGAAAGAGTCAAAATGCTTCTCCTTGTTCTCTTACCTACAGGTCAAAAGTACATTAGACAGAAATTATTAAATGTGTAACTTAAAAACAGCTGTACAGACGATGTCAGCTGGGATGTGGTGAAACACAAGGGAAATTAATAATAGTGACTTCTAACCCAGAGCCCAGACAGACCCTTGCTGAAGTCCCTGGGAACATGTTCAAGGGACACTGAAGATTCAGCTCCAGCTGAATTAAAATTTAAATCCTTTAAATTACAGGATCGAGGGCTTGTTTTGTTTTTTGTTAGTTTTATTTTTAAGTATTTTCTGTTGAGTGGCCTACTTCTCTAACAGGAAAAGAAAAAGGCACCTGTAGATTAGATGGTTGTAGCGTACATCACTGGATGTATGCTACAGAAAATAAAACATGTATGTTATAACAGTTAAAAGGGGAAGGAAACGTATATCATAAAGAAATCAGGTGGAGATTTTTGTCTTACTGCTGGAGAAAATGGGGGGGAAAGGAAAGCTGCAGCTTCTCAGCCTGATAGCTTGTGGGACAGACCAAAGGTATCATCAGCCACAGATCCCTTCCAAGCCTTAATTGCATCTCAAAAAATGTGTCAAAAGGCTTACACAGAGTTAGTTTGCAGTTTAATTAAGGGATTGGTGAAGTTTTCTTTTCCTATGTGGGAGCTATTAAGAACAGGAACTTGCCTAGGAGATCACTCATTGAACATAGCTACTTAATTGCATTAATAGAACCTTTGCTCAGGCAAAGTACTGCAAATAGAGTCAGTATTTCACTTCATGCAAAAACACCTCTCAGTGAGGTGAACTCGGGGCGGGGGCATAAAACACAGCCAAGGAGGACATGAACCCAGACAGCAGCTGTGGGGAGCAGGGCGCTCCCAGGGACACTGCCCTGCCTCAAGTGTGACAGCCTCAGCACTGGGAATGTTCTTGCCAAGTCTGGCTCAGGCCACCTCGGTGCTCCGTACCTTGCCTTATTAAAACTTAATTATTTTGAGACCAGTTTTGGGGGAAAAGAAATCCAAACTACTGGCTGTGTCACTCCCTGGCGATGCACTTTGTGGGTAGGCTGGCTCAAAGCAGGACAGAAATGCTGTTTCACAGCGTTCTCCTGAATTGCAGCCCACTCCCCTCCTCCTGCTGCCTCGGGGGCTCGTTTTCCCTGGGGTGGGGCTGTCCCAGCCCAGGGCAGCCCAGTTCCCCCTGCAGAACAAACAGTGGTCTCTGCTGGGTCAGCCCCAGGACCCTGCCCTGTGCCCTGGGACCCTGCCCTGTCCCCTTTATTCCCAGCAGAATAAACCCCAGCCCCGAGAGCAGCTCCTGCTCTCTGGACAGAACCTAAATGTGCAGACTGGAATGCTCTGAATGCCCCAGACTCAATGCCTGCAGCCCCATGCACAGAGGAAAATGCAGAGAGGAGTAATTCCACATGTAGGCAGAGGGAAAAGCTCAGCACTCGACTGAAACTTTCATTTAGTGTTACATAAGAGTGAGATAATTATATCTAGTAATCTTCACAGCACACTCTTGAGTTTTAATTCACCCTAGATATTGGGATTATTGTAATTCAGAAAACCCAGCACTGATTTCTACTTCCTTATTGCTGATTATGCATTAGAAATTTGCTGTGTGCTGTGTTTTCTAACCCCTTCTTTCCCAAGAATCATCCTTCTTCCTACAGCACATTGCAAAGTCCTAGAAACTGACTGCTTAAATAAATAAAAATAAAAGGTTAAAAATTCCATTAACAGCACAAGTATTTTTCATTATTGTTACTAGGGGCAGCTATGAGTATTTTAAATAAAACAACCTTATTTTATAACACCTGAAAAAACTCTTTTACTTACTGTCAGGGAAACATCTGTAAGGAGGGCAATAAAAAAATTACAGATTCCTTGCAAGTGCAAAAGAACATACATATTTGAAAACTATACATTTCTGAAGTCTCTCTCTACAGTTCACTTATAGCTGAACCAGTCCAGTTTTAGACAATACCTCATCTTGCATCTCAAATCAAGGTGATTGTTTCAGAAATTGCTTAAGATTTTTAGGAAGTTAAGAAAATGTAATTTGCTTTCTATTTGTCCCTAAGGCTAGGCAGGGGAAAAATCTAGAATGTAATTAAGGAAGTCCCACTTCTCTCTATGCAACGCAATCCCAAACCTTTATTTCCCTACAAAACATGAATTTATGTCAAAAATACTAGGATAGTTCTACTAAAATAAAGTAATTACATTAGCAGTATTTTCACACAGAGTAGAAATATCTGGATAACTTACTTTCAGGTACCTATCAATACCAAACACTAATTTCATTGCAGGAAACACGCTTTTTGTTAAACCTGACTCAGCTGACATTTCAGTGATCCCTCAATTGATTTATTGTAAACTTTTCTGTTTCCAAACTCATGTCACTTCTATAAATACCTCTGGAAAACTATGCAACACAAAGGAAAATCCTCTGGAGAATTCCCTCAGTGAAAGATGTTGTCTGGCAGCTGTAAAGGTAATTGCTCCTGGTAATGTATTTTGCTTTGCACATTCTGCAGTAACTTTTTTACATAACCAAACACAAGGAGGCAGACCTAGCCCTATCCCTCCCTCTCCTCCATCCAAGGGCTGTGCCAGGTTTGATGCTCACCTGAGGCTGTGAGGTCTGAAGGCAACCCCTTCCAGAGAAAGGCATTTACATTTCTCTGCTGAGAGCGTGGAGAGCAATGGCAAAGGTCAAAAAAGTGATAAACACTGCCTCTAAAAGAGGGAGGAAAGCCATAAAGTGCAAAGTCTCACAGGCAGACTGTGGCTGTACGTGCAGCACAAAGCTGCACTCCTCACACTGGTGTCTCACCATGTCAGGCATGTGCTGGGAGCAGAAGCCAGTACCCTCTGCAGGCTTCCAGAAACTTTAGTATTTGGGAAATGAGACTTTATACGTTCCTTTGTGAAGACATCCCAAGACTAGGATGAATTCCCACTATCACCAGGCACCATCTAACACAGGCCACTCCCGTAACTGCAGAGGATCAAACCTATTGACTCAGCACACAGACAAAACCTTATTACTCTGATTTAAAAATCAAAACCTTATTACTCTGATCTTGGGCATCTCCAAGATGATCCCACTACCAAAGCTGTATTTCACATTCTTTTTAGGGTTCTGGGACTGAAAACACAATAAAAGATTAATTAACAAAAAAGAGCAGCTTGTCAGCTCTCTCTGAGAAGGACTTTCACTATGACAGACAGAGAACCCCCAATTTACCACAGCAGAAGGAATGAAGACAAAAACCTCTCATAAAGGTAAGGCTTTTCCCTGTTTTTCAGTATGCTTCTGTTTCTTTACACCCCACTCACTATCCCAAGGCTAAGGAGGGTCTGTCTGTCCACAAATGCTCCCAGGCAAGCCCTGGGTTCCTACTTGGCAGCAGCAGAACAAGGCCCCCAAAACCAACAGCAAACACAGCAGCAGCAGTTTGCACCCCCTCACCAAGCACCCTCCCATCCTCACAGCATTTCACCTAGGAAATTAAACAGCAGTGACTAAAGCAGTGCCCTCAGTGATCATCTGGCATGCCTAGGAGAAACCTCATTGGGACAGGCAGAAAAGCTCCCCTGTTGGCAGAGCAGGGCTCACCATCATGATGTGGTCTGTGTGACCACAGACATCAAAGCCTGCTGTGGTTGTTCTGGACAGCAGGAGCAGCCCAGCAATACCAAATCCACTTCCCCAGGCTTAGCTGCAGTTCTCCGTTTCTTCCACTGCATCCAGATCTGTTTTTCCTTCCTCATCAGAGCACAGTGTGAATGCTCCCTCGAGGGTGAGGACTAAAAGTGCACTTAGCACATACAGGAATTTAGTAATGGCTTATTCATTTTCTTTGATGACAATGGTCAGAGGTCTCCAGACTCACAGCACTGTGTTCATTGTGCCTGCCTTAGATGAACACATACCTGCAAGTCACACCTCAGGAGATTAATTTTCCTCTTCAGCTCCTCCAGGTCAGGCCAGTACAGTGCAGAATCTGGGAGGAGAAGCTCCCAGTGATCCCTGCTGCTGGAGTGGCAGACAGCCTGCTTGTTGAACTGATGTCCTGCCACCTGAAGAGCCTGGAGAGAATTGTTTGTTTGAGGTTAGCAGCTGCTCCTGACATGTAAATATCACCCCTCTTTCTGCAGTCCCTCAGGCAGGGGCTGCTCCAGAGGGGTCCCTGGCACAGGGTCGGTCCTTCAGGGACAAAGCCTGCCACCAAACTGCTCCTGGGGCTTCCCAGGGGACCACAGTCCCCTCAGGACCCCCTGCTCAGGTGTGGGCTCCTCAGGGCTGCAGGGCAGCCAAACTCACATCACCACTGCATCATTTCTGTCAGACTGTTTGCCGAGGTTTAAGCATGTCAGCATCGTTGTCCACTTTCACAGCAATGTGTTTAGTCTGGTTATTTGTCGACAAACCCCATCTGGGTATCATATTCCCACAAGAAATTTGGCCATGGTAACTGGAAATTTAAAAATTGAGAAGCCCTTCTGAATTTTGCAGTTTCACTTTGCATTTGTCAGAGCACTGTGGATGCCAGCTGCACACTCTGAATTGCCCCTTTCACTTACCCTTACAAAACCCCTACATTATTTTTGGAATTAAGTCTTTCTCCAGACCATGCCAGAAAGAGGAAAGATCAGGAAGAAAGGGTGGTCTAAAAAATCAGTGAATTTTTAATGTGTTAATATTGGAACAGGAAAACAGTCTCTTTATAGTACCCACTACTGAGCAGCTGCTGGCTGTACAGCAGAGTTGAGAATCAACTACATTTTCCCAACACACACGAATATCTCCTTAGAAATCGGAGTACAATACAGGTGAAACACATAATTTTATTTATTAAAAATTTACCTTATAATTTATCAATAATTTTTCATGGTTGTTAAACAAATTAGATCCAATCCCCATAGACAGTTTGCAATTAAGGAAAAGGGTGAAAAGGAAGGGATGTAGAGAGAGAAAATGACACATGCTGTAGCATCTGTGATCTCTCAGAAAGCAAGAAAGTCAACTCGGAGCACCTGGACCTGCACCCTGATAAAATGCATTAGTTTCCAGACATGTATTTTGCACCTCCAGTATCTTCCATCTTTAACCATGATTTCAGGATTAAAAACTGTCCTTTCTTTCATCCTCAGGTTCACACGTATTTTTCCATTTCTGTAGTTCCTGAGAATCATTTATCTTCCACGCTTCAGCAAAGGACTTCATTTTTTTCCTGTGGGAGAAAAAAAATAAAAACCAACCCTAATCAAAATACAGACACATTTTTAAGTGAAGCACATCAAACCTTGAAAGTCCTACAGTCATCTGCAAAATTTTATACACAGTCCAAAATATCACAGCTCAAAATGTTATGTGATCTTCAAACAACCAGTTAATATTTTCTAAGATACATGTTCCTGCTCCAGGTCAGCCAACAAATTAATTTCATAACTAACTTACAGCACCAGTAGCATTGACAAAATTATATAAAAAATCTTAAGAACAAATTGTTGAAGGAAATAAACAGCCTTGCAGTCAGCCCTGTTTAATTTTCATCATTCAGTTCATACAAATTTGTATTTGTAGGAGCATAAAAAGAAAACACATTTTCAATATAAATGAGTGCACACATCCTTCCTGTTTCTTCTTAGCATTTTTTGATTTATAAGAGTGGTGACAAATTACAAATTACATTTAAAATGGATTAACACACATTGACGACGATAGTAATGTCAAAACTAGATGAAATTACCCGGTTTTCTTAAGTAATGTGAAAGTGATTTAAAAAACTAAGACAAGGCACCAGGTCCAGGGGTGTTGTGGCAGCACAAGGGCAGGGCTACCAGCAGGTCTAGGTGTGGCTCCCTAGAGCTGGTAACTCCTGTTCCCACCACACAGACCAGACCCACGCCTGGGACAGCAAAGATCCTGCTCGAGATCTGGCTTTTTACTTTTGCCAGTTGTGGACTGGTATTTCCAATTAGCACAACCACCACACTATTTTTCCTATAAACTGTCATGTAGCTTCAAATGTTTTTATTTTGCTTTATTAAGAGAGGATAAAAAATGTCGTTAGGCACTGGGCACTGTCAAGTTTCAAAGTTTGCACCTACAAATAATTAGTCATCAAAATGTTCTCATGCACAATTATCCTGTCAGGATTAGGTACAGCCATCAGACAACCAAGATCTTGGTTCATTATGTTCCTCAGGGGCTACTTGAAATTTGCTCACAGGACTGCCACAGAAAATAAGAGCAAAACTAAAAAATCCAGTGAACACTGATATGAGTACCTAAGCTGTGCAAATAATGTTACAGGATTTACAAATCCATTGTGCTTCACACACAGAGAAATTTTCATAACTAGTCTAATATATAAGGTACAAACATCCCTAAATGAAAATTTGCTATCAGAAAGAGATTAAAATCCTCAGAACTTTCAGTAAAATTCTGGGTGTTTGTGGGGGCAATCAAAACATATTATAAATATTTATTTTCAAGTTAAACCAGAAGAATAATGTCCACATTTCCTTCTACACTTTAGTGTGCAAAGACATACTAAAGAACTTTAGCATGCAAAGACAATTTCAAGTTCTAAAGTAAGTAATAAATACTTTCTAAGTTAAAGTCATTAGTATTTTCACAATCACTGATGAGAATACAAGTAAGTATTATAGAAGGAAATTATTTTTATAAAAATCACAATTGCTCTGACCTTTTCATATTCACTATTCTCTCCAACTCCTTTGATTTGTGAGCTGCTTTCTTCAAGATTTCTTCAGGAATATCTGCCAGTTTAGCAACATTTAGCCCATAACTCCTTGCAGAGACTCCTTTAGTTATTTGATAAAGGAAAGTGATAAATTCTGGATTCTCTTCCACTTCAGATCCTAAAAAAGTAAAACCAAAATCAAATCTCCTCTATGTGGCAAATACATAAGACCCCTGTTTTGATCAGCTTACCAGGCAAACAAATAATACAATACAAAGAATTATTTAGAGGAAAGGTTAATGACAAATACCAATGGCAAGTCATTAAAAAAAAAACTTTAAAAAATTCTATGATTATTCAATGAACAAGCCTTTGTGATGCCTCTTATAATTCAAGAACAGGGATCATCATGTTTCAAAACACTTTCAAAACAATCAGATGTGTTTTTTCATTCCAGCGTGCTAAATTCTGGAGCTGATTGACACAGTAGGATGAAGACACTGACAGTACACGATGTTAAATTAGGCAGCCCCGCTGAAATCGAATCCATGGGAGATACAAAATACATCCTGCTCGTGAAGCCCCATAAATAGCAAATGTTTCCAGACAGTGAGATCTTTCAGAGAGGGAGCTGCCATATGTTTGATCCCAAATCCCTCCTCCCTAATCCTTTGTGTTTGGCTGCTGTGGAAGTTGGATGCTGGGACGGGCGAATCTTTCACTCACCCCAGCTCAGATATCCTCCTGAACCACAAGAAGGAATGGATGTCCAGTTTTCAACCCTCCTAAATGTGTGACTGGAGTGAGAGTGGGCATATCATGTTCAGGTTGGGTGTTAATTATTACATTGGCATCTTAGGATTTCAGGTTTTGTGTTTTCCATGGATGTGTGAGCCTGCAGCTCTGTGGTGCAGAACTCTGAACTCCACGTGCACTGCGAGCTGCTGCTTCCCCACTGGGGTCACACACAGCAATTCCTCTCCAGGCCTGGCAACCAAGGAGCCCTCACTGCCTCAGGGACAGAGATGCAAACCAAAGGGAGCTGGGGCAGCAGCCTTGGGCTGAATGACTTCATTACCTGGGGCTGCAATTGGGACATTCACCCCCAAAATGGACCAGGCTTATACAGGTGTGAAACCCGTGAGCCGTGGGCCATTTTTGGGTGCAGCCCCTGAGGGCTTTGTCTGCCCTAAATGTACCTGAAAGTCCTTCACTAAATAGAACTGCTTTTTGT
>VWYI01039399.1:0-29635 GCA_013399455.1 Anthoscopus minutus | reverse complement strand
ACACACACACAGGGATGAGCCTGCTGAGCACACGTGCACACACACACGCGCACACACAGGGATGAGTCTGCTGAGTGCAAACACACACACACACACACACACACACAGAGGGATGAGCCTGCTGAGCACATACACACACAAGGATGAGCCTGCTGAGCACACACACACACACACACACACACACACACACACACACACAGGGACGAGCCTGCTGAGCACACACACACACACAGACACACACACAGGGATGAGCCTGCTGAGCACACACACACACACACACACAGGGATGAACCTGCTGAGCGCACACACGCACACACACAGGGCTGTGCAAGCACAGCCAGCAGAGCTCGTGTCCCTTCTCCACAGCCCTAGGCTCTGATGTGGCCCCTTCCCGCAAGGCCGCGGCCTGCTTGCTGTGGGCCTGCTCGCGGTGCCACGGGCACGTACTTCTCTGATGAAATGCTCAAGGGTAGCATAAGCAATGGCAATGCCATCGTGGGTGCTTGTGCCCCGGCCCAGCTCATCCAGGATCACCAGGGAGCGCGAGGTGGCTTTTCTGATGATCTCAGCAGTGTCTGTCAGCTCCTCCATGAAGGTGCTGCGGCCTCTGTAGATGTTGTCTGCAGCGCCCATTCTGCACCAGGACACAGAACACAAAAACTCACTACTTAAATGCCAGTTAATGCTGGGGAGAACAGTAATCACGAGGATGAAGCCATTCTGTTATAAATCTCTAGCTGCTGCTCCAAACAGGAGAAGAACCCAGGCAGAACATTCACCTTCCAGAACAGTTCCCCAGCACACACTTCCCTCACCTTCACAAACAGCACAAAGCAGCCTGCTTTTCCCTCAAACAGAACCCTGAGACTTCAGGGCAGTCAGCTCACCAGAATTCCATCAAAGGAATTTACCCGTGAAGGTAAATTTTACTCTTTGGTTTAGATCAACCCTCTATTTGTACAGGTTTCCAATGCTGACAGTACCCAAAGGTGTTTGACACAGACATTTCCACGCAGAGTGACCAAGCGTATGTGTATCCAAAGAGCAGAGCAGTGACTTCCTTCAAGCATATAAAAATAATAACAACAACAGGCATATAATAATAATAACAATAATAATTACAATTATTTCCCCTAACTATATAGGTATACAATTTTAACTAGCACAGTTAAACAAGATTTAGAGGTATTTTAAGAGTTCTCTCCTCATTCTGTCGAAACACAACTCTTAGAAACCTCCAGGCAGGTAAGCTCCACATTCCTCCACACAAATTCCTCCACATTCTATAAAACTCCTCTAGCTCTGATTCAGACCCATGTAACTCTAAACGCTCATCTCAAATTGTGATTTTGTGGTCTACAGCTGAGAAAGCTCTAGTTAGTCCTCCCTGGTTCTCCCTTTTCCTGCACCTTTCCTTACCTGTGCAAGTAATACACATTCTATCCTGAAGAAAGAGCATTTATTTTTTGCCTTTCTGCTTCTGAATTGTATTAATCACATTAGAGCATCCCTTCTGAGGCAGGTCATCACAAGCAAGCAACTGAGGATGTAAAACTAGATTTATTCACTCTTATCAGCCAATATACAGTTACATACAAGCCATGCTGATTTAAGGAAAACTGACTCATGGGTTTAGTATATTACATTTCCAAATTTAATAACTGGCCGCAACAGTATTTAGAGCCAATCAGAATCTTTAAAGAGAGGCCCAATATAACTTTATTTTGCTCTGTCTTTTGATAGGTCTCTCTCTATTATAATTGCTTCTGTTACTTCCAGACGCACCACGAAGACACAAATAATTTCATGAGGATCTTACAACTAAGAGTACTTGACTACAAGCAAGCAGGTTGGACCCAGTACAACTATGATTCATATACGTTCTCAAGTCCCTGCCCTGAAAATCTGTCATGATATCAGGCATAATGCATAGCAAGCAAATCTTCAGCTAGAAAATAACTACTTTTGATGAGCATACGAGAGAATTGAGTTTTTATTTCATTGAGTGTGTACTTAAATACACACACACACACACAAGTTATGCTCCCACATACCCCAAAGGAGAGGTGATTCTGGCCCTAATTCAACTGTGCAGGATTTTCCTCTGAATTAAATATATAACTCAGGATAATGAGGAATTGTGAAATTAACATTTTATTAAGCCACTTACTGCTGTAATCCTTTCAAATGCTAGGTTAGGAATGATGAACATTTTAGTGAATTTCTGTCATTTCAGTGAATTTCTCTCAGTGCCCCCACCACTCCTGTAGCCCCTTTCCCAGCTTGGAAACAGGTTCTGCTGTAAAATCAAACAATCCCCCTTACAGCACAAATCTACAGAGACCAGGATAACTTAGGACGGTTTTAACACTATTACCTGCAAATACTTTAGTCAGAATGACAAATACTTTTTATGTCTGAACAATCTCTGGCTCTGTAATGAACAAATTCAGTCTTTGTTTCCAACCCTACAATTACTGGCTTTATTACTTTCTTGTTTCTTACTTGGCTTTTCCTTACAGGGACAGCGTTTCACAGGCCATCAGTTGTGTGCCTGTGATGATTACACACAGAGCTTCCATTTTTCTCTGGGATTGCATCATTTCCACAGAGCCCACACAATATTTTAGCCTGTTGTGTATCTAATTTGCATTCACAAAAATAATCTTCTGAACTTCCTCACTAAACGCTCAAGACACAAAGAGAAATTAGTATTATCTTTCTCTTGTTGTTAAAGACAGCTGGAAAGGAAGTCTTTCTTTCCAGAATCTTAAAACATTCAAATCCAGCTAGGGCTTAACTACAGGTTAAAAACCCTGAGTATTTTTAAATTACATAAAATCTCTTAAATGTCATCGTTTCAAAATGACTAAGATTGTTCTTTCTGCCTCTGTCATTTACGCTAGAAGAATTATACTTGTTTTATGAACATACATGCTGAGCACTGTTATCCCAGAAATAAGCAGGAAGAACTGTTCTAGTGTGGATGACTGCACTTACAAAACTAACAGTTAATTTGCAGCAAGGCACTGCTCCCTAACTTTATGCTCTATTATTCCTGATACAATAAAGTTGTTGAGTCACAAAACCTATTGCCTAAACAACACTTTTTTTTGTTTGTTTAGGGCTTTTTTTTGCACATTTAAAACAGCCATAATAAACCCCACCAAACTTCTTCAGGATTCAGTGGCTTTAAATCCACATTTTAATGCAGATCTCCTCTTAAAGGTTTTTATACATTAAAACATTAAATTCTTTCTCTCCCATCCTGCCCACGAGGAACGTGCAGACAGGCAGTGAGAGCAGTGTCTCTTTGGATCCATCACTCCTCAGCAGATGCAATTTGGCTGGAAAACACTTGTTTTAATATCTCTTTGACAGCCAACCAAATTTTGCAGAATTAAAAGCTCTTCATCTTATGGTGTTCAACACATTTATTATGGAAACTAAAAAAAAAGGATGAATTATCTCTTTTCAGTGTTCGGTTCAAGTAGCAAAGATTCCTGTCAAAGGCCTCAGAAGAAAACAACAGAGAGGCAATGTTTTGTAGATTACTTTTCAGAGGGTAAGTCAGAGGACATAACGGTGCTGCCTCTCACAAAAGGTTATCCCACATTCTCTTAGAGCGGGCATGGTTTTAGGATCACAGTGTGGGCCCCAGGAAGTCCACTCTTCTTTCATTCCACTGTGGATCTCTCACAGAGTTTGTGAAAATGAACAAGCAGTCCAGGAGCTCACAGTGGTAACAAAACCCAGCTACATTCCACCTCGTGAATCCCAGAAAACAAGACTGCAAAGCCATTCCCTACAGCCTTATTTTCACACAGCTGTCAACAGCCCAGTGCTACTTACTGATTCATACTCTACAGAATACTTAATGCTGGGAAAAAAACCCAAGCTTAAACTATGTTTTCCCATCGATTTCAGTAATATCTATGTGAGTTTAGAAGCTCACTTGAAACACTTACTGCAAAAATGGAACCTGTTACAGAAGAATAAACTTAATTCAAGAACCACTAACAATAAAAGAAGATTACTCTTTTCTCCAAGAATAAGGTGTAGAACACTCTTGGAACCAACAAAAAACACTTACTCTGATTCAAAGATAACACGGAGAACATCATGAATAAAATAAATTCGTAATGTAACTTTACCATTCCACTCACTCCCTCACACAAACCCCTTTGAAATGTCATTTCAAAGATCAACTGCATTTGCACAGGAGTAATTGAAATTAAAATAACCAGTTTACAAGAAGGGAGGATTAGACTTGCTGCTGCATTGCAGTTCAGCCCTTTCCTGGCAGGGGCCTGTGTGTGCTGAGCAGAGCAGCATGGTCAGCCAGGGCACTGGGGACAGGCAGCCCACCAGGGATGGGCAGGACAACAGGGATTTATTAAGTAATTCTTCAAGAGATTGCATGTGCAAATTTCTAACAGCTCACTGGCAAGAAAATAATGCTTCACACTCCCCCACAACCTACTGGTACATCGGCCTCTTCATTTCCATCAAAATCTCACTGATGCAAACCAAAAACTGACAGAAAGAAAAAATAATTTACAGAGGCTGTAATTACATTAAGAATTAGGGGGAAAAAAAGAAGTGTGACAAGAAAGCATGGCTATCAGGATAGTTATTATTTTTGCATTATTCATGGGTAACTTCTAAGAAGTGTGCCAACTTACATGGATGATGACAGGGAACCAAAAGATGCTCATGACATTAACCTGTTTTCAGTCTACATGCACATGTGCTCAACCATTTCTACAACTGCTTATCTGCAAATTTAAATGAAGAAATACCAATGATGTTTTACCTACTTTATGAGAACAGTTGTTGGGAACTCTGATAGAATCCATTCAATGTAAAATGCATTTTTGTTTTGTACATCTTGTACATTATTGTAGATATGTGAGACTCTCAGAGAGATTAATGAAGATATTAAATTACTCTGAGGGGTACAAACTTTGCATTGTCCTAGAAAGAAAAGCAAGTACCAAGTGATTTCAATACTCAGTTCATAGTGGTTTTTACATCTTTTTTCCCCTTCTCACTATCACTAGGTAACTGAAGCATGCAGAACAAATAATCACTGAAATCCTTCTTTCCTTCTAGGCTGGCTCACAGGGAATGCTGCACACACCAGCACCCCAGCGTTTTAAAAGAATCATTTCTAACAGGATTAACTTTCAAGATGTGCATTGATTATTTTTTGGTTTTTTTCCTGAAAGCCAGAGGGAAGAAAAACACCCATGGACTTGATTTTTACACAAGCTCCAGCTGACAGAACAGGTAGTTCTCAGCTGCGAGGATAGAATCCCTGTGAGTCAATGCAAGCCCTGAGCGACAATAAGTTACCAGCGCCCCTCATTCCTAGACATTACAGACTAACACAACTCAGCTGTTACAAAAGGTCATGTTACCTTACCTAGTGAAGAACACCCAGTAAACTTGCTCTCTGAAACTCGATAGTGATACTCTTAGTAACATCTGAACTCCTTAAAAATACTTGTTACATTGCCTAGGGCAAATACAACACCCACTCATAAATTATCAGTGTAAACGTTACTGATGGTCAAGGGAAAGACCATCTTATGAGTGCAAACGTTTTGCAATAAATTATAAATTACAAGACTCAAATTAGGGTGTTTCTTTGAGAGTCATCAGTGTTAGCCTGAAGAAGGTAAAAAGACCTGCACATATTTGCACTCAGTGCTGTGGGACACCATGGAGGGAACTCAAGGTAATTAAGTTAATGTGCATTTGTAGCTGAAGGATTGAGGGCAGGGGGGATTAAAGAGCAGGAACTATAGCAACAGGGACAATGGCTGAACCAGTCAGCACAGGTGAACTTTTCCCCTTTAGACCCGTGGACTCCAAGGACAATCCAATTCCAACTGTGACTGGGTCAAGTCACAGGATGGGAGAGTTTCAGAAAGGTAAATACAACCACTCACCCCGACTGCAGAACAGCTGCTCAGCTTTGCAGGTAGATTTCCTGCTCCCCTGGCCGCATGCAGCATCCTGGGGAGATACTGTGCGCCCTGTCAGGGGCAGCAGCAGCTGCTGTGTGATCTCCCTGAGGGTGAGTGCCTGCCCTGCAGTGACTGGGATGCATTTCCAGGGCCCACTCCAGCCCCTGCACACACCAGGGCTGTTGTAGTCAGCCTTCACCCAACACCATGTATGCATCCCAAAGGCTGTCTGGCTGAATATGGCATTACTCCATGTATAAAAGATGCAAACCTCACACTGCAGATGCATGCTTCTGTGAAATGAACAGAGACATGAAACCAAATTAGCTACAGATACATGCACAGCCTGGCTTAACTTGTTCCTACAGAGCCACAGAACACTGTCAGAAGCAGTTACTGTTCAAATGTACTGTGATATGTCCAAGACACAACTTTATAGAAAAGAATGGAACAAAATAATTCTTCAATCTGACAACACTAACTACAATTTTTGCTCATTTCTTTTTTTTCATTTTTTAAAATCCAAACCAAAGCTATCTCCACATTATAAAAGATGGTGCAAAGTACTTAATACAGCACCCTGTTCTTCCCCGAAAGATGGGAACAATTTACCCCAGAGGTGCAATTACGTGACTGATTGTGAGCATAAATGAAAGGCTTAAGTAATTCTTGTTACTCTGGCAGTAAACAAAAATACAATTAAGGAGGAACAAAATGAAACAAATTACTGTGCCATAAAGAAGTAACATTTCTGAAAATTACTTTGGGGTTATTGACAGCTAAAAATTCTGTTTGTCTGACTCATTGTGCTTTCAATACAAACAATACTTTTTTGGCATGTCAGTATATAAAATTCTCATGTGGTCTCGCCATTCACTTGGGATTGCTTTGTGAGAACTGCTCCCTACTTTTCTGCACAATAAATAAATCAATATGCATGGCAGAACCACTAAGTATTACCACATACATACAAAATAAACAAAGATCTGAAAAGGTACCTTTGATTTTTTAATTTTCTGGCCATTATCTTTTGAAGTCTAACTGCTCAGGCAAATTGAGAGATTTTGCTCTATCTGTTCTATTTTTTTTTTTTTTCCCAAAGGAAGATCTGAATGATTTAAACACTTTTTTCAGGTTTGAAGAACTTTTTAAAGTCTCCAAAGTTCTGGTTAAAACCAGGTTATGTACAAACAAGTTGTTCAGCTGAGATAAACTCCTCCACAGTTTTGACTTAGCAATCAATCTCCTGGTGATTTCTGTACACACCTGCAGAACCTGCCAAACACTGCTGTCACTTCCCCACTGGTTTCACAGCCTAGATTTTTATGATTATGAAGAAGCTGACTAGATGAATGTCTTCATTTGTCTGAGGTGTTGTGATTTTAACTGGTATTTCTAGGAAAAAATGTCATCATCACCTTACCCTGTAAGCTTCAGATAAATCATTACAGCTTAATAAAGAAATAAATGGAAGCAAGGATTTTTTTTAAATGTAGGCTCTGGTCCTTAGAATTAAAACCAAAAAAATTCACCATTGATATAAAAATGAGAGGCAATATTTGCCTATTCCCATGCAAATCATACCATTTCTAATAATGGCGTTTGTTACTTATTTATTATTTCAAATACAACTATTTCCCCCACTGTGCTTCTCCCGTGCAGCTCCCTTCTGATAAGGCAATAAAACTGGCTGAATGAAATTAAGCGTAATGTGGTTTGCCTAGTTAGAAAAAGTTGAGAATTCACTTTGCCATGAGAGGTTACATTACTAATACCTGGGAATTATTTTGCTTTTGTTCTCATGTGATTTACCTCAATGCATTGCAAAAAGCACTTGGAAAACATCTTTCACTGCATTTCCAGTTTGACAGAAACATTCTTTTTCCTACTTCACATACCCGCTCCATCCTGTGCTTTCTGATTTTCTCAGGATTCTAATGAAACATAGTCTTAGCAAGCCTCAGAACATTTTAACCTGAAAGTAAATCTAAAAGTAATGTAAAGTAAATCATGCCATTTCAAATGTCTTTCAATCTGGCATGATGGTGGCATTTGAATGAAGAAAAGAAAAAATAAAATACAAGCATCTCAAGTCAATTGCCCAAATGCTTGCAGGTATTCATACACTATTTGCTTTCCATCATGATTTTAAACCTTACTGAAATTTGTGATAATGCTATAGGTATGAACATTTCATCCAGTTAAACTAAAATGTTTGTCTACTTGTTTCTTTCAGCTCCACACACTTGTGAAAGAGTAATATGACTTTGTCAGGCTGTCAGAATTAAATAGCTGTAAATGCATTCAGGGAGGTAACAGTCACAATACATCTATTATAAGGCCTGACCTTTTTGAGAGTAATTCTACCACTGACAGATCAGAAAAACAGACATTTTAATAAACCATACAGAAGAAAAGTACTATGGCTTATTTGATACATGGTCTCACCAGAAGTCTGGAGTAATGAGGACTGAGTTTTCTTGGGTTTTTTTAGTCTGCTTTGAAGAAATCCTCAATCTCTACATGGTCCTCTAAGCCTTAACAGCAATTCTTTCCAGATATGGGAAAGAGGCTGAAGCTCCATGCATCCTGCACAAGTGTACAGGAACACAGCCACAAACATTCCCTTATTTTCTGCCCCATAAATCTCTTTTAGGTGACAACAGTCAAGGCACAGGAAAAAAATGAGAGGATCCACGATGCCTGTAGGCAAATCATACCAGAAAAATCACTTTGGGACACACAAATTCTCCTTCCTCTTTCATCTCTGTGGATCCAAGTGCATGTGACTGATGTGGCTCTCTGCTCACAGGGTGATGGAGATAAGCAGTGCTAGGCACACCACTCAAGCAGGCATTCAAACACTGGTTTATTTTTTAATGCCATTATGTTGTCTCCCACGTGAGCATGCAGCACTCACAAACCCCAGTGGAACGGAGCACACCTGGTCTGAGTGGATTTCAGATCAGCTGGAGATCCCGCCTGAGCACTGGGAGCAAGGGAAGTACAGCCCCCACCTGGCAGAACAGCACCGAGCTCCCACTCAGGGGGACTGAGGAAATGTCTTGGCTGCTCCAGTACCTCCCTGAACATAAAAAGAGACTGAATCTCATCACTGTCACCATGTTAAGCCAGGTACATGTGTAAGTAATACTGTTTCTCCTTTAACCTGGAATGCATAGTATGTAAAAACCATGCACGGTCACCCTGTCCAAACACTGAGGAGGCAGGAGCAGGCAGCCTTTCTCACACCAGTTCTGCTTCTTGGAAAAGAAAGATTATGAGATGGGCACTTCTGGGGTGCCCCCAAGGCAGAGTGTCACATAAAACCTAGCTCATCTGGGATAAAATATGCAGGCTGAACTGATCACAGAATCCCCTGAGCTGGGAGGGACCCAGAGGGATCACCCAGCCCACCCCTGCCCTGCCCAGACCCCCCAACAATCCCTCCTGGGCATCCCTGGAGCGCTGTCCAAAGGGCAGCCTCCGGGCCATGCCCATTCCCTGGGGAACCCGGGCAGTGCCAGCACCTGTGGGGGAAGAGCCTTGCCCTAAAATCCAACCTAAAACTCCCCTGGCACAGCTCCAGACATTCCCTGGGTGCTGTCCCTGCCCCAGGGAGCAGAGCTGGGAGCTGCCCTCGGGAGGAGCTGCAGCCTCTGGTCTGGGACTGGCCACACCCTGGTCAGTAACACTCCTGTGGCAAACTGAATCATGCCCACACCTGGGTGTCCTCTCAAGGGAGGACAAAGCCTGTGTGGACACGTTCTCCTAGACCCTGCAAAGGGGTGTTCAGCATCTGAGCTGTGTCACCTCAGCCGCAGCTGGGAGGACACAGCTGACACTCCCACGGACCTTGAAAGCCATTTTCAACAAGACTTTCACCTGGCAAGGCTCTCAGTGGTTCTGCTGCTGCTTGAAGTGATCAAAATCCCCTCCCTTTATTGAGCTCATCAACCAACTCAGAAAAGCCACTCCAAGGTAAACAGCTGGGACTGGACCTTGGTGGCTGGAATTTATATGACCCAACTAAGGCCAGTGGTGAGGGGGATGAAACTCCATTATTTCAGTGTTCAGCTGTCCAAAGAGTTCTGTGCTCTGGTTTTAATTGAACAAACAGCTTTTACACATGTTCAACATCATTATACAAGAACAACAAATTAAAAAATACCAAAACAGTGATGTAACTTCAGAGCTGGGACAGACAGATCCAGGATTCCATTGAGGCCATGTCTGTCTGAGGGACTCTGTATACAGATATGTAACACATGCTAGAATTAAAAAACATCCCTCCCTAGCCAAGGTGAGCAATCACCATCTATTTCCACAGCTTTTTCATATGTTTTTATAGTGGAATCTGAAACAAGTAGTACCCCCCAACTGCAGCTATGAGGAATGCCCTCCATGTTAAAAATACATTCAGATCATCCATTACAAGCAGAAAATGCAGAAGGAAGTTCTTTACACCTAATATAGATCCTGTGATGTGAATATCCGAAGACAACTGCCTCCAAGTGCAGGGACTGCATGCCTTTCATGAGGTGGAAATGCTGACCTGCAGCTCCCTTGGGCAGCACACCTGCACTGCCAGCCTCCTCCAACCCTGCCTTCTCTGCATACCCCACAGACAGTTCCAGTACTTGACACCATGAGGGCCTAAGTCATGCTGAGAGGCTGTGAACAGCAAGGTAACTCCCTAAAGAGAGACCAAGTGCATGAGAGGATAATCTCTCATGTGATGCCTCTCTCTGCTCCTGTCAGGCGAGGCAGCACCTGAGAGAGGCAGCTCTCAAAGGCATTTGGAGCACAGGGCACTCTCTTGGTTCACACAACTGAAGCTGCACCTTTCATAGCATTTCCAGCTTGGCTGGCATGAAACCTCACTGGAAGCTGTGGGTCACTGTAGTGACTGTGCCAGCTCCCTGAAACAAGAGAAATAGCTTTTATTTCAACACAGGAATAGAAACCCAGGCAGGTAAGTGCTCCAGGAAGGAAATTACTCAGTCTCTGTACAATCACCTGGCACTGGCAGGGGTTGATCTCCTTCACAGGATTCTTTCTGATGGCAGCTTGTGATGTCCAAAAATTGATCCTCAAAGTCTTGAAGGCACTTGGTAATCTGAACTGGTAATTAGCTTGTTTATTTGAAGATGTTTTGCCTTCAAAGTGCTCCAGTGTTCTCCTTCTCCTTCCCAATTTTGAACATGGACCCTCTTGAGCAGGTAGTGTTGGCCCATGGGAAGAAGGATAAAGCCTCCTAGCAATGGGAAATTCTATCAAGAGTTGATTAGAAAAGGGACCTCTGCAGAGGTCAGCTTTCTTCAGCAGCTGAACACCACCCCTGCCAAGGGCATGATTAGCCCATCATGCTAGATGGGCTCATGCAGAATTCTTGTCATTTATTCCTCCATACATAGATGTCCACCCTGGCTTTGTCTTCCTACTCAAACACGCACAGAAACAGGTATTAATTTCAGTGTATGAATGAGTGTATTAGAACTAACTAAAACTGAAGGCTAATTTCAAAGTAGAAAATGAGCCCATGTACTGCACAAAGAAACTTGGATGGGAATTTTCAACCATCAGAGAATTAAATATCCAAATCCCATTAAAAGTCAACATAGATTGGATGTCAACCTCTTCAAAACCCTTCTAAATTTTTAAATACAATGCCACTGATTAAATTAGAATTCTTTAAGAAAATATTGCAAGAAAACATTATCCCTTATTGGAGAAGGGAAAAAAAAAGAAGAAAATAACTAACCAGCAAACATCCTCAAAATCCTGTGTCCTCCCCCTAGTCTGGGCTAGGCTCAGCACTGTCCCCTGTCTTACCTACCCACTAATGAAGAAAGATCATTCTTATCTTCACTCTACCTGTAAGCAATTCCTCTTGCAGCTTTAAAAATGTTTAATGTGATCCAGTATTTAAAGTCAATTTTGAGATGCTCTCCTATATAAGCACAATATATCACAAGGAATAACCATAGTAGCAACCTTTCCATTTCCATGGAAACCCTAGTTGGAAAACAAGACACAAATCCTGTGGATAGAAATCCCTTAAACCTATATAAATTCACACTTGGAAGATGCAGTCTACAAACTAAAAAGGGACTGGAGTATAAAACTCCCAAACTGCAAAAGGTTTATCATGCAGAACTCTTGGTAGTCCTGGTGTACAGAAACCCCCATGGAGCCAGCCTGTACAGCATCACTGACTGATCCCTCCCTGCATCCTTTGCTGCATCTCTGAGCATCCCTCCCTGCATCCCCCAAAACATCACCACAGCACTGATGGAAGTACCTTGGAGACTGACACCTTCCCACATCAGGTTTTTGAAAAATTCACACTTTTTCCAGCAAGACCTTGTGGCCTGGGGTGGCAGTGCAGAAAGGAGGTCTACATAGCTGTTATCATTAAAAAAAAAAATTAAATAATAATTTTTTTTAAAAATCCAAACAAAACCAGCCTGCAAAACAAAGCACAGAAGATGAAAACAAAACAAAACCAAACAAAACAAAACAAAAATACAAACAAAAATCAAAAATTGGGTGGGAGTTAAGAGAAAGTCTCTGATCTCTTCCAGGTCATTCCTGACCATAGGAGAGTGCAGGGCAAAAGCTTTAGAAAAAAGCATTGCATCTCAAGCAGAACATAGCATGTGGCAGCTGATTTATTGATTCTTTCCTCAAACCAGGCATTAAAAAGTATTTCAGGGGTAACTTCCTATGACTGAGAAATTCCATGAATGCAACACCACATTAACCTGCCTGATAGACTAACATAGTTTAAGACCTTTCCCAGAACTGATAAAAAACCAAAACCTACCCAAAAAGCCCCAAACCAACCAAAAGACAGGTTTGTCCTCTTAGACAGTCTCTGTAAATTTTGAGCAGAATCTGCTAACCTGTTCCTTTTCTCCTTTTTTTTCTCCTGTTACCTTTTAACTGATGCATGACTACTTCTATCTTAACAATGTATTATCAATTTCTTCCTGATTAATATTTAGTCAATTAGTTTATTCTTAATTACTGGTGCAATTACAAGAATTTCAGTAATTCTTCCAAATATTCATCTGGTGTTTGACGCGTATCACATTAAATGAGAAATGGCACATCCAGCTGAGCTTCCAAAACTAATATAGACAAGGAAAAAAAAAAAATTTCAATCCCCTGCGTTAGAACGTGACTGGGCTACAAATTACATGGTCTGAAACCTCACAACGTGAAAAAACACATTCTGTGTCTCCTTGGCTTTAAGTCTGAAAGCAGTTTTACCTTTGACCACACTGCTTTATCAGAAAAGCTGTGAGAAGTGCTTGGGTTTTATTCTAATGCAGAGAAAAGCGAAGCGGAATCAGGGAAGTACACTGGGGAGCAAGCGGAACAGATAACAAGCCAATTTATTCCTTTCAAGCGGGGACAAAACAAAACATCTCTCCCAATGACTGTGTCATGTTTCTTAGTATTTTCTGCAGAAATCTTCCTTTTGCAATGACAGTCTAGGAAAAGCAGGGGAAGGCAGATACTCAGCTAGAGAGTAACCAATCTATGTATGTATGACTGGAATTTAAGGAAGCGTGAACCCAAGTGAAGTACTTCAAGTTCAGCTACAAAACACAGAGGAAGACAAAAATAATCCTTGAAGGTGTAGAGACGCTGTAATACTCCTTCTGTAAGGTAAACCAGATCCTGTGCGTCTCTGTGGCCCCACAGGAAATGCTCACACCATCACCCAGTCCATCACTTCCAACACAGGGTGGGGAAAAAAGTGAAGAACATGAGAATTTTGAATTCTCATTTCCAGTTACTTCTGGGAAGAGGATGCAAATTGTTTGCTAATGTCCTTAGCAGTGACCTGCATCAGGGTGTGATTTTCATTTGTTTTTGTCAAGACATAGAGGAAAGTAAGAACACAACACTTTTATAGCATGAAGCAATTGCAAGTGAGCAGTACTTCAGGTTCTTGATTTAAAGTTACCTCTGGAATGCACAGTGGCATCACAGAAAAGGAACTTCCATAAATTCTGGCTTAGTCACCTGTGAAACTTATAACTACATGTGATAATCGATCTCAAATACCACCAGTAACACAAAACTTTGACTACTTAAAGTAATTATTACAGGAAAAGGGGGGGAAACAGGGTGATAAATCCTAGCAATAAGAGGTATAATATACAGAGTTTTGACTCTACTGGTAATTTTTATGAATTACTCAGCAATGTCTCAAGAATGAGACAGTGAAATCAACTGTCATTATTCATTCTTAAAAGGACACCAAGTGAGGAGTAAGTGTGTTTAGGACTGATAGTACAGGAAGGACATTAAGCATAGAATATATGCAGCCCAAAATTTTAAGTCTGTAATATTGTGAGTACACACAACAGAGCTTCACAGCAGAAATCGTGACATGATTTTCAGAGGTGAAACATTCGTTTTAGGGGGTGCATTTGGCCACCACACAGCAGCATAAATCTGGGTGAGATATCCATTCAGGCAGGTAAGATAGATATCTGGATGTTAATCCAGACAGACACGTTAAAATTCTCACCCTTGGAAGACTCAAAGATTACAAAACAAGTACCATAGTTTACCGAAAAACTGGAATCAAAACCTAGCAATGAATCTAACCTGCCTTTAAAATAAAAAAAGAAAAAAGGAAACTTCAGGTATAAATTCTCAAGTTCTAAATAAAAAATTAAATTATTACTTTGATACACACACCCCCTGCCACTGCAGCATTTCCAGTCTTGAGAGCTTACCTGGTAAAAATTGCATCCACAACACCAATTGTGGCCTCCTCTGCAGGAACGAAAGAGCCAATCTGTGCCATGACTGTGATCAGTGCCACTTGCTTGATGTAGGAGCTCTTCCCTCCCATGTTGGGCCCAGTTATTATCATGACCCTTTCACCATCTCCCTGGAAACACAAAACACTGGTGAAATACATTGCCCTGCACATGGGGCTTCTAGCAGTAAGTCTGGCGTGCATGCATATGCTTAGAATGATACAGGACAAGTCTGTAGGGTTAAACGTTCTATTTCTAGGTAAACAGCTTTCCTCCTTTCTTGGAGTTCATCACCTTCACCTTCTCAGATATTATCAAGCCCCAGACACACCAAAATCAGCTGTGATTATTCTTGAGCAAAATGGACACAGTGAGGAGAAACCTTCCTGTTCTCCACTGAGGAGCCAAGACAGAATCAAGGAACTTGATTCTGTTCACCAGCACAGGAAGCAGTGAGGGATGCTGAGGGATGCAGAGCTGGATACAGACAGACCAGAGGAGGCTCCAGCAGGAGCAGAGGGATGGAGCAGCTCTGCTGGCAGGAAAGGCTGGCACAGCTGCCATTGTCCAGCCTGGACAGGAGAAGCTTTGGGGTGACCTCAGTGGGGCCTTGCAGGGCCTGAAGGAGCTGCAGGAAGCATGGAGAGAGACAATTGCCAAGGGCTGCAGGGCCAGGAGCCAGGGAATGGCTGCCAGTGGCAGAGGGCAGGGCTGGATGGGAGCTTGGGCAGGAATTGTTCCCTGGCAGGGTGGGCAGGCCCTGGCACAGGTGCCCAGAGCAGCTGGGGCTGCCCCTGCATCCCTGGCAGTGCCCAAGGCCAGGCTGGAGCAGCCTGGGACACTGGGAGGGGACCCTGACATGGCTGGGGTGGGACGGGATGAGCTTTAAGGTTCTGTCCAACCTAAACCATTCTGGGATTCTGTGCAGTTTCTCTGGAGAAAGGGAGAAAATTGTGAGCTTCCAGCACAGCCAGGACTGCCCAAATTTGGTTGTGATCTGGATTTCTCTCCAGTCTAAGTTCTCACTGTCAAATGGGAAGATCTGGTAGGAAAAGACCTGACCTAGATTTTACATTCATAACTGCCTGGCTGGGTATGACAAAAGGACATTCAGAGTGGCTACCCGAGTCTGGCAATACCTGACTGCAACACAGATGCTATGAGCAGACCATGCCCAATCTCCATCAGTGCCTCTCATCATTAAAACCAGACACAAGAAAATGAAATCAGATGGAAGAACTCATCTCAGCTGTAAGACTCCCCACGGGGTACTGCTATGCATCTACAACTGCAGAGTAAAACTCTCTTCCTCTAGTGCAAGTGCTGATACAAAATCAAAACTCGTCAATGAACCCATAAAGTTTCTCACAGCCTGAGTCAAGACTAAGAGTTTAAGTTATGTCAGGACATCACAAAGCTAGACTTTTCCACAGGGTACATCTGATGAAATCCATCAAGTGATTTTCTAAACAGAAGCCAGCGCTTTCCACTGCCTCGTGGGAGGAGCAAGGGTGACAGGACAAGTTGTGCATAATGGACATTAGTCACACTATGTGGGGAACTTGGCACTGAGCAGACACTGTGGTAACAGCAACCAACAAATCTGCACGCAGCAGGTCTCAAAATCTTCACAGAGTTGGGTTACACACCAGGCTTTCGTGCTGTGTACAGGGACACACACAAAACACAGGCAGGACTGCCACTTATACTGTAATACCGGTATTAGAGAAGATACAGGACATCAGCAATTATATGTAAAAAGCTGATCAGCCTCTGAAAAAACCTCATCCATACAGAAGTCACAATACAGTAAAAATGTAGAAAATGCCATTATTGGGAATAAAGGATTGAATGTAATAAAGTGCATAGGTCATATGAGAACAAAATTCATTACATTCTAGTCTCCAATGTGTAATTCAGTACTGCTTCTAAAACTTTGTCAGAGCTCAACACAACAGAATTTATAGGTAGTCAAAACCAGATTGAGTTCACAAATTCATCTCTTAGGATCCACGAATTTTTTACATGTGTCTGGTGTGTGTCCAGGCTCCCTCCAGCCTTGCTGTGGGACTGATGGCTGCTCTGCCAGGGTTCTGGTTTCCAGAAAGAACATCTGCTGCAGTGTCAGACCAGAAAACCCCTCTGTCCTTACAGTTGATGCAGCCATGAGCCAACATCTTACCAGAATTCATGGCTGAAGCTGAAAGTTCTGAAACAACCCACAAATGTTTAAGGAGTAGGGAGGGGATGGAAAAGTAAACGGTTTATTTCAGGGGATTAAAAAAATAAAAAGAGGTTTTCCTCAAGTTAGATATTTGACAACATTTCAGCTGAAAACATGACAGGAGATGTATTTTCCCGCTGATTCAAACACATCAGCTGAAAGCTGGAGACGCTTTAATAAACTGGCTCCCACCCACCCTCTCCCAGGAAAAAGAGAACTCAAAGAACTGTAGAAGCAAAAGTGATTCTTCCATGATAACTTGGTTTTGTAATATTCAGTATTTAGAAAGCCAGCATAAGAATGGGACTAAAGAGGGAAAAGTGTATGATGATTCCTGAATGACATGCTGAATTTTTTTGGAAGTGCCATCTGTCACTGGTTTGGAGTTCACAGATAATTTTGAAAACAGTCTCTGATGTATTACAAAATACCTGTATCATTGCTCAGTACAGAGGAGCACTTAAAAATGCAAGAAATGCATACAAATATGAGTGCTGTTTTCACAGAAATGTCCTTCTCTCGAAGTTTCACACCTTTCCTACATTTACTGTGTAAAGAGGCAGAGACACCTCAGAGATAAGTTGTGAGGATCTTTTATATTCATTAAGAACATGTATTTAATATTTATAAAAGTATATGGAGAGATAAATATTTAATGAAAAACTTCAAACAGGCATGTAATTTACATGACAGATTTTAGTTTATCAGGGAAAAAAAGGCTGTATGACTAATATTTCCATAAAAACCTCATAGTATTCAAACTGCATAGTAGAGAAATACATAAAAAATACAAGAAAGCTTAGAATTAACCTGAAGAATTGAACCTGTAATATGTATTTTTATATTAAAAAATTACAAAAATTAGAGTTTTGACAAAACGCAGACTCCCTACGATTACACTGTTAAAAAACCTGTAATTATCAATTCTTCTTTTAAAAATAACCATTTGATTGACACACCTTTTGCTAATTTTGATGCTACCTTTCTTTATGCCTTGAGACTGAACAAGGTTGCAAAGAGAGCATCTGGCTGCAAGGAATCAGCAGAGGGACAGAACAGATGTGGTGACACCTAGCAACACCTCCCTGAAATGCAGCCCAGCAGGCTGTATGATTCCAATCACCTATTTCAGTTTACAGCCTCCTTGCCCTGAGTGATTCTGAAGCTCAGTCAGCTGCTGGCTACTCACGGAGAGGCTGGTGGTGTTTGGGACATACTGGTCCTGCTCTCCCAGCAAAACGTCGATCACAGGATGCCTCCCGTTCTTTATGAGGATTTCTTGCCGCTTGTCTTGCACAGTTGGTCTGCAGGAAAGGAAAGGCATTAACCTCAGTGTTCTTGATAACTGATTATGTAAAACTGCTGTAGCTGAAGCCTCCAGGATGGCCACCTCTGATGCAAGTTTTCATGGAGGAAATACCAGTTATAAAAATGAATCACTGCCATCAAGAACTTCTAAAGAAAATGTTTTCTAAAGAATACTTTCTCCGAGAAAAATATGTGTAATAAAGCCACAGTATTTTAAGACTGGAAATTAACTAACACTTTGGGTGGACTTCAAAGGAAAGACATGGGGAATGAGATTTTTCTTGGGTTGAAGAATGATATTGCAATTTAAAAGGAAAATGGAAGTCAAATAAATGGCATCCTGCAACCACTGGGGAAATTGGAAGCTGATACTGGTGGAGGGTTCTAGCACAAAGGTAATTCCAACAGTTGTACAGCTGAGATGAAACCAATATATGGTCAGTCTTAGTCCTCACACCACTTCTTCAACAGCATTTTTTAAACTTAAATTCACTTGAAGTCAGCAGAGTGGACACTCGGACACCAGATGGTGATGTCAGGACTGCCCAGCACCTCCATAGCCCCTGTGGCTGCCTGAGAGCCCTGATGAAGCGTCTGTGCAGAGGAAGAGCCTCCCAGCCTCGGCAAGGGGGCTCACCTCTCCCCAGCACCCCGACCCAACTCACTCACCTGCCTCAGCTGAGACTGCAAAACAATCCTCACAAACCAAGAAACATGCCTCCAAAATAATACTGCCGTCCAGTCTTTCCTTCAGCAGCCCTCCAAAATTAATTATTGACACCTTCCCTGCAGCTGAGGTTTCACTGAGAAGTCTCCTTCCTGTGAGTTTATAAGCTCTAAACCTCTCTAAAATTCAGTGAATTATTTACATTCTGCACAGTGAATTAATCAGATTTCAGTTTGTTTTCTCATCTGAGTATACTGAAATAAGTGAGCAATTATTTTCAAAGAGATTTTGATAGAGAGACACACAAGATCCCAAGAGCCTAGAAGTGATCAATATTATTTTTAATGATGTATCAAAGCAGAAGTATTTGCAAGTGGATTTCTCTTCCTCCCCCTGCCTGTGTGTGCGTCTTGGGCAGAGGCAGCAGCTCAGCTCAGCAGCTCTCACACGTGAGCCCAGCTGAGGTATCCCTACTGCTCAGCTGGAACTAATATTTATCTATTAATCACCTGAGACACACCCTTGAAACATACCTCAGATACCCTCGATTCTTAGGTATCAGAAAGGCATCATAAGCTCAGACCTTGCTGAAAATAAAATCCAGTAATTAAAAAAAAAAGACAGTTAAAAAGTCCAACATTTATTTATGTGTAAATAAGACATCATCTACTAGATTCAAGTCAAACAACAAACATTAAAACGTCAAAATTGAACTGCAATGTTTAGTCTTGCACTAAGTCCAGAAGCATTGCTCTGCAAAATCAGATTAAGCTGAAACTACTGTAAACAATTTTATTAGTGTTTTTTTATCACGGCACACAAACATATTAAAACATAATTTATTTTAAATGTGCTTTTATAATTCCATATAAAATCCTACGTAAAAATTAAAAATTAAAAATTTATTACCTGCAGTAGTCTCCTTGTTTGGCCACCTGGGCCAATGAGAACAGGCAGTCCACAGTTGCTAGGTGACAAATGGCTTTAGACACGGGGTGATAATGTTCACTGAAACGGCTGCATCAAAACAGGGAAAAGTTACACACAAACAGGGAAAGAAATAATTCCATACAAATACAAAAGGACTGTCAAAATACACCCCATGCAAGCACCTCACAGGCCTCCTGTGCTCTTCAAATCACTCTGAATCCAAATCTCCCAGCAGTGTATGAGATTCAACATGAGGACCTTAATCAAGCTGGACTTCACCTCCCATTCTGACATTGAATTATTTTTTGAGCACAGAAAATCAGGAAAAACTAAAATCATTAGATAGCTCATAAAGGGTCAGCAGTTGATCCCTGCTGCCTGAATGAGGTGTAGAGAAATGCCACAATTTATCACAATTTATATAGAATCCCAGCAGCTGAATCCCAGCTGTTGATTCAGCCTCAGCCATAAGCTACAGACAAAAAAGAACTAAACCAAGAGTGTCTGAACAAAGGAGCTGTCTAAAATTTCAACGAATTTTGGCATCTACAGCAGAAAATTGAAGAATTCATTTTCAATTTATGGCGCTGCTTTCCCAGTACAATAATGACGTTATCAGGAGAACAGAGTTTTCAGTGGAGCTCATTCTCTTATAGTCCTCTGGAATTTCTTTTTTCCTCTCTCCTAATCCCAAAGCTACAGCATAAACCATAAAACCAGCAGGAGTGCAAAATTTAATAAACAAAGACATGAATGAATGGAGGGGTGAGAAAGAAGAGCACTTTCCTACACACAAGCCTTCCTTTTTGTCTGCTGCTCTCCTACAACACTACTGAGAACAGACAAATGAACATGGAGAGAACTATTTTATAGTGCTGCAAAGGAAACACAACTGGAGAAGTGTGAATTGGAATGTTTTTTCTGGTTCCTACTGAATTTTCAGAATTTCTGGGCTCCTAATGGGAAGTAAATCCAATGAGACAACCCGAGCAGGGACTCGTTAAGTTCTTGCAAACTATCACTGCATGACAAGAGGAGCAATTTCAGTAGTTCTGCAATTCATGCAAGTAAGAAATAACAGATAATCAGGCAACTGAAAAAATTAAAGGCATTTGGAAGATCAGGAAGTATTTTTTAAACTCCCACTTTAAAGATCTTTTTGGCTGAACAGGCAGATCACCTGACTGAGAATGCTGATCTCAGACAAACACACGTGCCAGATGGGAGGGACAATAAAACTCCCACTACTTTCTAACAAACTCCCAGAGTCAATACAAAATATAAAAAATACTAACAAATATAAAAAAACCCAATAAAACTAATACATAATATTAGTAAGTAATATAATGAAACCAAGTAGGTTCAGTTTCACTCAGTCAGTTGTACTTTCAGATTTCTAATGCTGTGATATTATTTTTCAAGCTTTGGGAAACTCCTTGTACACTTCGTAGTGTATTTTCATGAGAATTTTAAAGCACAGACACATCACTGCTGGTCTCAGGACTAGGGCTCAGAGGTCTTGCTCTCAAATGGTTTAAAACAAAGATCAGCATTTTAACTGCCTGATTAAGTGACTAAGTGACTAATTGACTAACTGATTAAGTGACTAGCAGCGAGGCTGCTGCAGACAAGCAACAGCGCCTGTGTTTATCAAGCGGGAGTTTTGTGTGTGCTGAGGGGTGGGCAGAGCCAGGGAGGGGCAGGCTCTGCCGGGCACTCACTCCAAGAAGCACAGCCACTCGGCGCTGCAGTCAAGGACGAGCTGCTCCCGGAGCTGCTGCAGGACCCGGTAATTTTCTGTAATGAACGGCGAGTGGAAGCGGCTGACGGCTTTCGTGCTGGGGAGAGAAGGGCTTGCTGGAAATCAAGGTCACCAAGCAATCAGCTGCACCATCCACATGCAAAATTGGACTCATTTTCTTAATCTCTGTGAGCCTCGACAATGGGTGTTTTCAAAAGAAAAAAAACAAACCCCTTCTTTCACTGTGCTAGCAAGCCCCAGTGATTCAGTAACCTCTGTGGTGGATGAAGTGGTGGCTCAGGGCAGCACTGCCCACTCAGGAGGCTCTGGAATGCTGTGCACGGCCTGGCATTACCACCCAAGCTTGCAGACTTCACACAGCTGCTCAGCAACACCTGCATGACTGGCTGATACACAACGAACCAGACAAAAACAAATTGGCTGTAAAGAGGAAAACTTCATGATAAGCCTGAAATAAACATAGCCAATGCAGACTGTTTTGTACTTTTCACTTGAGATACTTGCTGTTATTTATGTATTTTCATTAAGGACTCAATTTGGCATATCCAGGCATTCTTTTACAGAATCCAGATTAGCTGTAATTTGTTCACCGTGTTAATTCTGTCTCATCTGTGCACTTCTCAGTATTATACAAAGTTTAATTAAAAGAGAATTGAGTGTTAATTCTTGCATAAGTGAATAGAGCATCACAACAGAGTTCAACTTGGTGAGATATGTCTGTGCTCACACATTACACACTGGGGCTTGCAGAGAATTCAGCATTTACATGGACATTGTAACTTTCAGGTATTCAAACCATTCAAATCATAAATTAAGTGACCAAAAAGAAAAAAAGCCAGCTACAAAAATCAGTCCATCTCTGTTTCTACCTGCTGGAAAATTATCCAAAGTCAAGCTTACATTACACCAAGTACCAAAGCAAGAAGAACTGGTCTTTATGAGTAAATAAAATGACATTTTAAACGCACTGAATTTACCAAGATGCCTAAGCAGATGTTTGCATGTCTACTTTAATCTTTCTGAATAAAACAATAACAATCAAAACTGTGTGCAGGATTTGCATGTGCAAGCTACAGGTACAACTGAATCAAGGCCATAGATTTGATGCCAGTACTTGCACCCTGAAGGATTGGGTGAGTAATTTTGTGCTCTGAGAATATACTGTGTAAAAACAAATGTTGTAACAAATCAATTCTTCTCAGTTTTGTTTGGTTTGGTTTTTGTTTAAGCAATAGATTTAGAATTTGGTTGGGTTTTCAGCTAAAAAAGAAAAAACAACAAACCTTAACACATGGGGCAATGAGATTGTCTGCAATGAACTGTAATACCAAAATACCTCTTGGTTTTTCTTCTATATTCAAACAGAACAAACTTCAAAGATATTTTACATACCTACTAACCATAACCCAGTCGGATGGCACAGATGACTTATGGGAATTCTTGACTTCTATCAAAAACTGAAATAACAGAAATGTAATGTTACATATCATGGGAAGTCAGGAAGACTAGAGAATCAGAATCATCATTTACCCAGAAGCTGCAAGCATCAGAGGAAATCCATATTCAGCCTGAAGAGAACGTGCAGACTGGAAGGGAATGTTGTGTTCTCCCCAAAAAAGCTGGGGTTATGACATTTGTAACCCTTCTGCACCTACAGGACTTTGCTTCAGGTTCAGGTGAGCTCGGGGTCTGAGAAGGCAGCACAGGGAACACCAGCAGCAGTGTCAAGATGCCCAGTGCAGTGAAATTTATGTGACGTGTTTATTTTATATGATTCATGTCAGCTATCTTTGTAACAATAGCCTGAGGTCCTGGATGTCAGACAGCTGAGGCATTCTCACGTCACAGAATTCAGCTGGAAAACTAATTTCCTGCAGAGATTAGGTTAACACAGAACCTGACCACATTTACGGAAAGCCACAAGACTCGTGTCTGGCAAAACTTCTCCATTGTAGCTAATAACATTTAGGCAGAAACTTCCAGGGGAGCCAGCAGTCATCCTCTAGAACAAACAAGGATAACAATCCTAACACAAGAATAGAGCAAGGACAGGGTGCACTAATTCTTCATTCATCCCAAACACTTCCAAGGTATTTCTCTGTTGTGAAGGAGCATTTGAATTTTACATCGGTGCTACAAGAACATAGGAAGAATATACCATACAGATCTAAGGAAGAAAGAGCTCAGATCAAATCAAATCAATCCCTTTTCCAGCACTGTGTTCTATTCCTCCCATACAATTGAGTTTCCATTACTTCCGTTCTCTGGCATCTGCCTTCTCCTCACTGACCATATTCTCTGACCCCTCTCTGCTGCCTCTTTTTGTGTCTACTGAACACTCACACCATTTGTCATGAAGTAAGAGCTATCCTGAGCCTCTGCAGCTCCTTTCATCAAGGCACCCAGACATATCTCTGTCTGCAGAGGGTTCTGAGCCGTGCCCTGCTCTAAAGGCCTCCTCTCTGAAATGTGTGCAATACCTGCTGCCTCTGAAACCACTTTTCAGTATTTCCTCAGATGCTCTCCTGTCTTTGATCAGTTCCTCCCTTTTCCTTTACTTCACACAGATGGCAGCTATTAACCCAGCTTCCCTGAGAGAAACCTTTCAGATCCTGCTCTTCCCTGCCCGACTCAAACACACTTTTCCACTTTTCCCTTGGATTTCAGCCTCTGTACTGACAGCCCACCCTACTCCTGGGCTGCGTGTCTCCTGTTTTCAGCCTCACCCTCAACAGGAGCAGCCATTTCAGGTCTTTATCAAAGGCTGCTGTCTTTAATTCACCCCTTCCCTCATTTCTAGCAGTGTCTATGTGCTCCCTCCTGTGTCTCTTGGATCTTTCTCAGCCTCCTGAGTGCCCCACCAGCCAATTCCAGCCCCGTCCTGCCCTGTCCTCACCCAATGCTCCCTTCTATTCACAAGTCTCTTTCCTAACTCCTTCCTTTCCCCAATTTTCTGCAGAGGTTTTCCCATCTTCCTACTCGCAGTTGCAGAGGACAGCACTGAGCAGTGCTACCTCACTGCTCCCTTCAGTTTCCCCACAAACATGGCAGGGTCTGTTGTCTCTCTTTTTTACCACTGAACCTCTCAGCTGGCTGGATCACATCCTGCCCACACTTGTTCAGCATCCACAAACAAAAAGTTCCAGTCCAGAAGACCATTTCTGAGAACTGGAAGTAAAACAACACTTACCATTCTTTAAAACTGTTCCCTCTTCTCTCCCATCCTTCAAATTACAGTCTGAGTCAGTACTCAGAAATCGTTTCACCATTCCTCACATTAACCAAATGCTGTGCTTCCTGGTTCTCTGAGAGTATTCCAAGTACTTAACAGCCATACAATTAACCCTGAAAGTATGCGTTTTTACGAAGGCAGAAAAGCAAAGCATTTACTGAACCAAATTCAACTGCGCTAATGCGCTTCTATTATTTAAGTCACCGAAGTGATTGACCCAACAAATAAAGGAGTGACAAGGTAAAAAAGCTGCTCTTCAAAGTTGTACAAAAGATTATAGTGAAATGACCCCATGAAGCACCACACTCGGTGAATAGAGCTCCAGCTAGGTCCCGCTTTCAAGCTATTTTCTAGGCAAGGATGGGTACAGTCATACATAATAAACCCCACAGTACCTCTTGACCCGAAACTGTAACATACTCTGCAGAAGGGTTCTTAATCTGTTTACGAATATCCGGCAGATGCAACTGGATTTTGGAAAGCACGTCCCGGATCTCCTCCTTTGTTTTCCGGACGGCAGGGAAGTCTGTGAGGTCCTTGAACAACTGTGTTTTATCTCCAGTCCTACTCATGAGAAATGTAAGATAAAATAATAGTTAAAAGACAGAGATACACCTCAGTTCTACCAGCTGGATCCTTGTGTTGTTTTTATTTGTTATTTTATTTATTTAATTAATTTAATTTTTTTTTTGTATTTTTAATTTATTTCACTTTTATTTGTTCGAACATTTGCTTAATTCCTTTCTGGATACAGATTTTCAGGTGCTTGGTCATAGTACAGCCCATTTATTGAAAGCTGCTGTACTCATGACAGAAACAGAAAGGCACTTTGTGTGTCAGAGCTGCTGACAACACCTTTACTGCAGTTAAATGTGAAACTTCAGGTAATTTCTGCCTACCATGAACACAGATTTTCAATATATTTATCCAAATTTGGGCACATTTTTGTAAGCATTACACAGAAAAATCCCCCCCTTCAAGGAAGGCCCTCATCAAAGCATAATGCCATCAGTACTTTCCCAGAGCAGCTTCCTTCTTTTGTCCAGAAAAGATTACTTTTAAGCACATGCAAAACAATGCCCTTTTCTAATTTCAGTGCCAGAAAAAATGACAGAACTGTTCTGGCAGCACTAGGATTGAAACCTGAAACAAGCAATGCCATTCAAATGGTTGAAACTGGGAAGCTGAACCAGCAATTAAAAATACAGCTGTCAACAAAAATAACAAAAATTTAACTTACCCTAGTAAGTATCAGGCAAACAGTAAAAAGCAGTGTGATCAGCCCTAAGTTAACTGCAATATAACTTGGCATTTTAGAGCCAATACCAAACTCTGCAAGTTGATTATATAATTACCTTGATAACTAATATGCGGAGAGCAAGTAATTAGCCAACTAGAAGTATTATCACATGGAAGTAATAAAAAGAATCTAATATTCTACTTACTGCACTACGCCTTTGCCTGCAAATGGAGCCACAGCTGGAGCCAGTGGCAGGACAGGTAGCACAGAGCTGTGCTTTGGCTGTGCACTCCACTGTCGTTGGGATTACGTAAGTGACAATGAAGATGCCATTTTAAAGTACAATACTAATTTTTAGAAACGATTTTGTGCTAATTAGACTAGTTTCCATGGGAATGCAAGGCAAAAAAAAAAATCACTAGTAGCCAGCAGCTGATTGTGAAGACTGTCACTGCTGTGTGATGCCTACAAAAAACGTTAACGCTAACAGTTTCAAAAACACAAATACCAAAATCTCAAACTCCAAGCAAAAAACCAGCAAACCTGGAGCAAAAGTATGCTTTTGAGAACAACTACAAGATTTTATCCACAGCTCCTATCTAAAATAACACGTGATGCAGTCTGTGCACAAGTGTGTGTGCACGATGGATGTGAGCGGAAACCATGGTTTTGATTAAATGTTTTTGAGTAAAAATAATACTGCCACATACATTTGAGACACATAAAGGCCAGAAAGTAAGTTGGCTTAATCATTCTGAATAATTGTAAATACAATATACCCACTCTACAGATAATTTATATCTTGTATACTATTCTAGCCATCGTTAGTACAGTGAGAGAAGAAAACACCCCATGTTTTGAACCTACCTACAGTAAATCTGGCATAATTTAGATACAGTCTGTTTTGGCACAAACTGTCACAACTATAATTGGGCACCAGGCATCAGCAGAAATCTCATAGTCCCACCTTGCCAACGGGCAGAGGAAATCCTTCTGCCCTTCTCAACTTCTAAATTTATACACCTTTGGTCCACCTCTAAATCAGAAGCAAACAAAATAAACGTCTAGGCTTCAACTCTTACACTTATTTTTCAATTGGGAAAAGATAAAAAATGTTTTAAAAATAAAGTGGAAGTTTATCTTTAGTCTGTTCTGAATATAAAAGTTAAAGCTATGCTGCCCCCATATAACAACACACTAAACTTTTTGCCACAAGCTCAGCAAAGAATCCAGGGGTAACAGCAGAGGCAGCAGTTCTTCAGAACAGTACACAGTAAATTATTTCAAGATACTCTCCAATATAATGCATATTAATTCCTATTTAGCATCTTCTTCCTCTTTTTTTCTTCAAGGACCAACAATGGACATAATTAAGTCAAAAAAGGGCAGACAGCTTTGATGAATTCTCACAAAAGTAGTGGAAGGCATACTGCTGACAGCAGAGCTGCCCCTCGGCTGAAGGTCAAGCCTCTCTTCAAAAGAAACAGCTTCTCTTGAAAGAAAATAAATAAAAAACCTGTTAAACAAATTAAAATAACGCAAAACATATTTTCCTGTAAATTCATCGCCCAAAGCAGGTGAGAAACAGTCAAAAACTCATTCAGCCTGAGGCAGACGCCCACTAGGCAAAAATCTCCCTCACCTAATCTAACTTTAAAAAAAGAATAAAAGCCATAGGTAACATCAACCTCTGCTTTAACTAAAATGAACTGAACATACATAAATATGAAATAAAAAAATATAAAACTGATGTTTACTAAACCAGGATGTGTAATTTGCATAACTGAACACATTTACTCAAAAAGCCTATGAGGCAAGGAAGAATCATGTATTTTCTCTACTCACTTGGCTGCTTCTTCATTAAGGACCTTTAAATAATGTTTTACTGGGGAGAGAAGGTCTGGTATTTCCAAAAGTGCATTTTTTAATAGAGGCGATCTCACATGGGAATGTATGACTGGGACAAAAGCTTGGATTTCCAAGTCCAGACGAGACAGGTTGCTGACTATCAAGAAGAACTCCTGGGTAGAGCACTGAGAAGGGAAGCAAAGTCTGAATCATTACAATGCATTATATTTTCACTAGCAGGTTCTTTTGCTTTTTCAAAATGTCACAGAATGCAAATAAAATGCATGGATAGTAACAGGAGCTGCACTACCTTGCCCCATTAACTAGGGGGGTTAATTAATCACACCAGTGCCTCAACCCTTGTCCTCAGGGATTTGTCAAGAGCTGATCTCCTGTGCTCCTGCTGCTAGGGGCAGGGTGCACACAAGAGCGGAAAAAGGGGCAAGAGGGGAAAAAGAGGGCAAAAGGGGCAACCTGCAAAAGCAAACAAAGCAGGCTGGGTGACTTCATGAGCACCACACCTCGTCCACACAGTCCTGTGCACACCAGTGCTGCCCTGGCAGCACAGACAGGGAGAGACTGGGAACAGGAACACACAGGAAGGAGAAAAAAAACCACATAGAAAGAGAAACCCAGCACCGTTTGAAGTGCTTGTAGCTATTGACAGCTTGTGCTCTGTCTGGCTGCTGCCAGCCCTGTGTGAGGAAGGACAGAGGACACACCAGCCCACTCTTCATCCTCCATCCTCTCCTCACCAACAGGGAAGGTTCTCCTACCTCGTTCAGGCACTTCTCCAGGGCATTCTCTGCCTCGACATTCTCTAAAAGGGAACATCCCACACTGGGGCCACACAGAGAGCTCTGGCAGAGCCTTGTGTGTGACATCCACAGAGCAGGAGCACACTGGCTCCCTTAAAGCAGATTCTCACCATAAGCACCAGCAAAGAGAATCTCCTCTCCCTTTCTGACCCATCTGCATTATCGGTGATGTGGTTCAAGCACCTTGCTCTCAATTTGGGATGCTCTTCTAGTGCCAGCACAGTTTGTTACCTTCAGCTGCTGTTCAGGAAGGGTTTTTCAGGCAGTTCTCACCTTTCCTGGAGCAACTCCCTCCTGCACACCCCCAGTGCCCCCAGCAGCCCCAGGCACCCACCAAGGTGGCAGTGCTGGCTCTAAACACTCTGTGCAGCACTGGGTTTGCATCTGTGCTGCAGCTCAGCTGCACAGCACTTGGGAACCCAGTCCTGTGGACACCCAGGGCTCTCAAACCTCGCTGAACACAGGCCCCTCCCAGCACATTCCAGTTTCAGAAAGTTTGGAAAAGGTTGCCTATAAATAATTATACTGGTATTTTTTCATATTTTACTGATGTGTAGAAACAGTCCTTCTTTAGCCTTCTGAAATTCTCCTATCAGTCAACTGATAATGCTGAAAGAAAACCAGATGATTTTCCTCACCTAAGCATGCAAGGAGGGCAGTAGAATATATAACATTCTTTGTCTGCCACATCCTTCTGTTCCGCCTTTTTTATTTCTCTTCTGCCACAGAAATCTATAATTTGATTTCTGGACATGACTGTATGGTAACCAGTACAACACTGCTCGCAGAAGAGGTAGGATACAGCAAATCCCTATTCCATACTGTCCTGGGGTGACTTTATG
>VWYI01039396.1:30234-43797 GCA_013399455.1 Anthoscopus minutus | reverse complement strand
AAAGGGGAGCTCTCTAAAAGATAAGGGGGTCCTCCCTGGGGATTTTTCCTGCCCTGCTTCCATCATTTGTTGCTCAGTTCACCTCCCCTCCTGCCTGGGTTGTTTCTGCTCTTTAAATCACACCCGAGACGTGACTCTGCAGAACTCCCCTCTGAAAGCTGCGAGTGAAAAGTGCCCTCCCAGAAAAGCTCTGGCTCAGGCACCAGGAGTTTCTCCAGGATTTCCTCTGCCAGCACAGACCTCTGGAGGAGCTGTACTCAATCCACAATTCTATCCCCACCCCTGGGGACTCTTTTCCTTCGTGACCTGATGAATCCTTGGAATAAATCCCACAGAGGAGCTCTGCTGGGATTCACTGCAGCTCCTCCAGTGCTTGGGGACCCCGAAGGGTGGCAGAGAACAAGAGGCTGCACCCACACTCTGATTTCCAGGGACAATCCACTCCCTTTTCCATTTCATTTTCACTGTGAGGAGGAAATGCTGCATAAAGCAAACAAAACTAAAGGATATTTTTACCCCAGGATCTGCAACTGAGAGATTTCTTTCTTTTTTTTTCCCCCTTATTTTTTAATTTAGTGCAAGGAATGGCGCTGATGGCTGGTAAGTCTCTGCTTCCCTCCCAGAATCCCACCCTGGCCAAAACCTGGAGAGGATCCATCCTCCAGCTCCCAGGCCAAAATCAGTTTTTCAGAAGTTGAGTATTAAAAAATGGTCACAGCCATGCAAAAGTGGCCTGATTTTCACAACTGCTGAGTGCAGTGGGAGCTGGAAAACACATCCTGCTCCTGAGAAAATCAGGTCACTTAATTAGGTGACAAATTATGGCTTAGGTGCTCAGATTTCCTCACACTGGGTAGCAAGCATTGGCTGGAGCATTGGAGAAAAAAATTGTTACTCAGATGAACCAGAAAAGAGGAAAAAGTAAGAAAATAACTTAATTTTCAGCATTTACTAGATGGTATCACTGAGTAACTTTTTCTGGTGATGCAAAATGGGTTCAGGTAGGGCATGAGAAGCTTTGCTGGTCCCCTGAGCCACCCAATTCCTCCATCTCTTGGCCTCTGCTGCCTCTGAGATGAAGTGCAGGGAAATCATTTAACAGCACCCAGCAACACGGAATAATCACTTGGAACAGCCAGCAAGGCAGAGGTTCTGTGCAACTGCAGGTCTGGAGAATTTGGGGAAGGGGAAAGCAAATCCTACTAGCAATGTCTTCCAAATGCACAGCAGGTGTTTTATGCACCAGGAAGAATTAAATGTGTTTGATTCTTCAACCTCAAAGGCCTCCCCGTGACACTCTTCAACACCAAGGCCCAAGGAAAACCTTTCCCCACTGGTTAAACAGGATGAAACATTGCCAGGAAGCATCCCAGCTAAATAGTTGACCCCTTGGTCCAAAGTGTTGCAGCAGAATTGGTGCTGCTGCCCTGGCCCACACATTAATGTGGGAATGGTGCCCATTTTAACCCCAGCCCCGCTGAGTTCTCCGAGTGCTGCTCTGAGAACTTCACTCCTTACTGCCTGAAGCGTTTTTGGCTTCCTGTCACTTCTGGCTGGGGAAAAAAAAAAGAAGGGGAATGTCAATTCAGCTCAGAAATATATATCAATAATCATAAAATATAATGGCCAAGTCCCATTTGCTTCAGAGGAAATGACAGTAATGGGGAATGAGGCATTAACCATAATGAGAGCCTCTGGCCTCAGAAGCACCACACAAAAATCCTCCCTCTGCTGAAAGCTCAGCCTTCTGCTTTAGTCCAGTTTAAAAAGTGTTTGGCTTTATTCAAGCCAGTTGGAGAAGACAAAATAGAGAAACCTTATGAATATGATAGTGTAGCAAAAGATTCTGAAAATATGAAACCTGTAATCAAAGTAGAAATGAAAGCTAGCTTTGAGAATTAGGATACTGAGTTAGTTACTCTATAACCCAAGGACAATGGCCTGGCCAGCTGAAGGAGAATCCCCTGGATTCAACAAAACCCTTCTGCTGACAGAGAATCCAAAGGTCAAAATAGAGATGAAAGTCAGTTTTGAGATGTAAGTCACCGATGTTGATGGGCAAAGCCTGGCAAGACAAGGAAGAATCTGAGGAATGTGAATTCAGACAGGAAAACAGAGTCACTCCTATAGGCTGCGTGTAAAACCCTTGGATTTTGTGTTCTGTGTTGGTTGGTCAGTGTAAACCAGAATATTCATTATAGAAAGAGATATAATTAATTGTAACAAGAACATCAGCCTCTTTTGCTGGCCCTCTCTGGCCTTTTCCTATCTCTCTTCTCCCACCCCTCTCTCCCCCCCTCCTCCTCACCTACTTCTCTCAGCTCCTTCATCTCCATCCCCCATGCTCTCATGCTCTGCTCCCCCTTTTCCCTCTGTCTCTCTCTGTCCTCTCCCTTGATCACAAACCATTTATCCCAGGAGCAGCCTGGCATCATAGAGACCACAGAAAAATCCCTACACAAGCCCAGCTTAAATCAGGAGGGGCTGCCAGTGGCAGGGAACAGACAGTGGGGAAGCCACTGCAAGCAGCGAGGGCAAGGCCTGGGGGGAACTGTTCTGAGATAAAATATATTGCAGATAAAGATACATCACTGAAAAAGCATGCAAACTTCAGGGGGTTGATGTCCCAGCAGGGATTTCCACTGGATCTTCTTTAATTTCCCTAATTGTGCCATCAGCAGAGCTCTGCCTGTGAGGGGGACCCGGCTTTATTTGGAATTTCTGCTCTCAGAGGCTGCAGAAAACGCCAGCAGCAGCCTCTGCCTCAGCCCCAGCTCCACAGGCACCGAGGGATTCAGGAATGAGCCCTGGAAGGGTGGAAGAAAGGGAGGGAATGTCCAACTCTGCCCTTTCATCCCATCCCTCAAACCCACACAAACTCCTTCCCCCTGAGCAAAACCCCTCCCAGGGATGAATTCATCTCCTGAGTCTTTGGCCCATCAAATATTTATTTTTTTTAAAATATGATGGAAGTACTTGGCTCTCCTCATCAGGTCCCACTCACAAGCCTGACAGGGTAAAACGGGAATTACAGCCCATAATTTATGCCAAATAAGTTTGAAAGAAAGATGCTGTCAAACAGAGCATTTTCTTTAGGAATTCAAAATAAGCACCTTTATTTTTGCTTGTTTGTGCCTATAAAACATATTTATATAAACATATATTCAACTAGCTCTATGTGTCTATTTAAAGCTTGGCTTTTTTTCATCTCTGTTGGTTTCTGGTAAAAGAATAGAAAGCAGAATGCTGGCTGGCTCCAGGGAATGGGAAAAAAATAGGAATTTTCTGGCTGCAGCTGCTGATTGGAGCAGATCTGTCAGTGCAGGTACAGGTCAGGAGCCCAATATTTAAATTTCTCCTTGCCTTACACGTCAAAGTCATGCAGTGGGAGGTCCCAAATTCAAACTCTGCTCTATAACCTACAGGAAAGCTGTTAAAAATTCCCCACAAACAGTAAAATTCCCAGTATTTTTTGTGTGTTTCTTTCCAAATTGTCCATCGAGTGACCTTTACAGACTCCTGAATTTTGGCATTTTTCATCAATTGTTTATTAACAGTCCAACAAGGGGAGTGTGTCTGTTTTAGGCTTTCACTAAAGAACTGCACACTGAGGAACTGTTTTGCAAGGGAAATTTCTGCCCATTTAATGACTTGCTTATGTGAAGTGGGGAAAAACACCCAAATTCCTGGGTGCCATGAATTCCTTAATTATTCTGCACACAAAACCTGGCCTTAGGAAGGTGAAGTGTCCTTCCTAAATGTGCTCTGCTCCTCTGAATTTTCTCAACACGCAGAATTCACTCGGCCACCCCCAAAAAAATCATATGATGCCACTTCTGTTCTTATTTGGGTGACCTTCCTGCTATAAATAGGGACAGGACAGGAAGATATCACCAGGGATCCAGTTCCTGTTTAGGGCAGGGGGTTGGGGATGTTCCTTTTTTGCATCTGTGAAGGAAAAAACAACAAAACCCCGCGGTGTTTTTGCGAGGAGAACGACTCTGATATGACAGCGTGGCAGGATAATTAATTTCTCTCCCTTCACTGAGTTTTACCTTAACTTTCCCTGCTGTTTTCCTGCCTGATGGCAGGGCTAAAACCCTGCCCACATTGAATTCACTGATCTAAATTTCAGCCACGTTCCCCCCCAGAGCACGAGCTGGTTTCACACCCCAAGATCCTCTTTGGGAACGTTCCCCTGAGGTCAGCAGGGGCCACCAGCAGATCCCAGCCATGGAAGACACCCAGGTCCCGCCTAGAATACAGGAACTTCCAGAGGGGAAGTTCCTGGGAACATGGGGACTGCGAGATCTCCGACTGTGCTGCATCCTGGAGGTCATCAGTGTTTATGGAAGGTGCTTGGTGGGGCTGGAAATTCCCTCCCTCCCTCTTCCCAAGGGCTGGCAGCTTATTCCCAGCTCTGGAATAGCAAGCCCTGGTAGCAGGGAAGAGAGGGAAAGGGGGAAATGTGATCAGAAATAAATTTGGGAAACACACTGTTGTGTATTTTAGCCTCCACAATTTCAAATGTTCCCCTTTTTTTTTTTTTTCAGAGGACAAGCAAGCTGCAGCCTGGCCACAGGAGAGGAGGAGGAGGAGGAGGAGGATGAAGTGATGGTTTTTATGTGCGAAGAATGAGGGCCTGGGCATGTGTCTCTTGTTTTTTGGAGTTATGTAAGGTCTTGAAGGTGGATTTCTCTCCCCACATGTGCACCAAGTCATTCCCTAATCCCCTGCTCAGCCAGCTTGTTAAAGCACGAGGAGAGGGAAGTACAGGCTTGTAAAAAGTGGCTGGGATAAAGGCAGGAATGTAGCAGCCATTGGGATACAGGGTTTAAAGAGGAAGCAGGATATTCCTCGCCTCAGAACAACAACAGTGCCGTTTTTTACGAGGCGTGGGCTCGGCTGTCCAGCTCCTGCCAGCCACTCCATGTCCCTGCAGGATGGAGGAGGAATGAGGCACAGGTTTTTGGGTTGATTTGAATCAGTCACACCCCATCAAAATTCCTCTGGCCTTTCATTTTCCCCTTCAGCTGCAAAGCCCTGCCATTAGGTTTGCTTATAATCCTGATATTGGTTTTCTTTTTAATTTCTGTTTTGGATGACATTTGCTGTCTGGCTTCCTGGTTCACTTCCTTCAGCTTCTCTCCCCATGTGCTAATCTAAAAGTGCTGCTCAAACAAGCTCTGAAAATAGCAGGAGGCCTGAAGCTGGGAATTTAAGAAAATGATGTCTCACAATTCCCTAATAAACCCACAAAAATTGGCAGCACCTCAGCTGCCTGGTTCAGATTCAAAACTGTGATTGCAGGGCAGTGGGGACTCAGTTAAGGAAGGAGAGAAACAACTGCTGCTGTTAAAGGTTCTGCAGAATTGTGACCATTAGCAAAACAGCCAGGTAGAGTTAATACAAATAAATTCACACAGAACTGGAGCACATTCAGCAGGGGCTCATCCCCTTCAAACACCTGATTTTAACAGCAGCCAGAACACTGCAGTGACCACGAGTTCGTCACTCACAGGGAGCAGCTTTCATCTCAAAGCTATTAATCCATTTTTAGCTAACCAGCAGGACAATGTCTTTGCAAGGAGCCGAGCTGGAGCTTTAAGGATGCTCCAATGCACCATCTGGAGGCTCAGCGATAGCCAGGAAAGGAAGCAGTTGTCACACTGATTGGAAAAAAATGAAGTCCCTCGTTTTGAGGCAAGCACGGCGCTTTCTTCTCCCTAATTGCTCTTCTCCCTATCCAGGAACGAGGTTTGCCACGGCTCTGCTTTGTTTCCAAGGTGCTCCTTTATTGCCACAGCCTCTTTCTCCCACCGGCAGTGCGGTGGAGGCTGCTGGAGCTGCCAGGGCCAGGTGGCTGCTGCTGGCACCCCCGAGTCACCAAGGTGCCACCTCGGCAGCTCCTGCCTCTCCATCTGTCACCAGCTCTCCTGCCCTGTCCCCAGAGCTCAGCACAGCCCCAGCACCTGCTGCCCCACACCCTTCACTCGGCGAGCTGGAACCCTGCACTCCCTTTCTGCCCCAATCCTCCAGGCAGCCCCACTTCACTCCTCTGCACATCGAGGTTTTTTTTTCAGCAGATCTTTAGGAAGAGAAGGGGAGGAAAAAAAAAAAAAGAAAAAAAAAAGAAAAAAGAAAAGAGAAAAGCCACAAGTAGCACTTTAAAGTGCCAGTGTTAACATTTTCCAGCTTCTTGGGGTTTCAAAACAGGAAGTTTGGGGGCGGTGCAGTTGCACAATTTGCCAGAAGGCTGCAGTTCTGTGAAGCTGGTGACACGGGGCTGTACCAGGAACTCGAGCCCTGACGGCCACCAGGGATGTGACTTGCTGGGGCTGATTCTCAGCAGGTTTTGATGTTTTGATGTGCTGCTGCTGTCTGGAGGAGCCCTGTCTGAGCTCCCCTTGGCTGCCAGGGGACAGCTGGTTTGTCCTCCAGAGCCTGAACGAAGGGGAGCTTTCCCAGCCTGAGAGGGGAAGTGAGCAGAGATAACACAGCCCAAAGCCCAAAACCAGAGCACTGAGCTGTGCTTGGCTCGGATCTTGTGAGGAAACCTGTGATGCAAAACTCCCCCCAGGTGGGAGTCCAGGTCTTTGTGCCCTGCACGCCCTCAGAGGGGCAGAGTGTTGGTCTGAACTCGCTCTGCTTGACAGCAACGAGATTTGGATTGAGGTGCAAACAACAGGTTTGGGTCAAAACTTTGCCAGGCTGGGTCCTGTGCAACCAAATCACAGAATCCTGGGGTGCTTTGGGTTGGAGGGGGCCTTGAAGGTCGTCAGGGACACCTTCCATCATCTGGTTCCACAAGGGACGCCTTCCACTGCCCCAGGCTGTTCCAAGCCCCGTCCAGCCTGGCCTTGGACACTTCCAGAGATCTGGGGGCAGCCACAGCTGCTCTGGGGAAGCTCTTCCAGAGCCTCACCACCCTCATGGGGAAGAATTTCTTTCATAAATCCATTTATTGTTTCAGTCCCTTTCCATCCAGTGAAGAAGAGAATATCCTGTGCTTGCCAAAAATGGGTTAGTTCAGCCACTCCCATCCCAACATCTGCACTCAGCTTAATTTGATGTTCTTTGCCCTGATCATTTTTTGCATTATCTCCTGCAGTGTCCATTCTGAGCCCTTATTTTCCCCTCAAGTGCAGATTTTCCCTTCTCTAGGGGCAGTGTTTCCCCATCATGGGGGCTCTCAGAGGTTCTGTGTGCGTGTGGGCTCACAGCCCTGCTGAAAAGGCAAACCCTAGAGATGGAAAATGGGAAGTGGATTGCCTGGCGAGAAGCTAAGCCTGCTCTCACACCTAAAACAGGCAAAGCAGCAAGAAGGAAGTCTAAGAAATTAAGGAAGGTGGAAGGAAGAAGAAGGGTGGGGTGCTGAAATAGTTGGGTCAAAGGCAAAAAGAGAGACTCAAAATATCCTCCTGCTCTAGACAGCTCTGTTCAGGAAATTTTTGAAGCCTTGTTGTTTTCAGTAATACACAAAATCCACAATATTCCAAATTAGCGTTCCTCACTTGCTGGGGTTTTTTTTGTCATTATATCAATATTCACATGGGAGATCTGGCCAAGAAGCCCAGAATGCTGTGGGAAAAGGGGGAAAAGAAGGACATTTGCCACTGACTAAAACACCCCCCAGAACAGAACTAGAGCTGGGAGTCCCCTGGTGCTGCAAGCAAGCTCCATTTAGGGGTGAGAAACACACACAGGGTTCAGCCTCTTGCTCGGAGATTTTGAAGTGTGTGGTTACAGCCCTGAGCTAAAGTCAAAGTTTCCATCAGGGGAAAGAGAAAATGAGCGAGACAGCAAGGTCTGCTCTGAATTTCAGTTTGGAGAGCTGGATTTGGTCTCCTTCAGGTCACTTTGAGGTCCTCAGGTGATACAAAAGCTCTAAGAATGTACAATTATTTTGCTGTTATAATCATGGTAAGTTGTAAACTTGTGGCCAGACTTTAAACTCTGCTACCAGAATAAATATTAAAAAAGACCCTGCAGTGCCTGGCTTAGTAATCTGGATTTTTTTATATGAGGTCTAACCAAAAGACTCCAAAATTTTCAACCCTCACAAGGGAAGGGTTAAAAAAAACCCCAACCATTAAAAATAAATATGTTTGACGCCTAAAAGGGAACAGGAAATGAAGAATTGTGATAAACTAAGAAACAATGAGATAAAGAAGGGTCTAAGAATCTAATGAGAAAACTTCACCACAGGCTTGGAAGATTTCCCTGCATACTTTCCTGATTTTGTTCTGGCCTGTCAGCTCTAAGCGTAGAGCCTTTTAATTCCTGTATCTGATCCTGCAGAATATGTCAGTGAATTACAAAAAAAAAAAGCAATAGGAAGACTTTAATGAGACCTGGATTTAGTAATTATCCCTACACCAAAGAGTACTTATGCATCTCTTTAACTCCAAGCATGTACTTACAGACTCCAGCCCTGTTCTTATGCAAAGCAGGTGCTGCAAGGTTATTGCAAATCAAGGCTTTGGGTCTCTTCTTCCTTCCGGCACAATTTCCAAGGATTTTAAACCAAGTGTTTGCTGTGATAAAAGGAACTTTGTTCAGCTCTCTGAAAACCTGGGGATTTGATGCTGGGGTGTGTTTTTGCTGGAGTGTTTGCTCACAAAAATCCCCTCAAGCAGCAAAGGTCTGGCAAAACCCTCAGCCCAGCACATCTGCCCCTGCATGGTCCCACTCCTTCCCCTCACCACAGGATTCTCCTTGCCCACTTCATGGCCTTTGATTAAAGACTCCCACATCCTGTAGGTATCACAAAGCACTGGTTACTCCAGGGCTTAATTCTCGTGTTTGTGGGGGAAAAACTTCACCTTCCTGTGCCCCCAAATCTCTGCTCAACACTAAAAGGATTCTGCAGCTGTGTCAGTGATGCCTTGGGCTTTTGGGGTTTCTGTTCTGCACTGGGGTGTGGTTTTTGTTCAGGGTTACTGAGATCCTTTCACAGGGTGATGAAGACACAACAATCCTGCTCCAATTGGGACTCAAGGACACCTTTTCCAAACTTCAGGCTCAAAGTAAAACAACGTGGAAGGAGGAGGGTGGGCAAATGAAGCTCCTGTGTGCAAATGGACCCAAAGCTATAAAAAGAGTGGGATCTTGGGACTGGCACCTCCCTTTTGCCTCCATCTTTGGAGCCATCCAGACAGAGCCTGATTTGTAACCCTGGTGCTGTCTGGGGGTGAGCTCTCAATAAATCTCCTTTATTCCCCTAACTCCATCAGCCTCTGCTCCAGCTCTTCCAGGCATCACAGGGACCTCAACAGGGCACAGCCATGGGATAGATCATAAACCACCAGCTCAGCAGGTCTCTCCCTCCATCATTTCAGTCTCTGCTGAGCCACCTGAGTAAACACAAGCAGTGTTAAATCCTAAAAAGTGCCCAGCACAGGTTTTCATCTGACCACAGGGGATGAGAATTCCTAGAGCCCTGCTGAAATCCTGCCAGTTTTACAGCACTGACCATAAAGGTGTTCAGCTCCAGTTCTGTGCTTTTGTATCCAGAATCAACGTGATGTGGGTACTACAATCTAATTAAATATCCTTTTTCCTCTCCTCTCACCATTATAACTTTAATCTTTGACACCTAAGAGGCAGCAGTGGGGTGGGAATAGATAAAGACCAAATCCTCATTCCTTTTTCCTGAGAAAAGCTCGTGTGTGAGGATCAGAGACACAGCCTAGCCTGACCTCTATCTCCTTTACCCAAATCCTTGGCCAGAATTTCCATGGATGTTCTGTGATTGCTTGGCTACATAAACAGTGGGAGATCTGGAGTTTCTTTTCAGTTCAGACCTTTGCCCATGAGGATTCCCAGCTGAGCCATGCTACCTGAGCATGAAGTGGCTTTTCCCACAGCTTTTTCCTCCTTTCCCAGCCACCAAACCCAGCTCACACCTCACCAGCGCTGGGGACACATTTCCTCCCCGTGCCAGGGCTGTGTGGGAGGCCAGGCCTCAGATGCTTGCCTTGGAGCCCTCGTTATCCACGCTGAGCTCTGCAGGCAGGTACTGGCAGGCAGACAGGCAGACAGACAGACAGACAGACAGACAGACACACCCCCCATGAGCAGCACCTCATTTCCAGAGCGCGGCTCTCCCCCGCACCTCGGCGAGTGCTGCTGTGGGGGTGTGCTGCTAAAATTATCCATGGGGGGGGGAAAAAAAAAAGCCTTTTACAACTGAGAGCTGAGCCCCATCTTCTCTTCTCTGGGTTTTCGTGTGTGGCTGATAGCCAGGAAGCAGCCTGAGAAGTGCAGTTTTTCTTTCCTAAACACAGAAGGAGCCTCTTTTTCCACCTGTTGCAGCCTCTCTTTCCATCCTGCTGAGGAGGCAGCCTGTCCTGGGATGCAATCACTGATCCAGGGACAATTCCAGGCAGGCACTGGCACTAACAGCAGCATTAGGAAGGAGGAGAATACCTTGCAGTGTTGCTACTTCAAAATAATATCTGTGCTTCCAGCAACAGCCCTCCCTCCAGCTGTCAGAGTGGGCTTCTGGGAGCTGGGACAAGAAAAATGGATAAATAAAATGAATGGCAGCTGCTTACAAAGGTTGGTTGTAAAGATTTGGTTTTTAAAGATCTGTTTGCTCTGCAGGCTCCTGTGGTCATGGTGAAGGGCCTAGACTGGTGTGAGCTTCCCTTTTGGCAAATATTTAAGAGATGCCTCATGAAAAATAGGCGGGGAAGGAGAATCTGTCATTTGAGAGAAATTCTTTGCAGTAAATTTCAGGGGCTGATACAGCAAGGCATGCCTGGTAAGTCACAGAATCATGGAATCACAGACTGGTTTGGGTTGGGAGGGACCTTGAAAATCATTTCATTCATCTCCTGCCATGGGCAGGGACACCTTCCACTATTCCAGGGTGCTCCAAGCCCCATCCAACGTGGCCTTGGACATATTTTAGCCTTTTCTGCGCAGTGAGGCCTCTCTTAGGTCTGGTTCTCAAAGGAGCTGAGGCTCACAGGACTGTGCTGCACTCCTGTGTGCATCCCTGGGTTTCTCCATCTTCCTACAACAACTCCTGAGCTTATCAGGGTATTTGAACCCAGTGTGGCAGAGATGCAGAGCTGTCAAGAGTATTTCTTGTCTTGCAGCTTCTGCATGATAGAAAAGAAATAAAAATAGGTTCTTGGGTAGCTACAGGAGTGCACCATCTGAAAAAGATTGGGAAGTTATCCTGGTTATCAGCATTAGAGGAACCTACCAGACACAACCACAGAATCACAGAACAACAGAACCACAGGATCACAGGATTACAAAATCACAGAGTCACAGAATCCCTGGGTTGGAGGAGACCTCCAAGTTCATCGAGTCCAACCCCACCCTAACACCTCAACTAAACCACGGCACCCAGTGCCACATCCAATCCTTTTTTAAACACATCCAGGCATGGTGGCTCCACCACCTCCCTGGGCAGGCCATTCCAATACTTTATCTCTCTTTCACTAAAAAACGTTTTCCTAATATCCAACCTAAACTTCCCTTGGTGAAGCTTAAGGCTGTGTGCTCTGGTTCTGTCAGCGCTGCCTGGAGAAAAAGAGAAGCCCTAGGACAGGCTGCAGCCACGGGAAAAGCATCAGCCAGAACAAGGGTTTGGGAGTGGTCCTGGCATTCCCAGAGCTGCTGTTCACAGCCAGGGCAGGTTCAGAGGCCTCTCAGCAGCCCCACAGTGCCCTGGATGCAGCAGGGGAGGCAGGGCTGTGCTGCAGCCAGGGCTCAGACCTGAGAGTGCACCAGCCACACCAGCACGGACCTCTGATACACAGCTGCAGAGGAGGGGGATGTTTTGTAGGAAATGCTGTCCTGGGAAAGCCAGACGAGCAGAGTGTGTGTTTCGAGGAGAAAAACGTGTCAGGTCCAGCAGCTGAGGCTTTGAGAAGTAGTGCAGGTGAAGGGCTGCCAGGTGCAGCTCTGCAGGCTCTGCTGCCAGGCCTGCAGCTGCTGTTCAGGGTATGCACAGACACAGGAGACAGCACAGCCCATCCTCATCCTGCTCTCCCAGCACTGCTCCCACCTCCCAGCAGCCCCACACAACACCCCTGGCAAGCACAGATAAGGAGGATGCAGGAAATGAGGATTGCTCTGTGTGTGCAGGCGTCTCTCCCGTGTCTCCCCACATCCCTGGGGCAATACAGGATTTCAGGCTGCAGCTGAAACCGGACCCTTTTTTTTCAGTGCAATCCTCTTTGTTCTGCAGTTTAACATTTCATGCTTCCTCCCAGCAAAGCACGTTGGCAAACAAGGTGCAAATAAATCATGCAGAGTGAGGCTGAAGTGAATTATCAGGGCAGATTCTGTAGGTAGCAGACAGACCTCGGTACCATGTGGGGATTTAGGGTTTTTTTTTTTTGCATGCTGGGCCCAAATCTGCCTGGATTCCTGTGTGGAAATGACTCCATCCTGCCAGGCAGGTGAACGTGCAGTGTGCTGAGCTGCACAGAGACCATGGGGCTTTCACAAGAGCTCAGCATCAGCCTAATTTTGCTCCCAATGGCATTGAACGAGGCAGAATTAGGCTGGAGCTGAGCTGCTGAAAGCTGTATCCTATCTTCCTCTTGCTGGAGTTGCCTAAAAATAAGGAGTCCAATTAAATCTACAGCAGTACAAAGTATGAGGGAATGTATAATTAATTTAAAAAATCAAAGGCTGTCTTACAGCGCTGATCAGCATTTAGCAACGCTGCCACCAGCTCTTACTCTCTTCATTCTTCCTTTTTAATCAGTGATTATTGTTGCATCTTCTGACAGTGTGATCACATATTCTGGTGGTATTTCAACAACTGCATTCCCTGGGAGCTGTAAATATACCCACAGGAGGAGAATGACAGAGGGAAAAACTCATTACCCAGCCCAGCCCTGGTCCTGACATTTAACTGGAACCCAAATACTGGGGAAGGATAAAAATTTGCTCGCTGTGATAGTCAAGGCTTTCATTTTCGGCACAGCCCTGACAAGAAACTAAAAGCTGAGAGAAGAAATTGCATGTCCAAGGTCATCTCCCAGAGTTATCACTCTCCTTATTGCTGTTTTCCCATATCCAGCATTCCCAAAAACATAAAGAGGTTGGGTTTTTGGGGTTTTTTTTTTGATCTACCAAGAGAGCACAGGGCTTTGTCACCTGCCAAGCAAGTGTTTCACACTTGCAGTGTCCCCATGCAGCTGGGGAAGCTGCAGAGGATGTGCTCCTCACACTTCTCCTGGCAGCAATCCCCAGGAGCTGCTCGGGATTCACAGCAAAGCTGCAGTGACTCCATCTGGGCCCCCAGAGCAGAATCTGGCTTTTATTTTGGGTGCCAGCTGTTCACAGTGGGACAACACTGAGGGTGGGTTTGTGTCACCCCTTCCTGGAGCCTCTTCACTGGATTATGCCCAGATTTCCCCACTTCTCCCTTTCCTGGTGGCATTTCAGCCTGGATCACTTCCTTTGGGGCTGGGTTATGCCCAGATTTCCCCACTTTTCCATATCCTGGTGGCATTTTAGGCTGGATCACTTCCTTTGGGGCTGGGTTATGCCCAGATTTCCCCACTTTTCCATATCCTGGTGGCATTT
>VWYI01039396.1:348-29364 GCA_013399455.1 Anthoscopus minutus | reverse complement strand
GGGAAATCACCCCAAAAGGAGGGAATTCTGAGGGAAACACTCCAAAAGGAGGGAATTCTGAGGGAAATCACCCCAAAAGGAGGGAATTCTGAGGGAAATCACCCCAAAATGAGGGAATTCTGAGGGAAACACTCCAAAAGGAGAGAATTCTGAGGGGAAATCACCCCAAGAGGAGGGAATTCTGAGGGAAATCACCCCAAAATGAGGGAATTCTGAGGGAAATCACCCCAAAATGAGGGAATTCTGAGGGAAATCACCCCAAGAGGAGGGAATTCTGAGGGGAAATCACTCCAAAAGGAGGGAATTCTGAAAGGAAATCGCTCCAAAAGGAGGGAATTCTGAGGGGAAATAATTCCAAAAAGAAGGAATTTCTAAGGGGAAAAGTGGTGGCATGGATTGCTCACTGTGAGAAGTGAATGAGCCCTGTGGCGGTGGCGTCGCTCCCTCTGAACAGAGACCTGCTCCAGGCTTTTGGGTTATTTTTTATTTTTGTGGGTGGCTTTTCAAAGAGTTCAGATGATTCACGGGCCTGGAAAAAGAGTGAGATGCAATCCAGACCTGGAGATCACCTCAGGTTTTGTGAAATTCCTCCTGCCCTCTGCCTTTTCCCTGCCTCTTGCTGCACCCCATCCTTGTTTTCCTGCATTTTCAGCCCACGGATTCCCCCTGGCACTGCCAATTCCTGCCATGGGTGATGTTATCCCAGGGCTTCTTCACCAAAATCACAGTGCAAGGCTCTCTAATTAGTACAGGCAGGCAGAAAAGAAATAATTTTGAGAGGAAAACTATTCCCAGCCTGGTCCCTGCACTCCCCAGAGGGAGGATCTCTCACCTCAACCCACGAAAGCATTCTTTATCCTTTCTTTATCCGCAACTAAATACCTTTTGTTTTGAGAAAAACAAATAAAAAAATTTTTTAAACAAATTAAAAGGTGATAAAAATTATTAGGGAAAAGTCAGCCATCCCAAAGTGCAGTGGAATTTAGGAGGAAGGTCTATCCCTGCTGTAGGTTGGTGTAGAACAGCTCAAGGAGGACAAAAAGGGATCTGAGTTCTCAAGGGACTTTCATTTGTACGAACACCAGCCCTGGGCTGTGCTAGAGTTTTTCAGTCTATTAAACAGAAAAAACAAACCCTTTTTTTCAGTTTGAAACATAATTTCTTGCATTATTTAATATTCTTTTCAGCGCATTTCTGAAGTATCGCCCCTCCCAATAGATTCAGGCTTCCAGGATCCAGCTCTGCTGCTGTCAGATTTAAAAATAAAGATCTCTACAAGAGTTTTTTTTTTTTATGTAAGGAAGAGTAATTTTTACTTCTCTGCTGCCTTTGCTGACTGGGCACTGGTTTCCAGCTATAGGCTGCTGCTCCGAACTACGCATTTGAAGTTATTTTTGAAATGTGTTATTACCCTGAAGTTGCATCTCTCCCTTTTTGATGCATAATTTAGATTTTAGCCTCTCATAAATTACATGCCTAAGGAACTGCTGATGCTCCTGGGAAAGAAAAAAACCAAACTCCAACAACAATAATAAGACTGTACAAAGTATTCTTTGTGGAAACTGTTCTGGGTATGAACACATTTATGCTTCTCTGATTTTTCCCTTATTTTTGTCTCTGGGATGTTTACACAAATACAGAACCTCTATTGTTGGGTGATTCACCAAGATCAGGGAGATCTCATGAATTCTCCCATCATCTGCAGCATGAAATCACAGCTCTTTGTGGCACCCAGATGGATGGAACAGCAAAGAAATGAAAGTAAATTTACTTTTTCTAATAGAGGAGTTTCTTCCTTCCTGCAGAGCAGCAAGGCCAGGCAGAAAATCTTAAGGAAAAAGAAGATTATCAAAGTTGTGAGGGGGTTTCAGTAACTCAGTCTTGTGCTGGATTTGGTTCTATTCTGCTGCTTGATGTTGACATATCTATTTATTTTTGGGTGCATTTTATCCTCTGCTCAAAATAGAGGGAGGGAGGTCTTTGTTGCAGCTTTTCTTTAGAAAAGAATTTCTTCCGTAGAATTTCTTCCAAAATCTGCTGAAAAAATTCCCAATGGCTTCCAAATGGCTCTGGCCTTAACATTTCTAATTAAAGATGTGGGCATTTTGGACAAGTGTATGAAATGCCACAGCTCCCTACTGAACCTGGCTTCAAATTAGTAATGCCAGGTGCGAAGTTAATTAAAATCAGGGAAAATAATCTTCCTGTTGCAAAACAAACTGAAGATTTCTGAAGGTTCTGCATTGTACCTGAGTAATTGTAACTGAGTTCATCTGCTGAGCTTAAAAAGGAGAAGGAAAAATTGCCTGAAATTATCTGTCCGAAGAAAACTGAGATACAAGATACAAGGGGGGATGAGAAAACAAAAAAATGCCAAAAATGAGATATTTTTCTAAGTATTGGAGCCAACATCAGCAGGTTTCTAAGTGTGTAATTTATAAGGGAAGTGATTCAAATGAAATTAGGCACTTTAAAAAATCAGCAAAGTGTTGAGGACATAAAAACCTTTGAAGAATTTTAAAAGCCTTTTCACATTCTTATTACTCAAGCTCCTCACTCCTGTAATTACACCTTTTTTATTTTGTTGTTGTTGTTATTTTAATGGCACAGCTCCTAACATCAAGTGATTATTTCAGAATCAAGGAGTTTCCTTAGAAAAGGCAAAGTCAATCCATACCTTTCCTGTCTGGCAAGAGAAGCTTGAGAGAACAACTTCAGTGTGTCCAAAATGCTTACAGGAAAAGAACATAAATCTCAAGTTTTAATGTTCTGACAATGAAATCTCACTTGTCCTTAAGCCAGGCCCAGGAGTTTCTGTCCTTGGTCAAACTCTGAGTTTTGCAGATTTCTGTTGGAGTAGGTAGAGGATGGAGAGAAAAAAAAAACCTCAGAAACTCCAGCCCTAAAATTTTGTGGCAGTTCCCCAAAATGGTTAAAAATCGATGGCAGTTTTTTGGTGAGGATGTGGCTGATTTTCTGTGTCCCTCAGTGCCATTAACAGGGAGAGCTCCAGGAGCATTTTTGGGGCAATCCACCACCATTTAAAAACCTCCTCAGTAAAGTTCACATTGTTTTTCTCCTCTCAAATCAATGTGAATTGAATTATTTCAGACATTTCCCACACAGAAAAGTCTTCCCTGAGGTTTTTTAAAGCCTTTGGCCTCCTGCAGCAGCTGTAGGACCTTTGCTAAAACCAGGAATACAAAATCCTGGATAAAAGCCAAACCAGTGACAGCCTCACACCTTGATTGAGCACTTTATGTAGCCTGAAAAATCGACTTTTTTCCCTGTTTGAGAGCTACACATTTCCAAACCCAACATGCAATTTTTGTCAGCGAGGAGAAGAGTTGAAATTTTCCAACTGGGATTTATTTTTAGGGAGCGGGGCTGCTTTGATGACAATAGAAAGTTCTTCTCAAGCCTTCTGCCCAACATTGCAGCCTCACCTTACCTTTGTGAGGGAAATTTGGGCTTGCAGGGGATTGCTGGGAGATCACCTGGAAGCAGCTTGGGTTTTATCATCCCCCAGGGAGAGAGAGGAAAGGTAACACCACCGCCCCAAACTCCACCCCGCACAACAGGGCTGGAATTCGCTTCAAAAGGGACTCAAACAATGACCTTTCCATGGATTCCATCACTTCCGTGACCAACAAAACACGATTCCCTCTCGGCTTCTCTGGGTGCCAAGTGCTGTGCTTGCACTACAATGGCTGCATTGTTCTTGCAGGCTGAGGGCTAAAATGTATTTTGGTAACTGCTGCTCTTTAGAACACGATTGTCTTGCTGACAGTTATTCCAGCAGAGCTTTAACTCCTTCCAGCCACAGGAACCTCTTCCAAGAAGGTTTTTTATTTCCCCAGCCCCCCCCCGACAAGGAGCAGAAAGGAACCTAAACCTGCGGCTCTCAGTGTTAGATAACATGTAAATGATGGTGAGTCATAGTGGAAAATCGTAGATAAAAATTGCACAAAGGCTTATTTAAGCACCATCTCATGATTCCTTCCCTGTGCCTGAGCGTGTGAGATGTACTCACACACACACTCCAGAATAATGCTACTATTTGTCCACCCCTCTGCCCTGCAGCTGCCTTGGAAGAGATGAGATCCAGAATAAAAATGTACATTGGTATCCATATTCATATTTCCACATCCATCTCACATTCCCCAGCGAGGCACGGACAAACCCTGAGCCAGCTTTAATCACTGCTACATTTGTGACAAACACCCCAATTCCCACAACTTTTTCCCATGGGAAAGCTTGCTGGGTTTTTGCTGGGTTACGAACGGGATATTCTGAATTTACAGTCTGGAAAAGAGGCAGCTGCTGGGCGATCCTACGAACCCAAAGGCTGGGGATGGATTCCAAGGGATGGTTTCCCAGATTTCACTCCAAGAACCACACAAGAACTGCTTGGAAAGAAGGTCAGGACAAGCAGAAAATCTGACTTGTGGCAGGAAACACTGAGAACAAGGTGCTGGGTTTTTTTTCCCCTCTGTGCATGTGGTATTTCTGTAATTCAAGCTCCAGCAACAGCCAAGCTCTGAAAACAAACCCAAAAGAAGAGCCAAATATGTCAGTAGGAGTTGGAGAGCATTTCCAGTAGTGCCTGAGAGTTTTAGGATGGGAGATATTCCTTTCTCCTGAATCAGAAACCTGAGTGAAGTCCTCTGCTAAGGAAACATCCAGAGAAGAGAGAGAAAACAGCTTGGCCAAAACAAAAGAAGTTTTATTTCCTGAAGGACACAGGTTTACAAATAAGAGCCAGAAACCATGGCTGGATTTCTGGAGAAAGGCTGGAAAAGTGCATTAGATTGTAGAGAAGGAGTTTCCATCTTACTCATCCTGCCCAGCTCCCCACAGCCCAGAATTGTTCCCAGTAGGATCCATCCTTTTATTTCCCTCTCCAGCTCAGCTCTGGGAGGCTGAAGGAACAGGGCCAGCTGACCTCACAATTAAAAATGTTCTTCCTAATGCTCCCCCGTAATTTGTCTGCTTATTTTCATGCATTAGCCTTTATGAGCTTCACGAGGCCACCTTAATTGCATTCCCTTCTGGCTGCTCAGGGAAGGGGTTNTCCTCTCTTGTGGTCCCGGGGAAGGTGTTTTTTTTTTTTTTTTTTTTTTTTTTTTTTTTTGTTGGTTTTTTTTTTCAGGGATGGAAAGCAGGGTTTGGAGCCAGAATCCTGGGAGCAGGGGCCATCATCGTCATCATCATCATCATCATCCCTCGTGGGGAACAGCACTGGGTGCCAGTAGCAGCCCTGTCACTCACACAATGCCCATTTTATTCCTTTCATTCCCTCAGGGCAGCTCTGCCTTTCCCTGCTTTGCCCGCAGCTCCCTGCTGGAGGTGCCCCAGCCAAACCTCGGCAGCTGGGATTTTCACAGGCACCCTGAGGCTGGAGCTTCCCAAATCCTTGCTTTGCTGAGGTCTGCCCTGCTCAGCCTCCTGTGAAAAGCCCATCCCTGAAAGAATTCCCGACTCAAACTCGATTAGAACATCCCTGCTGGAGTGGAGCTCAGCGAGTTCCAGGGGAGATAACCAGTGTCGTGTGTCACAAGGGCTGATGCTGCTGGGTTTTTCAGGGATTTATGGATGCCCAGGGTGCAGCCCTGCACTCCCACCTCTGTGCAGGATGAGGCAGCAGCCAGAGCCTCCTGCACGGCCATCCCCAGCTCTCCTGTGCCCACACGATGCCACCCCTCCAGGCCTTGTGTGGAGGGGTTTATTTCAGCAAAGAGCAGCAATAAATGTCTGAGCAGAGCCCAGGAGCTGTGACCTCGCTGGCAGAAGGAGGTTTTTCAGTCCTACCAGTGAATGCATTATTAATGCAAATATCAGGGCAGGTTGTGAGGAACCAGAACTTTCCTCCTTTGTCCTGTGGAATATCAAGGTCTGTGAGGATGGATCGAGCTGCTTTATTTGGGTTTTAACACTGGCATTTTCCAAATCTCAACAGATTTTCTAATTAACCTGAGAAATTGCTTTCAAAACAATGAGCATTTTGTATAAAGAGGCAACAAACCCTGACTGTGGCCATGCTGGATGGTTCCTCATCCTCAGCACATTGCGGGGAAAGGCAAAAGATGTGTCCTGGGCTCGGTTTAGGTTTGAGGAGGGAACTCATCAGCAAATCCACACCAGGAGCCACTGACAGGAGTGACACACGCAGCTCTCACAGTCGTGTGCCTCAGCTCCTTCTCAGCCCAGACCCCAACCAACCACAAATGGATTTTTCAACCCTCCAGGAACCCTTCTGAGAGGCTTCATTTCTTTTCAGAGTCTCATTCTATCGTTGCTATTTGCCTGATTTTCTCTGAAATTAAATCCTACTCGTACTGAGGTGGGAAAATTTAGATCTTGGATTTGGTTGAGAATCAAAGAATCCCCAAACTGGTTTGGGTTGGGAGGGACCTTAAAAAAAATCCCATTCATCCCCTGCCATGGGCAGGGACACTTTCCACTGTCCCAGGGTGCCCAAACTCCATCCTGGCCTTGGACACTTCCAGGAATGGGGCAACCACATCTTCCCTGGGTGCCAGAGCCTCACCATAAAGAATTTATTCCATATACCAAACCTAAATTTTCTCTCTTCCAATTAAAAACAAAAAACAACAACAAATCCAAAAACAACCCAAACCAAACCCAACCCCAAAAAAGAGTCAAATTGTCTACTAAGAATTTTTCCTAACAAATTAAAACTCCCAACCATTTTTAGGAGAAGAAATAGAAGGCAAAGAAACGTGACAAAATGGAAAAACCAGAATTGAGGTTTGTCACTTGCTCCTGCAGCAGGAAGGTTTGCACTGCAGTGCTGAGGTGGGTGATGGATGGGGAGGGAAACACGCACTGAAACTTGGGTTCATTAAGGAACATTCACAGAGCTGTAATTCAGGCTCAGGAAGGATTTTTGAGTTTTGGCCGCAGCCAGATGAAGTTTAAATCATCTGGTTTGATGCTTAAATGGAAAGTGGAGAAGCCAAGAGTCTGAGGAGCTGCCTGAGGGCTCTCACCATCATCCCCCCAGTGGGACAGGGCCAAGCTGCTCTTGTTTTGTCACCAAGTGTCATTTGAAGGGTGTCTGGCTTTGGTCAGGAGCTGCTTCATCGTCTGCATCGGGCAGAGGAGCTGAAAAGACCCCAGAAGTGCCTGTGCAGAGCAGAGGGGCTGAATAACCCCAAAAGTTCCTGTGCAGAGCAGAGGGGCTGAAATAACCCCAAAAGTTCCTGTGCAGAGAGGCTGAATAACCCCAAAAGTTCCTGTGCAGAGCAGAGGGGCTGAAATAACCCCAAAAGTTCCTGTGCAGAGCAGAGGGGCTGAAATAACCCCAAAAGTTCCTGTGCAGAGCAGAGGGGCTGAAATAACCCCAAAAGTTCCTGTGCAGAGCAGAGGGGCTGAAATAACCCCAAAAGTTTCTGTGCAGAGCAGAGGGGCTGAAATAATCCCAAAAGTTCCTGTGCAGAGCAGGGCCAGCAGAAAAGGCTAAAGGCTGCTCTAAGCACCAAGTATCAACTTCATCCCCCACCCACCTCCCACTCCCAACTAGAAATAACCCAGAATAATTTATTTAAGTGTGTCTGTATTGCAGTTACGTATTTAATGACTTAAAGGGACGGCATTTCACTTCAGAATCCAGCTGGATTTTCCCTCCTTCGAGGGGAAGCATCGCTCCTGCACCCAATTTCCTGAGTTTTTCTCAATGCTTTGCAGTGCTCAGTGGATTGAGCTCCAGGCTGCTGTCTCAGGTAGTCATTACCCTCATTAACAGAGAGAAAACCACAGCACAAATGGGTTCAGCAGCTAAACTTAGCACACAGCAGTTCAGGGAGAGCACAAGGATACGAGGCAATTCTCCCATCCTGCTTCCTGAATATTAGAAGGGGGAAAAAAAAAAAAAAAAGAAATTACATCTCATCTTCCTTCTGCTCCTGTTGTTTGTTGCCTCAGGCATTGTCTTTTTGTGGATAATAATACATTCAGGGCAAAGAGTTAAGCAGAAATGTTTATGGCAGAATGCTGGGGACATTGTTCAGAAAGGAGGAGTAGGAGGAAGCACATACAGGAGAATTTCATGTTGGAATTATCCAGGCTCACTGGGGATGGAAGCATCTGACTGAGTCACGTTATGGATGTCATTAACATGGTGAAGAGTTCAAATCCCTGGAATTGTCTCTCCTTTTCTCTAAAGGCTTTTGCCTTGACAACAGCCACAGTCTGGTCCAGCTGCTTCCAGGAAATTCTGATTTTCGTTTTGTTTAGCATATCAGTACCTTTGTAGCATTAATTTGGGTTTTGTCAGTAGAGGGATGTCCTTGAATGTGTTTTGGTTCTGTTTTCATGGGCTCATTCTGACCTTGCAAATGGGCAGGACAGCTGATAAAACCAAGTTTTTGCTGTTTTTACCAGTGCATCATGACTGAACTGCAAGAGAGAAAACGAGCTGAAAGAGCCAACAAACTTCTGGGCTCACAACTTGCTAGGGACAGGACACCTCAAAAACAAGGAGAGGATTTCAGCTCATACTTTTGGCACCATTTTCTCCATCCCCCTGAATCACTCAGGTTAGAAAAAGACCTGTGAGACCCCCGAGTCCAATCCTTCCCCCAGCGCTTCCAGGCCACCACTGACCACATCCCCACATCCCTAGTGACTACAATTTATATCATAAAATATAATTCCACCTGCTCCCTTTTTCTGCCTCCACGAGTGGATTATGACCCTGATTTACTGCATAACATCCATCCAGGGCTTGGAACAAATGATCTTTAAGGCCCCTCCCAACCCAAAGCATCCCATGACTCTGTGATCCTGGAGCAGGCAGAAGTCTGGGATGCTCTGGGGGTGTCCCCATGTGAATATAATCCCCCTCAGCCTTGTGGTCTTCACCTGAGATGTGACATTTGGGGACTCCTGCCCCCTGGGAGTGTTTCCTCCTTGCAGCTGAGTAGGAAACACTCAAAGAATCACTTCCTGTGCTGTCAGTGTGGTGAGATGAAAGTTGCAGCGAGTTTTGCATTTCTCTGAGCCCTGAAAAACCTCAGCAGAGAGCAAACAGCACGTGGCACTGCCACTGTGTGACCAGAGGGAATCTCCTGATATTTAAAGCACCATTTCCCCCTGTTTACAGTGCAAAAAAATGCAATTACAGCCCCCAGGCTGACAATTCCCAACAACACAACCCCCCCCAACCAAACCCCAGAGCTTCTCATTTCTGAGGAGTCACAGAAATGCTCTTTTAAAGGCACAACACCTGAACGGGGTGTCAGCTCACATTTCAGCTTGCCTGGAACAAAGCAGAAAGCAAGAGGCAGCCCTGGCAGCCTCTGAGCTTCATCTTGCTTCCCTTCCCCTTGCTTGGTGGCAGATGGCAGCTTTGCAGGGGTGTTAAATCTGCTCACAACTAACGGGGCGTTGTTTCTTCGAATGCTCCATCCTTTCCCACAGGAGCAAAGCATCCATCTTCCCCTAAGGCACAGCGCAACAGTCAAGAGACTAAAATGTGACTGGGGGTAAAAAAAAATAAAATAAATAAAAGAATGACACCACCTACATCCCTACAACCGCCTCTCAAATAAACAGGGCTGTTTACTATAGTTTCTCTCATGTCTTTTGTCACTTTAAGAGCTGAACCCACAGTCAGGCTGCCCAGGAATGCTGAAATATGCAGGGTGGGAGATGCCCTGACTTCCTTCAGGCCTGGAGCTGCTGTTTGTTCAGAGGATGAGGCACAATCCCTGCCCCGAAGTGCTCACAGCTTAAACGGAGGAGGGAATAAACATTCCATGTGATAGAGGATGGAATAAACCATCTTTGGGACCTCTTAACTCCCAGATGAAGCGGGTCAGATGTGTTGTGCAGGTCCCAGGTGTTGTTTTGTGGAGTTTTCCACTCCCAAAGCAGTGTGGTTTCTGCAGCAGCACCATCATGTTGGTTTTTCCTTTGCCATAAGCTTGGCTGTGTCTGGGAGGCTCCAGCTGGCTGAGAAGGTAGATCCAGAATGGCTCCAGCTGCTGTGTGGAATGGAAAGCCAAGCTGGAAGCAGGAGCTTGCAGCACTTAGGGACTGGGGATGGGGATTTGAAGAGCAGCTTTCACCCTGGACACTCCTCCCTGCACACCCAGGGTGTCCCCCCATGCCCTTATCATGCAGTGCTGTGAAATGCCCCGAGGTTTCTGCATAAAAACACTCTTCTTTCAGTGGGATTGTTGTTAAAAATAAGTAGAAGGGCTTTCTGTGGCAAATATTGAGAGTTACACACACTGCGAGCCCGGTGTAAGAGGTGTGCAGGATGTGTGGCTGCGGGTTGGGAGCCAGCAGTGATAAAATTGGTGTTTGGTCACTCACATGACTCTCAGCTGTGCTCCAGAACTGAAAATTAAGACCTGTTTGTGTGACTCTTTTTCCATGCCATCAGCAGCTGAACCCTCTGCGAGCTCCGAGCGCTGCACCTGCTCAGAGCAGAACCCCCAGAGCAGCCTTCAAACGCTGCTGAGCCTCCAGCAGCCCACGGTCAGGGGAGATTCTGCCCTCCCAGGCCTGCAGGGAGAAGTTTTGGGTTTAATCCCAGCATCTGGTGTGCATTTGGTTGCAGAATAAAGGATCACTCATCCTAAACATGCAGATCTTCACCATCAAAGTGCTCCTGCCCCGACCCATCTGGGGGAGCGCTCATCTCGTAGCTCTGCTGTTGTCCATTTTTGGATCTGTTCTGAAGGAAGAGGGGTAGAAGGCAGCTGGCCATGAGCTGTGCTCACCTGGCTGAGCTCTTGGAACAAGCTCTGCTATCCAGGTCAGGAGCAATCAGCAAACAAAAGAGGCGCCGGCTGGATGGGAAGGAGTTTTCCCACCCAGGTAGCAGGCACCTTGATCTGCCACCAAGTGACAGCCCAGCTGTTCCCTGCTCCCAGCCACCTCGGGAGCTGTGACCTTCCCTTCCAGGATGGAGGAAATGGGGTGGCAGGGATGGCACAGCTTGGCTCTGCTTCAGCCCCGGGCTCCTTTTACTGCAGGGTTGATTCTGGCCCTTCCAGCTGCTCGCTGCTGCAGATGTCAGCTCACGTGGGGCTCCTTTCTTCTGGAGAACAGGGCAGAATTTCCTCCCAATATTCCTGTATTGCTTCCCCTCCACTTCTAACTCACTGTTATCACCCAGCCAAGAGCAAGCTCAGCTAAGAATCCAAGGAATTAGACCCTGGGATTTGCTTGTGTCACACTGCACCATGGCTCTGGAAACTGGTTTATAACTCTGTTCATCCCAGGGCTGGCTCAGAGAAGAGCCACATGACTGCTCTGCCTGATAATTCAGCAAGCTCCTGCTCTTGCTGAATAATTTCTGGAGTGTTCCAGCAAGGCTGAGTGCAGAGTGTTTGACAATGAAGCGTGACACGGCCGTGCTGGCAGCCAGAACAGGGGAGTTCGGGGCAGATAAAACTCTCACACTGAAATGTTAAGATAATTTTTTCACCTAAAAAGGAGAAGGGGGATTTCCCACTTCTGCTAAATGCCTTTTGGCTTGCTATCAAGTGGGAATTAAGCTCAGAAATACCCAGCAACATCTTGCTTGCAGTAACTTGTGTCCTCAGGTCTGCCCTTTTCCTTCAAAAATCAGTAAGATTAAGCTCTAGATTTTAAACTGTGCTTGCTATGATTTAATTACAAGCCAGATCTCTACTCCCATTGATTCCATGTGTCTTTGCAATATTATCTTTGAAATCTGCATTCGCTCCTGCCCTCAGCCTGGTACCTGATGGGGTCACAAGGAAATGCCCAGCCCAGATGAACCATGGCTCTGTTAATCCCTCCTGAAGGTTTAAATCTACCTGACCCAACTGTCAAAACTGGCACTAAGATTAATAACTAAACTCTTCCAAATGCATTTAAAAGAATTAAGGCCACGTCCATGCTTTCTCAAGGTCTCCCAATAAAAACAGAAGAGCAGCACTCACATGAGTGGCTGGGGCTTAGATATCTTTGGGGAGAGAGGGAAAGCAGAAGTTTGACTTTATTTCACCAATAAAACTCAGTCCTCTCTGCTGAACCAGAACACAGGTTTGGATGCTTCCAGATGTGGCTTAAGCCACCTAAAATAAAAGCTCAGGAGCCTTGGGCATCCTCTGGAGTTGATGCAGATCTTTATTCAGACAACCTGAGATCTGAGCTGAAGAGATTTTGTGCCTAAAAACAGAAGCAAACACTCTTGAGTGCTCTGAAGATGATGCACTGAGTGGTGGGACTTACTGGCACCCATCGTGGTTAAAGTACAAATGAATTAAGAAAGGGAAATTAAAATTAAGATTGGCTAACAGAAATGTTAATGCATGTACAAAGGTGAGATTTTATTCATCCAGCTCCCACGAGTGTGGTCAGCAAGAGCTGCAAATGTGTTGTGGGGCAGGTTTGTGTTTCCAGGGGCAGCCTTTGCACACAATTTCCTTGTGGCTGGGTCATGTCACGCCACAGACCCTCCACCATAATTCACTGGGTGATTAAAATGCATTTTGCAGTTTTATTTTATGTGATGTTTCAGTCTTCATGTTCTTTTCCAAACCAACAAGCTCTCACTGTTTCTACTTCTAATTCTGATGGTTTGTGTTGTAGAGAGGGGGGGAAAAAAATAAAGAAGAAAGAAAACCATGCATTGGCCACAAATGGCTGCTTAACTTCAAATATCCATTGTAGGAACATTGTGTCTGTGTGGATAAACGTCTGCATATGCCTGGATATATATAGAAAATAGGTATTTTCTGGGTATTTTTACAGCTACCAGCCCTGAGGAACCTCAGGGATTTTCAGCATTACGGATCTGTTGTGTTTGGATAGATTTTCAACCGCCTCAGGAGGTTTTGGGGCAGCTGGAGAGTTGCAGAAGGGCTGCAGGGATGGAAGAAGCCATTTCCTTTCCCTCCCCAGGTTCAGGAGTGCACAGGAGACAAACTGCCCCTGTGCTGGGTCCTGACAGCCTCCCCAGGACTGGGAGGAGGCAGAGCAGGGAGAAAACCCAAATCCCAGTGCTTGGGTGGAGGAAGGGACCCTCACTATCTTCTACCACTCTCTTATGGCTTGTGCAGATCATGGAGATACTTGAAAGTCAGAAATGACCCAACAAACCAGAAGAACATGACTTCTAAAAGGTCAGAGCAGTTCTACAACTTGCACACTTCAGGAGAAGGAGAATTATTGTTCCTCTCCTTTGAGAGCATCATGAAGAGAGGGGAGAGGAAGACACAAAAATCCTGTATTTCACCATTTCTTTTCACCTCTGGTGGGCCAGCAGCCAAATCACCTGTCAGCAGAGCAGTGCTGTCAGCAGAGCTGACCCCAGAAATAACCACTGCTGGCAGATTTACAGCTCCACATTTCTGACCTTTGTTTCCTGCCCTGAGCAGGAACAGTTTCCTGCTGTGCTCCGGCCGACGCTCCTGGGAGAGGGAAGGGATGGAAAGCAAGCCAGGGGCTGTTTCTGGGATGTGTTCAGTGCTCTGAGCCACCACACCACAGGAACACGAGATTCTGCAAAAGCAAAGACCCTGAAAAGGGGAAAAATCTCTGTACAAAACCCCCAGCAAAGCCGAGGAGCAGGGCTGGGAAGCGTTAACGTGATGGGGAGGAAAGGTGGCCACGTGTTCCCAGCCATGCTGAATGCTCTCCGTGGGGAGGGCTCTGCTCTGCAGCTGGGTGGGAGCTCACAGGGGCCGTGGCCACCTCCACATCTGCTCTTCTTGCTTCCCCAAACCTCTGCAAAGCTGCCCCTGGCACCGGGAGCCTGCTGGGGTGACAGAGCTGGGAGCTCACAGGGACTCAGGAGCCTCCTGAAGGGCAAACCCAAAGTTAATTCAGCGCTCCCTGCAAACTTTCAGCAGTGCCAGCAAAGCACAGCAGCCCCTGAGACCTGGAGCACTGGGTTTGTTGGGTGTTTGCTGTGTGGAACCATCCTGAACACGTGCAGAGTGGGGAAATGACTCTGTTCTTAACCAGGCTGTGCTCTGCTTGCTCAGGGAGGCAGAAATAAAATTTTCCTTCACCTCAGTCTGTGCCATTCACTGAGATCAATGGCATGTAAATATATGTTTAGGGCTTTCTTAAATCAGAACCCAAAAGTCCTTCTCTGCATGCCCCAGCAGATCCCATTCAGCCACCAGCACAGGAGATTCATTGTCACCAATTACTGCAAACATTTCCACCTTCCCAGCCTGGCCTTCTGAACCAGCTGAAGCCCTGCCAATCTCCTGGCCAGGCTGATCACATTTCCAGAGCTGACTGGGATATCAACAAACCAGGCAGGAAAATCAATGCTTCCAAAGGCTGCTGAATCCTAGGGAATGATTCCTCTCCAAGGCAGCGTGCTCTGAATGAGGCTGGTCAAAGGGAAGCTCTGACAGCGATTGATTTTTGAGGGAGAGGAGCTGCGCCTTTGGCTGGGATTGAAAATGAGTTGTTTAAAGGTAAAGGCAAAAAAAAAATAAAAAATCCATGCTGGCTGGGGGAAGGTGATTGTGGCTGTGCAGAGGGTGCAGGGATGAGGCTCTACCTCTAATGAGGAGAATTGAGAGGGACTGTGCTGCAGACACACAAGTGCTCTGAAGAGAAACGAGACGGGGAGAGCTGATAACGAGAATGAAGAACTTCCTTTGATTACTGCCTCTCATTTCCTATAATGCAATCTACATCTTGAAAGAAAGCTCTTGTGTTCCTTGTCAGACCCCCCCTGCCTCCTCCACGTGGTTGGAAGACCTTAGGCAGCAGCTTGGAAGAGAAAGCCTGAACGAGGTAGAATATAAACCTCTTTCTTTTTCTGATTTATAAGATGCAACACAACACCACAGGTATGAGAGGAGCCAGTTCAGATACGCAGCCAAATCTGGCAGGCAGGAAAGTGCAGAACTTGGCTGTGAGAGCAGCCAAGACACTGCTGAGAGAATCACCGAGACAGAGCAGGAGGGGATGGAATTGTTGTCTGGATATTTTTTTAACTCTAGCCCCAAATCACCACTGAAAACAGCTACTGAACTCCTGGATTGTGTCAGACATCCCATCCCAGGTGGTGAGCTCAGTTTAGACTGGTGATTTGGCTTTGGACAAAGGACAGGCTCAGCTTGCCACGAGCAGGTGCAGATTTTGGATGCTCCCATTTCAGGAAGGGTTTTCGAGGAGGGCGGGACACACCTGGCAGAGCTCACACTTGCCTGCTCTGCCACGCTGAAACATGAAAAATTGACAGCCAGCTTGGAGAACAGAAGCTGAATCCTTCTGTCCTTGCACTCCCCTCGCTGTGGAGGGGGGATGGAGATAACACTTATCACCCTGCTGATGGCAGAAAAGCTGCTGGAAATTTCTCTGCCTTCCTCACCCCACAGTGGGAGGCAGAACAGCCACAGCTCCTCCAGGGCGATGCCTGTGCTCAAAACCCTGTTCCTTCGCAAGGAGATGAGGCCACGGGCACAGCAGCGAGCAGAGCCAGGGGCTGGAATTGCCAGACCAAACACACATCAGAGAAAAACCCTCCTTGATCAACACCCAAGAGGAAATGAAATTCGAGCCGCTAATCCAGATAAGCAAATGGGGCCCCACCATCAGCGGGTTGGTACCACCGGCAGCAAAGCTCCACCCTGCCCTGCACTGAAAACCAGAATTGTCCCAAGGCCGTGCTCAGTAGCTGTGGGAAGCCAGGATGGAGGGAATATTTCCCTGCCTGGCCTGAGCACTCCTGACCCTCAGGAAAGCTTTCAACCTCTGTCCATGGGGAAAGCTCCCAGAGCTTTCTGAGGGGCTGGAAACAACCCCAGTGTGAATTAGAGAGCAGTGGAGTTGGTGGTTATTGCTTAGTGGAAATGAATTCTTTAGGTTTTATAGACTGTGGGTGTCAGTGAGGGCTCAGGATGGAGGATTGTGGGCCTTGCCTCAGTTTCCCTTCTCCTTCCCTCCATTTTCTGCAGTGCTGAGAGCACAATCTCATTGGGCAGAGTTTGTGCAGTGCCACGTTGTGTGAATAGATTGATAAGCAGTTATTGGTAGCCCAGCAATAACAATAGACATTTAGAATAGGCAGAGTTCAATAATTGGATTGTTTGGTTTGTATCTAAGGGCACATTTTGTCTCCTTGAGGGCAGAATGGCCTCGTGTTTGTGAGAGAGCAGAGCCTGCACCATCCACGGCTCAGAACTCATGATAAGATACAATAAACAATCCCTGAAGAGTGAAAAGAAATTCCTCTGCTTCATTCACAAACCAAAAAACCAAGAAGAACTCAGGGGATTGGCCTGGTTAGGCCACCCCACATGTTGGGAATAACCCAACAAGTAACCCCAATTAAACCCAGAGCTGCTCGTGTGTTTGAACTTGAGCAGCACCTTGGAATCCTTTGCCAGGCTGGCACCAAAATCCATCCTGGGCTCCTGCCCCGAGGTGGGACCCACATGTGGCTGCTGTTCAAAGGGTGCTGCTCCCTCTGCCCTAAACTTCAAACAACACAGGAATGTTTATCCCTTAAACATCCCCCAGCAGCTCCCAAACCTGGCTGGGATGCTGCTGCTCTTCCCTGCTTGTTTTACCTTGTTTTTATTCTCTGGGATGCTGCTGCTCTTCCCTGCCTGTTTTACCTTGTTTTTATTCTCTGGGATGCTGCTGCTCTTCCCTGCTTGTTTTACCACCACCATCACCACGAAAGCCACGGTTTTCAGGAATTTTCATTGCAACCATAATCTTGTCTCTGCTTTGACTCATACCTTGAAGCAAAGGGACAATTATCTAATCACAACACTCAATCCCGTTTTCGTAAGCTCATCTAAATTGTTCAGCTGCTTCAGATACTTCAGTGATTAGAGAGATATTCCACAAATAAACTGCCTGCATGTTCCTGACACTCAGAAATGATGGGCTGCAAGCAAGGGGAAGAAAAAGCAGCATGGAAAAAAGATTCCTTCCTCACCATCGCTTACACTCAACCCAAGGTACCACAAAATTTCATGTCTATTACTGAAATGAAAGTCACATCAAAGGTCCTGGAAGGTTTGGGGATGTACTGCAGCAAAATTGAAATAATACCCAGTGGGTAGAAGGTTGAGTTGGATGCCTGGAACAGCAGCTAATTTCCACCCAAGGGCACATTTTGGGGTTATTTATGGCCTGTTGGCAAATCCAAATCACCCAGCTCCAAACCCAGTGCTGCCAGAGCCTCTCTTTGTGTCCTCAGGCAAAAACCTCAAAAAGCTTTCATGCTCAGGGAGGTGCTTAATTAGCAGAGACACTGAGCATCCCTCAGCCAAGATTTCCCAGAGTGGCTGCTGACTTCAGCCCATCCATTCTGGACTTCCAGAAAGGCCTCGGCTTCCAGACACAGCGAGGCCCTCAGGTTTCATAATTAGTTCCTTTCAGTGAATAAACACAAACCCCAGCAACACAACTTCCTCCCTTGTGCTGCTAAGTTAGATTTTTAAGGGGTTGTTTTTTTTGGCTTTTGCTGATCCAAGGGGGAATCATGCCCTTTTTGTGGTCCAGACACAGCTCCTGTGCCCCGTCACTGTCACAGCTCACATCCTTGATGGATTTATCCTCCAGAACTCCTGTGAGGCAGGGAGTTACTGCACTCCTGAAGCCAAAAAAAAAGGCAGCACTCTGCACTTGGAGTTGGCTGTGGCTCCAGGAGCAAGGAAGATGCTTCTTCTGGGCTGGTGCCTCAGCTGTGTCATTCATTGCAGCTTCTTGTGAGATCTCAGAAGGTTTTTAAGCAACTTTTTGCTGTCAGAAAGGAGAAATCAGCCCCGGTGAGCGTGTCCTGCTAGGGTCCCACAGGATTCCAGAGGGGTTTGGGTGCCCTGGCACTCCCTGCTCTCATCCCTCCCCATGGCTGCACAGCCCCCCTGGCTGTGAGGAGGGGCTGAGGTGACACCTCTGCCATCCTTCTCCCCCAAAACAAGCTGCTGGCTTGAAATTCCTGATCTGTCATCCTGGGAAGTCCCATGACACCTCAGCAAGCTCCTGCTCCTCTGCTTGGAAGGCAGCAGCTACAGGGGAGTTTTGTCTCCTTTTGTCACTGAGATTGGTGGGGGGTGAGCAGAAGGAGGAGATGTTAACACATGGCAATCCTGTTCCTGTGCTTTGTGATCCCAGAATTTACTCCCAAACCTCACCCAGCCAACGTGGCCTCAGGCTCTTTGGGGATGACACATTTCTGTGGAAGATTCTTCATTTCCCCTCTCCTGCTGTCACATCTTCTCTGGGCAGCCTTGGCCCTGCCCTTTGAAAGTTCCCTTTGCAGCAGATGGGCCTCTCTGAACACCCAGAACGAGCACAGGAATCAGCAGCTGCTCCCTGGAGCTGCCCAGGAGGAGATGAAAAGGATCTCAGCAGGCCCTTGGTCAGGCTGAGTCACAGCAGAAACCTGCCAGGACACAGCCAGGGTGAGGAGCACAAATTCCTCCCCGTGGGATGCACTTCCAGAGGAGCTACAGGCTGTGCCAATAAAACCTAGCAAATTTGAGTAGGAACGTGTGAGTTCAGCTGAATCCCACTCTGCACTTCCAGCACATCATCTCTCCCCCTGGAATTCCCAGGGGCTGAGAGTCTTTTGATCTCAGCGAGGATGAGCAGCTTTGGGGCAGGAGGATGGGAAAGATGCATTGATCCCCAAAGTCAGGGTGTTTGGAGGGAGCTCAATCCTCCCTGGGACAGCATCTGATGGGCTTCTGTGGGCAGCTGGGTGATGCCATGAAGGATCCTCCTAATGACCTCCCCATGCCAGTACAAAATTGGACCTCAGGGAGAAAACAGGAAATCCCAGTGAGGAGCAGGTCATTTCCCCCCTGCAGTAACACTCTTTTCCCCAAATCTAAGCAACACTCTAAAATCCTCACACGCAGCTGGTTTTGGCTGGTGTGAGGGGCTCTGACTGTGCAGCTCACCCCACACAGAGAGGAACTGCTGGCTGAACAGGACAGAGGATGGATTGCTGGGCTTGCTGTGGCTCTGGGAGGAGGCAGCAGCTGCCCTGTGCCATCACACGCTGTGGAGCTCTGTGGCCCTTCCTGACTCACCCTCTGCTGATGTGTCTGAGACCCAAATCATCAGGGTTCTCACGGATCCAGCTGCCTGGAAAAGCAGGATTGTGTGCCCCAGCTCCAGGCAGGGAGCTGGAGTCACTATTTATAAAATACTCCACTGCCCCAACACATCAATGTGCTGTGAAACATCTGATGTTTCTGTTTGCCTTCCCAGAGGCTTTGGTGCTGACTCTTATTTATGCCCAGGTTTTGTGTTTTTTTTGCATTCCCTGAATGGTATAAAATACCCATTTCTCTAAAGGAAACTTTGCTAGCAATGAAAGCTGGGTTATTTCTGGGGAAGATGCTCAGCTGCTGTGTGTTATTATTGCTCCAACAAAGGAAGTGGTGCTGGGCTGATTTACACTGCTGGAAGGCTTTGCCCCTCAGAACATGAATGTATTTATGATACAGCTACGAAGAGACTGTAAAAGGAACAGAAATGTGATTTGTAAGGTGCAGCTGTAAACCCCATTTACTCCCAGGCTTGCTCCTGTTGCTCATGGAGCGGTGTGAAAATGAACCAGCTCCAAATCTGGGTTAGTTGGAGATTTCTTTGAATGCAGCCTTGGAGAACTGGCTGATCCCTGGCTAATATATTGTGATCTGACACTTACTGGGGCTTGGCAGCTCCTCTCAGAAGGAAATATCGATTGGGAGGCAAAAATCCAATCTGACTGGAGAACGAGGGAGCAGGACATCATTGACACCACTTGGAGCCCGCAGTTCTGGAGAGCCCTTTGTCTCCAGTGGATGGCAAATGTTAATTAAGGCACCCTCTCTGCCATCAGGAGCCTCCATGTGTTGTCTCAAGCTGCATTTTTCTGTCTGGAAAATGGGAATGGTTCTTATCTGGGAGTAGCTGTTCCTCGTGCAGCTGTGGATTTTCCCATCGATCGAACTCGCCGTAACCACTGGGAAAAAAGGGGATTTTGGAGGCAATGCTGGGATCAGGGCCTGGCTTCTCCCTTCCTTCTCCCCATCCTCCCCTCTGGAGGCTCTTTCTGGCTCCTATTTAGGGTCAGCTCCTGGAGCAGGGAGGATGTTTACCTTTCCTCCTTGCACAACAGGGCAGTGGCACATGAAAATCACCTTTCTGCTCACAGGGGTTAAATGATCACGGGGGTTTCATCTCAGCACCAACTCAGGGCTCGAAATTTGCATCACAAACCTGCAGATGGCCCTCGGTAAAATGGGGAAGGGCTCAGAAGGAAGAGAGCACCACCTCATCTGTTTCAGGCCTTCCCAGTGCCATTTAGTGCTTGCTGGGGTGGAAATGTTTGGGACATCTCGGTCCCAGCCATTCCAGCATGTGCTGAGGGGCTTGGCTGAATTATTAATGGCATGAGTCGTGGAAGAACTTGCTGGGTTTCATTGAGCACAGGGGAAAGAAAATAGTCATTTTTACACGTCAGGAGCTGAGAAATCTCCCTAAAACACCCCCAGCTCTGCACTGGCAAGTGATGTCACAGTCAGCAGCCCCAAATGATTAATTCTGCCCAATCATGGAGAGCAGACCATCACTAATCCTTCCTGAAAGGGCGAAAAGTGTCACTTGCCTTGTGTTTGATAACGGCAGGGAGTTTAAGCCTCTTTGCACGCCAGGCTGTGGGTGTCTCTCAGTTCCCAGTCTTTGGGCTGGCACAGAGGGCAGATATCCCAAGGTTTGCTCAGCCACGTCCCTCCAGCAGCGTTCCCAAGGTGTTCTGCTGGCAGGGAGTGGCTGCAAGGTGCTGGCAATGCCAGAATTCAGCCTCAAGGGCACAGGTTTGGTGGCTGGGGAAAGCAGAGACATCAAACACACCTCCTCTCCCTCGGTCCAGGCTCAATTTATAATTACTGGTTTTCTGTTTAAATTTTAGTCAGGTCCTGACCATACCTGAAGGATTTGGTCATACCTGCACGTGCAGCTGTGTTCTTTTGGGAATCTCGGTGAGAAATGGGAGTTCTGAGGCTTCCCAGGGGATGGAGGAGCACTCCTGCTCCCCGGGTGTGTGAGCTTGGCGTCTCTTAGCTCTGTACCATGAGTTGTGGGTGTTCAGGAGCCCCACCTTTGGCTGCTGGGACTTGCTAAACTTCAGGAGAAATTTTAAGAGTGGGCTTGAACATGAACAATAGGTCCAAGGTGTCCCAAACACTGCTTATGCAGACTGTCAGCTGCTTTGTTACAGCAATATCAGCATTTCCCTCCATTTCTCAGTGATTTTTTTCCTTCCCCTTCCACTTTGCTGCTGTCCAGCCTCAGCCTTTTTGCACAAGCAGGCAGCAGAGAAGGTGGAGGGGACAGAAAACCGCCCAGGACTCTTCTCTGTGGTGCTGAGAGAGGGGGTGAGCGAGCCCCAGCGTGGCAGTGCAGCCCATGGTGGAGCACAAAGGCTGCAGAGCCCTGGTGCTGGAATCCAAAACGCTGTCAGCTGCTGAAACACAGCTCCTTTGATGACTCTGCTTGTTGAGGATAATTAGACTGGTGCAGCACAGACACACACACGGATGTCTCTATTCTTTTTGCAATTGCAGAGCACATGCTGTGAATCCACGATGAGCTCTTAGTTAAAACCCAGGGCGGCGTTTTCGACTCTGAGCAAAATCTGGGAGTCCAAATTCTCATTCAGAAGTGACTTAAAAACACAAAAGTGTCCTCAGGATCCAGCAGGGTTAGCACTTGATGTTTTAAAGCGCTGCGTTTTTGGAGTTTTATTTTTACAATTTTTTTTTTCTCATGATCTTTCAAAGAATGGAATTCCCCCCTGACTTCTGCCAGTCTCGAGGGCTCGCAGCACCCTCTGAGCACAGGCTGTTCCATAGGAAAGTGGCAGCAATAATCCAGGGATGAACTTCCAGAGGGCTTTACAAGAGGCAGAATTCTGCAGGAAACTGCCCAAGGGGGAAGGAGAATCAGCTCCCTTCAGACATGCTGGATATCTGAAATCCTGGGTTCCTCCTGCCACTCTTTGTCTTGAGAATCTCATCAGTAAATTTAAACTGGCTCCTGAGAGTGCTGTCAGGTCTGGAGATTGGTGAAGAGAAAGAAAAAGGGACAGAAAGATAAGGCTGGTATCTGTACCCCTCGAGGCTGATAGGAAGCTTGAAAGGGAATTGCATCCTAAGGATCAAGTTTTTAACTGCCTGGGGCTTTGACACAGAAGGCACTGAGCGATTTTTCAGGCTCCCTCAGTGACATGTGAGGTCTGGGTTGCACTTTCTGAGCTCCTCTCCTCCCTAGAGCACAGGGTAGGATCAAGTTCAGGACCTTGGCTCCGAGACAAGGAAATCATCAGAGGGACGGAAGCCCAGGGAAATGTTTCCTTGTCACCATGTAATTTTAATGCCAAAACAAGCCAAGTACTCAGGGACCAGGAAACTCTCTGACATCTCTGTCAGCCTTTGCCAAAGTCAGATAGCCTTGAAAAGCAGATCTCAGCAATCCAGGGAATGCTGGCTGCTGCCTGAGCCGGGACCTCCCTGCACACGGTGATGTTCAAACACTCAGACACGAGATCCCAGTGAAGCGTGGGGTGTGCAGGCACAGGGAAGGAGTTTGCTTTTTGTTTTCCTCCCTGAACACACACGAGCTCCTTCTCTGGGCCAGCAAGTCCTGCAGGGACTCCCTGACCCTGGCTGAGCAATCTTTGTGCTCTGACCTTAAACTCTTTCCTCGAGGTTTGTGGCAGAAACGTTTTCTCTGTGGATACCAGCCCCAAAAACCTGATTGTTCCACGGCTCCCAGCCATCAGATTTGATTAATGCCAGTTCTGTGTCCATTTGATTAGTGGCAGTTCTGTGCCCAGCATCCTGAATCGCTGAGGCAACAGCAAGCACTGCTGCTGCCATTATCATTTCACAGTGTGATCTTATCACAGGAATGACTCCTCTGCCTCTGATAAGAGCTCTCCCTCCCTCTGAAAATGTTGTCCCGTGTCATGGATGTAGTTGTTCTACTTAGACCAGATCTAAGTCTTGTCATGAATGGACTGAAACTCTACAGATTCAGGGGCAAGTATCAGCCTGACTCTGGGTTTGATATCTAAGCTTCTCTGTGCCTCAGTTTTCAGAACACACCATGGAAATAAAGAGCCCTCAGTGGTTTATCACTTGAGATCTTTCAAATGAGGAACTGTCTCATGGAGATCCCCTCACCCCAAACACACTGGAGCCACTGGCACAGAATAGCCTGAACCCTGCAGGAATCATCTCAGTCCCACAGCAGGAAGATGCAACAAAGCCAGTGGGAAAAAATTAAAATCCCTGTGCAGAGCATCCATGGGACTGAGTCCCAAATGGATGTGTCTGAAGCCTTTCTCCAGAGCACCTTCCTGGCGGCGGCTGCCTTATCTCCCTGTGCTGCAGGCTGCTGGATCCCCCAGCAGAGACAGACAGAACTGTTGTGAGGCCTCAGAGCTGAGCCAGGAGCTGCAGTGCACAAACCAGAGCAGTTCCCTGCTCCAGCTGCTCCAGCCTCATCCCCTAAAAACCCCTGTGGGCACAGAGAACCAGGGGTGTGTGCACGTGACTCCCCAAAGGGGCACCTCCGGAACTTCTCCCTCTGTCACCATTTGGGAACAGGTCCCAAACCCTTCCTAGGCAGCTCGTGCTCCATGGGCAGGACTGGAAATGAAAGTTATTTTGCTCAGATGGTTTCTGTGCCACACAATCCAAGCCCCAGACTCCCTCTCTCGAGTGATCAGCACAGGCAGAGCATTAGGGGAAGCTTTTCCCCAAACCTTTGTGGCTGCAGCACCTGAATTTTCCATTCAAGAGCTCAAGATTTCCTCCAGTGCTGCTAAACTTGGAAATCCCTTTCAATGGAGACTCCCAAGCTGCTGATTCCAGCAACATTTCTGTCCATCAGCTTCTCCCCTTGGGATGGGGTTTCCCTCCACGCCCTGGGCCAGCGTGAGTCGCTGGGAATCAGGAAAATCATTCAAATGCTTGGACTCAAGTGGGACTTGGGGCTGGTTTTAGGCTGGGTCTTTGTTGCAGGATGAATTTCTATCAGGAATATTTTCAGAAAACAAATACCCCTGAAGGCAAAGCCGTGAAGGAAGGGAAACCACTCCAGAACTGAAAATTATGAGCAGCACTTTGCTCCCATGCAGCAATTTCCCAAATCCAGCTCCAGCCCTAGAGGAAGGAGCGACTCCCAGCCTTGCTGTGCTGAAATCCTGAGATGTTGCTAAGTCTGTTACCAAGCAAAACATGTCTTAGCAGGCTAAAATCCCTTTCAAAACACCAGAGAAGCTTTTACTGTTTGTAAACGGGAACTGAGCTTCTCTCTGCCAATAATGAAACCTTTAGTACTGGTGAATTCTCATCCTTTCTGAGTACGCAAATCCAAGGCAGACTGGTTTTATCCAGGTCCAGGGATATTAACTCCTGCTCAGGCCATGAACACTGAGTTAAACCCTTTTCCAGGCCCAGATGAGGGGAAGGAGCATCCATTTATTTAGTTTTGGGAAGCTTTGCCACCTGTGTCATCTCTTCTGCTTATCAGAGACAGCAGAGTGACAGAAAAAGCACAATATCTCTGATTTAATGTTCTGGTTACGGGCAGTGATTTACCCAGCCTGAGTAATTGCAGGGATCAGGGAATTATCTTCATTTTCTTAGGCCTGGATCTCTTCTGAAACAGCATCTCAGAGCTGTGGATTGAGTTCAGAGCCGGATGCAGCAACTGAAATATCTTGTGAACCCAGAATTAAAACAATGAAAGCAGGGTTAATTCTTTTTCCTCATGCTAGGATTTTACCTTTCTGCTTTTGAGGATGTTGTGCAGGAGTTTAAAGGCTGGCACATAACTTTTATAACTTGCAGATTCTGGAGCCACATTGATTTCTGCACCATGCAGGATAAGTAATTTTCAATAATTCAACTTTGGTCAAAGGTCTTCTTCCATCCTGAATGAAACTGCAGTCCATCACTAATTTTTTTTCAATTTTATCCTTTTATAAACACATTATGGTTTTTTGGTTGGTTTTTTTTTTAAATTGCTTCGACGTGCAAAGGAATTGTAAGTGATCCCCTATGGTTTTGACGGCCTATAAATGACTTTGTGCTTTTCTTCCCTCCACTCTCAGGGATATGCAGGGATTATAAACAATAGTGAGAGGTGCTGGCAGGCAGATTGGATGACAATTAGGTGGAACCACTGATGGGAGATTCATAACAAGATGATAAATAATATTTTGGGGCAACTGGAAAAATAATATTTGTATGAAACCTCGTTCTGGAGGAGTCCTCTCGTTGTGTTTAGGGCATTGAAGCGCTGGGGGTTGGATGAGGCCTCTGTGAGAACAAGGACAAAATGTTTTTCTTGGTGCCCAAACTGCCAAATGAGAATTATAACATCACCTTTGCCTTCCTTGCTTGCTTCAATCAGAAACTCCCGGGGGACCAGACAGTACGTAATCTAATGGGCTAATTGCAAAATAAAATAATAATAATAATAACAATAATGGCTGTGTGCTGGCAAAGGCCAGCAGGGCAGAACAGCAGCTCGTGGTGATGGTTCAAAGGGATGACACACTGGAGTGCTCTGAGCAGGAGCCAGGCTCAGGTAAAAGCTTCCAAAAGTGGTTTGAACATCACCCTGTGATTCACAGGAGCCCTAAACGGAAGCTGCTGCTGGGAAGAAGGAAAACAGACGGACCTGGGCCAAAAAACTCTTCAGAGGGAGGAACAGGGAAAACCTCCAAGGTCTCAGTGTGAGCTGTGGGACACTGACATCGGTGCAGATCCATTGATTTCAGTAGAATCTCAGGTCAGGAAGGAAGGACACGTCCTTAGATGGGCCCTTCGTCCCCAGTCCCCCACAAACCACCTGCAGATAAAGGCTTTTCCAAGAACCCCTTGATGTGAGCCCAAAATCCGTGGCAGTTCTGCACTTGCTACCTGACAGCCTCTCTTTGCTCCTGCCTGGCTCTGCCCAACTTCTCCCCTTACCTGAACCATCCAGTAAATCACATTTAGCCTCTCACCTTGGATTACTTTAACACCTACAGGGTAAATGTCAGTTCTCCCCAGCATCTCACTCCTCAAAACCACCCTGGAAATTCTGATTCCAGCTCAGCCCTGTGCCTGTGGCCCTGCCTGACCTGGTCCTCTCTGTCCCCTGCCCCTGTCAGTGCCCCCAGCTCTACCAGAGAGCCAGGAGGCTGCTGCTGCCAGCAGTGATGGTATTTTGTGACATGCCTGACAGACTTGTCTGACAACTTGGAGGTTTGTTTTGCATAAGCCACCCAAACAGATGGTCACCACTTTTAAGCACCAGCCTGGCTCGTGTTTGTAAGCACAGAGTTGAAATCCCATTTCACTGAATTCCCTGGCTCCTGCTGGAACTGTGGCTTTGGGGCAGGAAACAGAGGTGGGAGGGAGAGTTCTGGGGAAGAACTCACCAGGGCTTTAAAGCTTCTTCTCTGTCCCACCTCTGGCAGGGAGATGATGCTTTTACCTCGCTGGCATCTTGGTATTCTCATCCCACTCACAGAGAAATGCTGAGAGTTAAAAAGCATTGTCTGGACCTTTAGGGAATGTCCTTTAGCCATGCACTCCTTCCTCCCAAGCACCCAAACCTGTGTGCCATCCTCATCCTTCCCTTGGTGGCACCGCTTGGGTTTTATTTGGTTTCTCTCCTGTTTGCTTCTTGTCAGAATCTGAATGATGATTTTATTCGTAGCATTTCTGGAAGGGTGGAACAGGGGCACTCATTGCTCCTTCAGATGGGATGAGCTGAGAGCTGAGCTGTCACACGGGCTTATCCTGAACTCAGGACAGCCTTCCCCTCCTGCCTGGTGGGATTTCCAATCAGTACTTTTTGCAGTTAAGGATATTTTGCCCATTTTTCTGGCTTGCTCCCTATGTTTAACCTTCCCTGCTTTGCCTGATGAAGCTCTGAGTGCGTTTTAAGAAATGTCAGTGCTTTTGGGGCAGGAATGTGACCCATAGACACAGTTCCTGAGCCAGGTAGGAGCAGGGTTGCCTGGCAGCCTTGATGACACGTTGTGCAGGTGAGAACCACCTTCATTCATAGGATCAAGCTGTTTTTTTTTTTAATTCCAGCTCCACATCTTTTCCTCCAACTGAGCTAAGCGTGAAGTCACCGCCCTGCCCTGCTCCTCATTTGCATTCCCTGTGCCTAAGAGCTGTGTGCTGATCTCAGTAGATAACTGACAGCCAGAAGGAGTGCAAAGCAGCACCCTGGAAAACAGAAATAAGATTTCCTGCATGTGCTGGTGGATCCATGCAATCCCATGAATCCACAAGGAACATATGTCCTTAAACTGCATGTGCCTGTCTATATTTATAAAAAAAAAAAACAGCCTGTGACAAAAGAAGCTGCAAAAATCCAGAGTTCTGATTGGTATCAACAACAAATGGGAAACTTAGGGAGATCCAGGACTCATCCCGATCCCCACCGGTTTCATTTGCATCCCAAAACGAGCAGCCCCACTTCAGGAGTCACTATTCTGTCATTAAGTTATGATTAGTTTGCTGCCTGATTAAATTAAAGCATGAGCACACGCAGGGAGATTACACCAGGGCATGAATTGGACAAGAAAAACCGAACTACTTCGGGCCATGTATGGAAATTTCCTTCTGTTGCTCCGTTGCTTTTAGGGTGACTTGTTCAAGAAAATCCCCCGGGTGTCCGAGCTAAAGCAATTCCAGTTTGGCTGGCAAAAGCCGCCTCCCTGGCGATCGCCAGCTTCGGGACGATGCGGGCGGGCTGCGGGGACGGCACCCGGTGTGCCCGGGACTCCTCCCCGGCCGCGGCGGCCGCCGGAGAACGCGAGCGGAGCATCCCGAGGGTCCTACAGCATCCCCTGCTCCGGGAGCGAATCCCCTGCTCCAGGAGAGCATTCCCTGCTCCGGGAGAGCATCCCCTGCTCCGGGAAAGCCTCCCCTGCTCCAGGAGAGCCTCCCCTGCTCCGGGAGAGCATTCCCTGCTCCGGGAGAGCATTCCCTGCTCCGGGAGAGCATTCCCTGCTCCGGGAGAGCATTCCCCGCTGCCAGGAGCGCATTCCCTGCTCCGGGAGAGCATCCCCTGCTCCAGGAGAGCATTCCCTGCTCCAGGAGAGCATTCCCTGCTCCGGGAGAGCCTCCCCTGCTCCGGGAGAGCATTCCCTGCTCCAGGAGAGCATTCCCTGCTCCGGGAGAGCATTCCCTGCTCCAAGAGAGCATTCCCTGCTCCGGGAGAGCATTCCCTGCTCCGGGGGAGCATCCCCTGCTCCAGGAGCGCATCCCCGCTGCCAGGAGCGCGTTCCCAGCTGTCCGGGCTGTTCCCAGAGGGCGTCCCCAGGCCGTGTCCCCCGCAGCTCAGGAGAACATCGAGCCGCTGCCCCGGCAGCGCATCCCCCCGGCTCTGGGAGCGCATCCGCCCGCCTCCCTGCCGGGAGAGCATCCCCTGCTTCCCTGGCTGCTCCGAGAAGGCATCTCCGGGCCGCTTCGGGAGGGCATCTCCTCGCAGCCGGAGAAGCAGTCCCTCACAGCCGGGAGAGCATCCCTCCGTGTGCGGGCCGCTCCGGCAGAGCACACTCCGCTCCAGGAGCGCCTTTCCCTCTCTGGGAGCGCCTTTCGCTCTCCGGGAGGGCATTTCCATCTCCGGGAGAGCATCCCCTGCTCCGGGAGCGCATTTCCCTCTCCGGGAGAGCATTTCTCTCTCCGGGAGAGCATTTCCCTCTCCGGGAGCGCATTTCCCTCTCCGGAAGAGCATTTCTCTCTCCGGGAGAGCATTTCCCTCTCCGGGAGCGCATTTCCCTCTTCGGAAGAGCGTTTCTCTCTCCGGGAGCGCATTTCCCTCTTCGGAAGAGCGTTTCTCTCTCCGGGAGAGCATCCCCTGCTCCGGGAGCGCACTCCCTGCTCCGGCAGAGCATCCCCGCTGTCCGGGCCGCTCCAGCAGAGCATCCCCCCGCTCCAGCAGAGCATCCCCCCGCTCCAGCAGAGCATCCCCGCCTCTTCCCGGGCTGGATCCGCGGCTCCCCGGCGC
>VWYI01039383.1:0-10475 GCA_013399455.1 Anthoscopus minutus | reverse complement strand
CCAAACCCCATCCAGCCTGGCCTGGGGCATGGCACAGAAATGAGTTCTTAAAATATTCAACGATATTTTCATGGCTGTTTTTATAGGAAGTTTCTTCCTTGCACAAAATTTTTTGACCTTCTCTGTCACAGAGAAGAAAAGTTCTCAAATTCTCACAGATGAGAAATAATTTTGAGATACCCTATGAAAAACTGAGTTGTTTTTTCAGGCAGTTTTTGTCACACAGAAATTTGATTTGAGCTCTATACCCGTCACTCAAAGCACAATTAATAATCTCATGGAAGTTTTGAAGCTTAGCTGATTTTTTTCTTGGATAGTGAACTTCAAAGGATTTTTATAATTTCGTTTTTTTCTGTTTGTCTCTATATGGAAACAAAAATAGCATCTCCATTGCAAAGCAACTGCTGGAACATGCACCATAAGTGTTTTCACACTTGGAGATTCATGTTCATATATGATTCTGCTGTGGTAAATATATTGAGATAAACACATTCATTCCACTCATCCCCAGTTTTTGTTGGGTTTATATTAAATTTATTTTCCAAAGAATGACAAAGGTTCCAGTCAGGATACCCAGGCATTGATAATACTGATATTTAGGCAATTTACTGTTTGAAATACGAATGTTACTTTAATTTCACTGGTTGTAGTTGGTGGAATTAGTGCTGTAGTGTTGTAAGAATAAATATTTTTAATGTTTATTTCAGTGCTCTCTTTTCAAACTCCCCAATACAAGAAAGTGATACAGCACCTGCAATTTAAGTCACAGAATTGTCTTGTAAGTTCATTAGGGCATTTGAATTATCATTAAAATATTTGTTTTGTGTTTAAATGTATTCTTTTATATGGAAAAGTGCTCTGGCTGGTATCTTGTAGGATTTTGGAGAGCACTCACCAAAGAACATCTTTCTACAAAATTCCCTTTTCCTAAAAATTCCTTTACTTAATGTCTCGCTGTTACGGCTCACATCTCGTGTGAGATTTAAAACTGAAAATTTCACCCAAGATTTTACCATTTAAACCAAAAATTTAACCATTTAAGTCCATTAAAAGACTTTTTACTGGATTAGGACATAAATACCCTTGTGCATACTCCTGTTTATCAAATTCTTCTTGCTAATGAATGGCTCCCTCCTTTTTAATTTTCTATTAAGCATTTTTAGATTAATATATATTTTTCTATGAATAACCACTCCCAAGTTGTGCTGTTAGGATTTACATTTTATGGTTTCTCTCTTGCAATCCATGGCTGGAATCAATAATTCCTGTCCTGATACAATCACAGGAGTGATAATATTGTCCTTATGGTGGAAAATGGAGGTTAATACAAATGATGCTCTAATTAGAATTCCAAGCCTGGTTGGCACAGGGTTGATTTCCTTGGCTCCCAGCCTAATCTTGTTATGTTGTTTTTAACTATGAAGAGAGTGGGTTTAAAGATCTCCAGCAGTGTAAATGAGATGAGGGAGTTGTAAAGAGCTTAAAGAATCACAAAAGTGTAACTCCTCCAAAACAAACCATGCCATGGACACGGGGGGAGGAAAACTTTACCTGAACATCCCTTGGTGGGGTGAGGACACTCCCAAAAACCAATTTCTGGGGCTGTTAAAGAAATCTTGTAGAGTCTTGCAGTGCTCTGTAATTACATGGTAGGACAGAGCTGTAAACCATTAATAATATGGTACATTTTTATTTGGAAAAGGGTAATTATACTCTAAATGCTCAGAAATCCATTTTGACAAATCTATGTAACTCTGTTATTGTGCAGCCTCTGCTTAGGGAGACTCTTTATAGCATTAATTTCTATGAGTTTTAAGACATTTGGATCAAAATTATTGATATCTTTGACTGCTGACACAGGGGATTAAGACATTTTAATCTTTAGTTGTTTGTTTTATTTGAGAAAGAGTTGTGCTGCTCCAATATACAATAAAATATATGCAAAATAAAACAGAGGGAAGAAATCTTAACAAAAACCCTCTTGATTTTATGAAATCTAGTTCAGGTTTTATTGTATAACAGGAATTTTGGTTTTGTGAGCTACTGACTTCTACATAGTCATGTTAAGGTGTGTAAAACGTAAAAGTCATCAGAATTTTAGAATATTTTTCCCTCTGGTTATAATGTGTGCTTTTTTCTTTAATGTACATGTGATTAATTTCATGTACATATAGACCTATACATTGCATATACACAAAGAAAGTTTTTAAAATTTTCCTTTTTTTTTTTTCCTTTAAGAATTATCCACATTAATGGCTCAGCACCCCTTCCAGTAGATAAGAATGAAGGCCAGTGCTAAATCCAATTTTACTTCTCTCTGTATGAAAAACCATCTGTAGAGCTGGAAAGCAGAACATTTCTACAGGCAGACTTTTCTTTCGTGTGGGAAAATAATATAAAATATTTGCATCAGTTCTGTTCACATCTTCAGGAGTTTGAGTGAAATTTTTCATTCAAGTACTTTGCTTTTCATCTTGGAACTTCTTTAAGTGGGAGCATGTTCAGTGTATTGCTAAACACATTCTTCCTTAATTTTTTCATTTTCTTGTGATTATTTTAATTTCAACAATGAGACTGTTGAAAATGATTGATTCTTTGGAATTCTTTGGGTCTCCTGATCCAATTGACATTAAATGGATTTAATGTGATTCTGTCCAACACTTTCACAAATTCAGGAAACTGATAAAATTTGAATTTATGAGCAAACAAAACCATCCCATCATTTATAATTTGGCTGATTTCCCTTTATCTCTTTGCAGGAAGGATCAAGCCTTTCCTGGGTGGGTTTCCAGCAGAATAAGGAAATCTTTGTTGGGGAGAGGGGCTGCATTTCCTGGGAATTCCCTGTGGATTTAGATCCGATCCAGCCGAGGAAGGCACCGAGAAGCACAGGAGCATCCAGAAGGAGGAAAAGTAGGTCAGTGGAAATGATCACTGAGACTGCTCAAGGAGGAGAATTGGGATTTCAGCCCTGATCACTTCACACTGGTTAACCTTGGGAAGGAAAGTAAGCCAGGCAGGGTAAAAATACCTCTGCTGGTGTGCTCAGCTCAGGAGCCGACAGGAATATTCCCAGGAGCCACAGAAATGGACTGAGCTGCTCAAACCCAAACTTACTTGGGAACAGCACAACCACCCTCTCTGCTCTCCACTGCTTTTAAGAGAATAGTAGGGTCTATTTTCCAAGTAGCTAATTTTGGCAATAAGGAACTACTTTCTGCTGAAGTTCCTGGTTTCTTTCCATAAGGAGAGGCTGGTGTTGCTGCTGCTCCAGTTATCCAAGGAGGAGAGAGCCTGCACTGTGTATTCCTGCTGTGTCCATCCCTTTCCTCTCTCTAAATTGCTTTTTCTCTGCCTGCCTTTTTGCCTTTTCCTTCTGTCACTCCTACAGTTTATTTTAAACTTTAATTTATACGGAGCTCCTGCTTTCTCTATCAATATCACATCATTATTCTTACCTGATTCTCTTGATAATTTGTTTGCACTGGAATTCTTGGCAGTGAACTAAGAATTTCATTGTCTACCTACTCTCTTTTCTCTTGGAGAGTATAATAGAGTGGGAGGGAGAAGCCTCATGGTAATATTTTTATATTTGAAATGTAGCCACACTTTATATGCTCCTACACATGGTGCTACTTATAGCTAATGAAACAAGTCTCTTCTTGTGGTCTAGAGCTTTTCTATTTTGGACTGTTTTGTGCTAATTCTACTCATTTTTGCTCCCTCTGATTAATGCTGCTTCTCTTCTCCTTGTCTGCCTCTGTGGGATTATTTAGGAAGGGACTATTAGCAGTGCCTGGGAAGCACAGCAATCATCCTCACCCCAAAAAATAAGGAAGAGCAAGTGGAATGAATGGGATGGGGCCACAGCTGGGGCCATCTCAGTATCCCACTGAACTGGCATGGAGGAGAATGGATCCTTTGGAAGCACAAAACTGATGCACTCAGCAGGTTCTGGGACATGGGGACACAGAACTTCTCATTCTGGGGGGCTTTTGGATCCTCAGAGTTCCCAAATCTTTCCTGTAGTAAATCCAGTACAACTGCATCTGGTTCAAAGTCAGTGGTAATCTGAGGAGAAGAAAATCCCATGTATCTACAGATCAATAACTAATTTAATATTATAATGCTATTTTTTGTTATGCATCTTTATAAACCACTTCAAGTAAACAATGATAGCATACACAGCAAGTAAATAGAATTTAGGAATAGGTTATCATTGGCAGAACTGACTATTTTTAATCCCTGTGTCTATTATAAAATAAAAAGGATACTTTTACAAAACACCTCATTTAGTATAAAATAAAGATTTTTTTTTTTAATGGCACATCTTCCTTTTTCACATTACTCATCTCCCACCTTAGAGCTTATTTGTTCTGCTGGGAAAACTCTGTTTTGAAATAAGTTTATTCCACACTTTCCTTCTCCTAGAAATTCTTTTAGCCTATTTTTAGGTTGCTTAGATTTCAAAGCAAGCTGGGAGTGCTTTGATAACATTTAAGGATTCCACCCTCACCTGAATTCAGAAGACACAGCAACAAAAACCTGCTGTGCTCCTTATCTCAGGCAATTTTGACAAAAACCACAATATCCCGTGATCCACACAGATATTGGCAAATCATCTCCAAATTCAGTGGTCTAATTACAAAGCAATTTATTGGGAACAGTCAGGGAAGCATTTAAAAATGCTCATTACAGACCAAATAAAGTATATTTGACTCAGCTGTTTTTAGCTGTGATTTCTGCTTAAAATGGGTGAATGGAAGAGGAAAGGAAAATTTCAATTCTGAAATATGTACTGCTGGCAGACAGAAATGCTCAGCTTGAATTTTTCTGCCATATCTTAATACTTACAGTCTTTTAGAAACATTAAAAATTTATTTAATGGTTGGGCAAGAGAAGATTTTGAAATTAATTTAAGCTGGTTCATTTGAATCCCATTTCCTGATCACAACTGCAAATTAATAAACTTTTATGATCAATTTTATTACTTAATTGACTCTACTATTTGGAGACTTGTTGAATCCTGAATATTGGTTTTGATAAACATGAAAATAAATAATTTTGGTGGCTAAATGTCTTTATACTCATCAAACATCCTTCACAAGACCAGTTCCAGTAAAACTGATTGAAACTCGATGGTTTCTGTGAGGACACTTTAAACAGATCTTAGTCAAATGTCAGTAAATTTAGTCCTGATTCCCTTTTTTTTTTCTTGCTTCTTTTTTTTTTACTAATTTAATTATCATAAATAAATCTTAATTTCCTCCAACATATGTACCAATCTGGAATAAACCCCTCTGTGCATTTTCAAAGTTTACTTCAGTTTATGAATTTGAACTGTCCAGGGATTTCTGAGTCTTTCATGTCTTGATTTAAAAACACCATTTTATTTTTTTTTTCTCAACTGTAAGAAAGCTTTTCTTTCTCAAGTAGTTTTTTCAAGAAAAATCTTCTTTGGAATGAAAAGTAGTTCTAATTTAACAAAAAAATAAAAAGCCAGTTTTGGCCTTGGGTTATACAGGAGATATTAACAACTGAAAACTCAGTCCAAAGCTTCACATGGAGTTTCTTGGTGGAGTTCTGTCAGATGGCTGAGGTGAGAGTGAATTATTGGCATGTTGGAAGTGTATTGATTCTATGGGAACTTGGATCTTTGTGACAGGGATGGATCAGAGACCATTCACCTGGGAAGTCGAGTGCAGAGAGGCTGAGACAGGTTTTAGGGAGAATAAAGGTGCCAATGCAGGCACCTCCAGCCAGGCAGTGATCTTTTAAAGCAGTCAGGCAGCTGAACCTAAAATATATCTCATTTTGGGCTGTATTTGTGCAATCTGAGTTCTCACCCCTGTTCTGCTCCCAGCAGGGCTCCAGTGGAATTTGCTCTGAGTGCTGCAGGAAGTGCACTGGCCATGCTCAGCTCATCATTCCTGTAGGAATTGTTCTGCTCAGCACCTCTCACCTTCCACCTCCATGCTAAACACCCGTCCTCCCTATTTAATTTTGCAGGGATCCCTGGAAACAGAGGGTGGCTCATGGCAGTGCTGAGCTGCCCAGATCCACGCTCCAGCCCTGGCAGCAGCATCCCAGCACCATCCAGCTTGGAAAAGACCTCCCAGAGCATCGAGTCCCACCTGGGATCAACCCCATTTCCAGCAGATGCCATGTGCAGTCATTCCTGGGTCACCCAGAGATGGTGACTCCCCCACTTCCCAGTCCCTTCCAGTCCCTGAGCACCTTTCCTCCAGTCCCTGAGCACCTTTTCCATGGCTGCACTGGGATCCTGCTGTTTCTCTAGGGCTGCTTGGGGTTCCTCTGAGCAGCTGCAGAGCGTTAAGGGCCTGCCCTGCTCTCTGTGTCACACCAAACCAGGACCCCATCAGAGTCTGGGAGTCCCTCTGAGCTGCACTCTGTGGTTTGGCTAAATCAAAGTATGGAAAAGCAGATCCAATGGGTTGTGCTGGGAATGGTCGGTGCCAGGTCTGGGAAGCCTGTGTGAAACACAGCCCAAGTCAGAGTTCTGTTAACTTCAGTCATCTCTACCTTCCTTTCTGAGCAAAGCACATTCAGCACTGAAATGAAGCAGCATTTTGGATGTTTATGACTTGTTTAGCAAATCTACAATTCCCAATTTCCCTCCTTGGCCCTGCTGTTCTCTCCAGAGGTATTGGGATCCCTGGAGTCAGGAGGTGGCAAATCCATTCGTTCTGCTTCTCCTGGGACACAGCTGCTCCAGCTTGCTGCTTTTTGCCTGCCTGAGATCTCCTTAGGCCCAGGGGCTGATTTACTGCCCCATGTGCCCCCTGTGGTATTTCTCCACTGGGAATTTGTACCTGGAGCGAGGCCTTCCCACTGCTCAGAATTTACCTGTCTGGAGCTGCTGCTTTTCCCTGCTTACAGACAAGGGCAGCATCCTTCTCATGTGTGAGAGAGAATCTTTTTATGATTTTCTATACCATAAAAAGTCTTTTTATAACTTAGACTTTTCTATGAGAGGTCTTTGGACCAACATATCACGTCACAGTGCTGTTAGTCATTTGTAAGTGTTGCTTTTCCCCTGTATTTATAAAAGAGACAACTTTTAACCGTGTTTTTAGCTGTGATTATAATTTGCTTTTTAACTGTAACCCTGATTTTTCAGCAAAGCTGTGGTTTATTTAAGCCAGCCCCCTGGTCCTGCAAAGCTTAGACAGTAACTTGAGATGTCACAGTGAGCACACACAGTGATCAAAATTATGGAGCAACTGCTCTGTGAGGAGAGATTGAATTCTTTAGGATTTTTCCACTCTGCAATGAGAACACGAAATGCAGAGTTATGGAGGGAGCCTCTGAATTCATGAATAGTGTGGGAAAGGTGCACAGAACATCATTTTTCATCCTTTTTCATATACAAGAAACAGGCAGTATGCAAACGTGGAGTGTTCTTAAATAGCACGGAATTAAATTTTGGAATGCGCTGCCGCAGGAGATTGCGGAGGCCAAAAGCATGAATAGATTTTTAAATCACCATCAGTGGCTATTGAAGTGAAACAAAAACCCTAAAAACACACACAAAACCACTGCTCAGGGTACAGACTCCTGTTCAGGAAGATCCTAAAGGGCTGATTGCAGGAGCTGGAGGTTTACAGGCCTTGGTGACACCCCGAGCCAGGAGAATGAGGTGATGAACATTATTCAGCCCCAATTAGGGATTTTGTCAGGGCCATATTCACTTCATGGTTTCTCTTTGCTGGCATCACTAGACCCGTTTAAAGAATTGAATCTCATTAATATCAGCCCATAGTGCAAAAAAATCTACCTTGGTCTTCAGCTTAGGGGTTTTATTCTCATTTTAAGCCATTCTTAACAATATCCTAAGGGAAAAGACCCCAAAGCAGCAGCAGAAGTGGGAGAGATCAGAGACACCAACAGCACTGCAGAATTCATCCTGTGGCTTCCTTCTCACAGTTCCACATTATCCTGGGAGGGAATGCCATGACAGGGGCTCACACCTCTGATTTTCATGTTTTCTTACGGATTGCACTTCCCTGCCCGTGACACCAGGCATGGAGAAACCCCTCTTGATGGAATTTGCCAACAGGTTGAGCAGTGAAATCCACACTTCAACTGGACTCCCCCAGCACTGCTGCCAAAAATAACAGAGATAACAGGTGGAGGGAGAGCTAGGATGTGGAGCCAAATGTTCCACAGGCATCCTTTGTTTTTCAGTAAGAGGGAATTTTTCCATGCAATTCCAGCCCTGGAACACTCGTGGTGCTGGGGATGATTTGTCCAGTCCTTTTCATCCCAGGAGTTTTCCTGATTGTGCAAACTCTGACTCACTCTGGGGATGCTGAAGTTCACCACCTTTGGCACTGAGAGCTGAGGTTGGGTAACAGTTCAAGCTGAGGTTCTGCTGCCCTTGAAGTTCTTGGGGAATCCATTCTCTCCATCCATTAATGCTGAAATCTGCCATTGCTTGTGAGAGTTCAGTAATCTGCAAGCTCTGTGCAACCCCTGATTATTAATAATTACACAAAAATTTCCAGTGTTTGTTTAAAATTTGTGGTACATTTAGTATTTTTTGATTGGTTTATGCACTTCTGTTGCTGACATGGACATGTTTCAGGATCCCTCCTGGGGATGGATTGACAGAAACATTTGCTTCATGTCTTAATTTCCTTCTTCTGTCTGAGTCTTGTAAGTTAAGGGTGGTGGCTGAACTGGTGTTTGCTGTGTCCACACACTCTATCACATGTATTTCACAAGACTTACCCTTTTTTTTTTTTTTGATTTTAAAAAAAATTATCAAGTCTTTGTGCCTCAAGAAATCCTATAAATCAGGATTAAAATCCCTGCTTTTGAGGAGAGGTTTTGATATATCCCTGGGCTTACACTGCAGCTTTTGCTGCCAATCTGAATTCAGTGAAAAACATACAGAATTACATCAAATGATTTGCCATAAAAATGCCCTTTATTTACCTCTAGGCAAGAAATTAAGTCTCATTATTCTAAAACTTAAGGAAATAGAATAGTGGCCCACTGTTCTTCTCACAAGCTCTTGTAATGGGAAGATTCTTTGTGCATGGAGAAAAGATTCCAAGGGCTGCTGCAGGAATGTTGCAGTGGATTCTATTCCCTGCTAAGTGATTTTTGGCTGCTGTGTCTGACTGATCAATCCAGGTCCATTGATACAATTTTCAATTCAGATGTGGGAGATCTGAATTTCAATTTTCCTGCCTGTCCATGTTTTTTGTTATTTCCAAACATCTTAGCACAGGAGCTTTTCCATCTGCTGGCAGTGCGTGCTCCCTGGGGCTTTGCTCCCTGTAGTACTTTACTAATCAGAGTCAGATCCCAGATTTTCCCTCCCCTTTTACCACTTTACAGCAGATATTGTCATGCCTGACAAGTGAATTATCAAAATTTACACTTCAAAATTGCATCTTAAATACTATAAATCAGAAAAACACACCTGTAGCAGTATAAAAAATTCTATGGCACTTTTGCTACTGAAGGAGGGTTTTGGGCCCCAAAATCTGTCTCTTTGGTCTGAATTCTATCAGTTGATGCAACTTAAGTTCTCTTCCATAGAATTTCTGTCCATTTTTTTTTAAATGAAGTGTTTAGGATCACTAAAATTGATAATTATGAGATACAGAATGGAAATAGTTAAATAAGAAAATGTCTTTGAATCATTGAGAGTCAGCATGAGTGTTATGAATTATTATTTAATAATATGAATATTCTGGATTATTAAACAAGGGTTAAGAATAGAATATGAAGTCAAGAGCTATCTTGATAAAAGAAAATCAAAGGCCAAGCATCAGTTTTGCTTTTCCAAAGAAATTTGTTTATTCCAAGGTAAATTTTTTCCATATGTCACAATTGAAGAAATGGCCTCAAGCTGCATCAGGGAAGTTTTAGATTGGATATTAGGAAAAAATCCTTCAAGGAAAGAGCTGTAAGATGTTGGAACATCTCAGGAAAGTGGTGGAGTCCCCTGGAAGAATTCAGAAAATGTGTGGATGTGGCACTTGAGGACATGGATTGTGGTGGATACTGGTGATGATTGGATTTGATCTAACAGGTGTTTCCTAACCTTATCCATTCCATGATTCCACCTTAGAGCCCACTGAGTCAGACTTCCAGTGGGATTAACAGAGTACTGGAGGTGTTTCTTTCCTGCCTCCATCCCGCTCAACCCCACCAATCCCAATTAAATAGTTCCCAGCATGGGTAAAATGAAACATTTCACAGTTCTTGTACTGAAATGTGGCTGGAGAATGCAGGAATTCAGTGTAAATGTTACCTGGTGATGGATTGAAATGACAAATGGGCGTGTGTGGGGCAGAGTGGGGACCTACAGCCAGACTGAACTGCAGCCAGAGCTGCTTTCTTGCAGTTCTTAAACCTTTCAGTGGCTTCATACAATGATCTCCAGGTGAGATTGTTGGAGGTGCTCTGTGAGATCCCTGAGCCATCCCATGATCTCC
>VWYI01039370.1:19370-116048 GCA_013399455.1 Anthoscopus minutus | reverse complement strand
GAGGGAGGTTTCAAGAAGGGAATATAAAACCTTTCAAGCTGAGAGGCTGGGTGCTGTTACCTTTATCAAGGCAGCTGTCAATAGGTGATCTCATATGGTGAAGCCTTTCCTTGCGGCCTGGAGCTGAGGTGAAGAAGCATCTGGGGTTGTAAATCCAGGTGTTCCCTTGCAACCTGCCCAGCTAAACTTAACCTACAAAAATAACCCTGAGTCCAGTGAAGGACTCTGTCCAGATATCTCACTACTGTGATGGCTGGATTCTCTCACCTGAAAGAAAGTACTGAGGGAAGGAATAGTGGATTGTGTACAGTTTGCCTTTTTTCTTGATGCCTGTCTGCTCAACTCAGATCTGTGATCTGCAAGCTGCAGGAGAACAATGGCTTTTCCCTGTGTGGCCACTCTCTGTAGTATTTCAGAAAGTTCTTAGCTCTTTAATGGTGATTCAGTAGTTTGTGTTCACACATAAGCTTTAAATTGTGTCTTTAGATTGTATTCTGTCATAGTTATTAGGCTATATCGGAAATGTTGCTTTTAACCAAAATGGATAATACTTTCTGTAGAAAAATGATGCTGGCCTAAAAATAATCAAGGCTTACAGACATGACCTTTATCTGCATCAGTACAAAGGAAGCTGTTATTTAAAAGAAACTGCTATGTTTGGTGCTATTGAATTTTAATCTAGATTCCTTCATCCTGGTTTCTGGACAGCTGCCACTGTAATTTAACAGGTGAAAACAATGTCCTTTTTTAATTCAGAAAGAAAATGAAAATGTGAGAAAAAATATGGGTGTGAGGTAGTTGGGAACCAGCTGGTGCCAAAAGCTACTTAATTGCCAAAGCTTGCAGTGCTGTTAGTAAATAGAAAAGCTGGAAAACAGTTTCCATCTTCAACTTGCATGAAAATAGAGGAAACTTAGGCAGATGCTCCAAGGCTTCAACCAAGGTCTCAAGAAAGGCTCTATTCTCCATTTATTGTAATTTAGAGATGTTCTTGAATTAAAAGTTACACTAAAGCAGAAGTAGCTAAATGACCTCAGACTGTTAATAAATGCTGTGTCACTGGTTCCAGATGTGCATCATCTGTTGTCAAGTTTGTGCACCCTTATGCTTTGAGAAAGTTTGTGTTGAGATATCCTTCCATTTCTTCTGCTGAGTTTCCATCAAAATGGAAAATAAGTAAGGATGGCCAGATGTCTCAAAGTGACCTGATGTGTAGGAAATGATTTTGTGATGTGGCTGGGTCTAGATGATGTATTCTTGTCATTGTGGAGGTAATTCACCAAAAGTAAAAGTTTTCTAAATAAAGACGAAAAATACATGCTTGAGGAAAGCAAAAGCAACTTATCTGAGTCTTGCAAGGATGGAAAAATGCCACCATCCTAGATAGAAAACAAACCAGTCTTTATCCACAGTGCATAAAGAAAGACAAACTTTGGTCTGTAGTAGCAGGCTAAATGGTCTTTTTTTATTGACTTCACCAGGCCAATGTAGTAGGAGGGATTATCAAAGACACAACATCGCAGAGCCTTGATACTGGTACTTCCTGTGTGTTTTTACATCATTTAAAGTACTTTGTTAAATTCCATTAAGCTGTCTAGAGGAGAATGAAGTTCGATCTAATGGCTCTATTTGGCTTGGGTTCAATGACCTCATGAAATTGGCAAACTTGAATATGAAGAAACCACCAGTGACAGTGTCTTTCCTTGATTAAAACTGCTGACCTGGGAATGTTTGGTACCACTCATAAACTGTCACTAGGCTTAACAGCTCAATCTTTCACTTCCTTGTTATCCAGAGTGGTATGGCTCTGGTTGAGGTCCAGATATGCCTCATATCTGGCTTACATTGTCATAGCCCTGCAAAGATGATGGTATTTTCAGAAGTCATTCTACTTTTCCCATTGCCTTTGAATGTTTGTTTCTTATCTAAAGCAAAGCAAAAGGAGTTGAATCCCTAACACTGCTGAGCTTGCATCCATGGTAAGAGCTAGGTTTTGTCCTGGGGAATGTCAGTCTTTCCACAACTGATACAAGAATTTCTTTAGGATGTGCAGTCTAACTGAAACAAATGAGAAATAGGATCATTAATAGCACTCTGTGCGAGGCGAACAAAGCAAGTGTACTTATTTTAAAAGAACTTCTAAAATAAATTGAGGTTTGTGTGCTTTGTACTGACTTATTCTAGAACTATACATGTGTCCTGGTTACCCCAGGACAACATGACAGTTTTAGTTTTACCGTTTTGATGATTTTGTTTGTTTGGTTTTGCTTAAATGTGTACCTTATCTTTGCCCCACTGAAAAAGTTTTCTCAAGCTTTCTGTCCAGTGCCATGCCTTTTGTAGTCCTTCCATTCCCCTTCAGCAGCCCTGCAGTGCCTGCAAGCACTGTAGGCATCTCCCAAGTGGTTTTGCTCCCTTCATCTGTCAATTTACAGCCCAGACCCTGCTCAACTGGTATCCAGTACTTTATAGATGCAGAAAAGCTGGAGCTGCAGAATGAGCCAGAAGTACCTGGAGTACTGGTGTTCTAGAGAGTCTTTGTTAAATCTTAGACTTCTCAGAGGCTGTCCAGTATCATTGATGTGTCACTTGTGGTTTTGTGATGGTTGTAACATTACCATTGGGGTACCCTGTCTAAAGTTTTTTGTGGGTTTTTTTTTTGGTTGGTTTTTTTTTAAAAAAAACAGCAGGTGGATTCTTGTAAACTCATTCTTGGTTATAAGGTTATCTGGTGAGGCTTTTCAAAAAAGGTTGTTATTGAAAGACAGTAGAGGACAAACAAAAGGTCATAGAGAACTGAAAAAAAGGAAATAAAATTCCTAGGCTTCTAAAAACTGAGAGGTGGGGATCTTCCACAGGTGTTCCAGAATGGAATTATGAGAAGTCTCATAGGCTGCTCTGAGCAGTAAACTATTAAAAAAAAAACCTTGTTTGAGCAGTGTACTTAGCTGCTTTGGTATCTGACCAGGACTGCACATGGTCCCTAAAAAGTGTGAGGCTGCTGTTTGGCCCTGCAGGAATGCACTTGGTACCAGGACTGGGATGTCTCCTGTCTCCTCTTTGGTGTAAGGTGTCCTATCACAGCTTCAGTTCTCAAAGGTCTTGTAAAATTCTTACCATTACTGTGTCTTTCATCATGTTGAGTTCTCTTGCCTGTTGTTATAACTGGTATGCTTTTATTAATTTATTTTTTTTTATGTCCTAGTGGTGAGCCCTTAGGGAATGCTGGCAAGAATTTCACAAGTAGACACCTTAAGTTAGACAAAGAAACTCATGTTTTGCTTCTTTATTGGTCAAGGAACTGAGGCATGCTCTCTGCATGAGTGGGTTGGAGGGTACAGAACATATCCTAAAGGTGGATCTGCATCCAGGAGATGAGAGTGGGTGTGCAGGAAGTAAAAACTTGTAGTGCTTGAACTTGTGTCTACAGCAGTGTGGGGAGTGCAGCTGAACTAGAACAGTAGATCAAAGCAGCAGAGAGAGCTCAATATCATACTCCAAACACTTCAGGACTTTAAATTTTAGGCTCTCCAGTCTGTTCTTGTGGCCTGAATGCCTGTTTGCAGCTGGAACACATTGGGTGTGCTCCTGGCATACATTGTCTGATGTTACCTTAGTTTAACCTAAGAGGAATCCAATTCCTTTGTTCCAAAACAGCTCTGTGATGTGAACTAACACACCATCAACAGGAATGATCAGGCAGTTCATGTAAAAAACATGTTCCTGGTGTGAACTAATGCAAATACAGGCACACCCTTAGAGCCACTTATGTAAGTTAACTGAGCTGTGTTTTGGCTAAAAACTTTTGAACCATCTCCTCTTTTAACTTGTTCTCAAAACTCTATGTAGTACTGCAGTGAGACTTAGTTTTCAAAACCTTCCTTTATTAGAGGAGAAAAAGGTTTATAGGGAAATGTTTGTATGTTTTGGTGTGATAAGAATGCTGAGGGTGAGAGGAAAAAGATAACAAGCTTTCAGGTAATTAAATTACTTGAACTCATTAATGAGTATGTTTTCCTTTGCTATTCACAAAATTATCTTGCCTGTTTCAAAGGTAGGAAAGTAGGCAAAGTGTTTCTGTGACAAGTATTAATGAATGGGTACTGTACTGCTTATTAACATTGAATCCAGATGCTCAAAATTGTAGGATCTAACAGCTGGACAGTATTGCTGCCTGCTGTGCAACAAGTAATCTCCTAAAAGTTTAAACAGACTTTCTTATGGCTATTTTAAGTAAATAACTAATATAAAGCTATTGTTCTGGCCTATGCAACGCCATCCTGTTCACGTCACCAGAAAATTTAGTGGTTTTCTATTTAAGAGGGTTATTTCTCTCCCACCCCTGAATGATGCATTTTGCTTCTGCTCTTAATGTCACTGTTTTGCTTTGTTTTCCTGTATTGAGTGTTTTGGCCCCAGCTTCCCCTTGAAACATCACTGGGAGGGACTCCTTCCAAAAAGTTTGCTTATAAAAAGGTGTATGACAACATCCCAGTGATATTCTCCTCACTTATTGTAAGGTGTGCAATATATCAGTAAGCTGTGATATTTAAAGGTTGATACCACATTGCCTACATCTTCCGTAAGATTTTTTAAAATTTATTTTTAGGCCTCATATTCTTGCATTGACTCCAGGAATAGACTCTGGTTTGGTGTTTAGGTGTATTTGTGCATGAAGTGCTGACAAAGCTCTGTATGTAGGTGTAGAACAGAATTTATTTAGGTATCCTCTTATTCTCATGAATTACAGAGCTTTTTTTAAGGTCAACCAGCATAGATTAGTGATTAGATGAGATGTACAATATGAAGTTTCTCAGCTGAACTTTCTGCACAGAAGCATCAGAAATCTCAAATAACCAGAAATGATTGAACCAAGGGAGTAAACCATGTGTGAAGATAATACAAAAGAGCTGAGTTCAAGCTGACCATCAGGGCACCCTGACTTTCTCCTGTGTTGGGAAAGGCATTCTCCTCTTGGATAAGGAGGAGTTAATCATTCAAGGTGCTGAGAGGCCATGGTTCACAGACCATCAGGATCTGAGTACATCTCTTCACCTTTCCACATCACATCTATAATTGCCACTGTGGGATTTGACATAAACTTACAGAGTCTGGACAACATTTCCAGGGTCATATATTCCCCTCTTTGCCCAAGCAGGTTTAGTTAATCCCATCTGATTTGGAAATGTTTCATTTCAACCTGGCTGTTACTAAATAATTATAACAAATTTCTCAGAGGAAAGCAAAGGCCACTGCCAGCTTTTTCATTAATTATATCTCTTTCAGAAAAATGCAAGGAAAGCATATTTCTGTAGAAAAATCTTTTATTTGACTTAATAAGTTTAGTCTTTGAATGACCCCAGGAAAAATAAAACCCCCAAATGGTCTGTTTCATGCTTTTTTTCCCCACTTTCTCTTGCCTTTGAGTAAACATGTACCTTTGAACTGTGCATAGTGATGAGGGCTTTTGTAGGATTCCCTGATGTTAAATTTACTACTTTAAATGCACTGAGGTTTCTGTAGAAAGTCCTTTATCCTGAAATTTAGCTGTTTGAAGCCCCACTGAGCTGAATTATTGTGCCTTTTTCTGCTTGTCAATAACAGCAGTGTTTTTTCTGCAGTTGCAGTTTTTCTAATCTGAGGATTGAAGGGTTGTCCAGAATTTTTGCTAATGTTAACTCCTACCACCTCTAGCCTTTTGTTTGAATTCTCATTTTTCTATTGCCACCAGACTCTTATCTAAGGAAAATGGAAGCTGTGAAGTGTGCCTGTAGAATTACCAGATCTATTCTCCAAATTGTTGCTTTCAAGATAACCAGCAATTGTTCTTCTCTCCCTATTACACTCTGTGTTATTTGTGACCCAAGGGGATGCTTTAGTCTGGGAGCAGATGCCTGTGCTTTAGCCTTCCATCAGGAAGTTACTAAACTATAACAATCTATTTATGGTAGCTTCTTTGTACTGCTAATAACCCAGCAAGGGCTAAGATTAAGCCAGGTCTGATTTTGTTTTGCCATGTGCTGGATTGTGAAGACAAGTTTGAGCTGATGAACTCAGCAGAGGGGAAGGACAAAGGAAGTAGAATCTTGATTCCAATAAGAATTTTCTTTGTCTGTTGAACAATGAGAATCCTTATAGTTTCACTATATTTGTCTTTCTTATTTTGTCAGATGTGAAAAATTTAGAATTGCAATTTAGTTGATTCTCAACCTGAATGGGAGGGCAGGGAAGAAATAACTTTAGCCTACTATTAGCTGCACTGGAAATTTCCTTTTGGCTTTTGCACAACTGCTTGGTGCTTAAAAAGGAATTCTGGTTTGGGTTTTTGGGGTTTTTTTTCCCTAAATGATGTTGAATTTGAGTTTCTACCATTTGGGCCTCTCATAGTTGAATCATTAATCTTTTTCATCTTTGTTTTTTGTCTTGATATTTTTGTCATAAATGTCATACCTATACATGACATACAACTTACCCATTTCTGGGCTGGTTTACCTTTATTGATCCCATCTTGCTCTCAGGGAGGGCTAAGATCCATGTAAGCATTATCTTTTTAGAAGGAAGTGGAATTAACTCTGCTCTAGCACCTGTTGATGTAGGATGCAACCAGACTTCCTGTTCAAGAGGAAATCCTAATTTACTCTTCCTTGTAAACTGGAGGCTGATCAGCTTACCACATAGTAACCTTTTGACTTGTAAACATTGAGTTCCTTTGGACTGCCTTTAGCATCTAGAAATTATTTCCTTCAGGCTTGGTGGTAACTTTAACAGTAGACTTTGACATGTGAATATCATGAAAAAGCAGCAACCTTTTTTCTGCTGAAGTAATTTTAATGTCATCAAGCATACCTACAAAGTCAAGTAGGTGCTTAAGATGCCTTCAAGTTCTAGAAGGTGGCTGTGTTTTTCTTTGCACTCTTAAGCACCACTGCAGTGTTAAACAGAGAAACTTGTTATCCATTGGCAGTGGAGAATAAATTGAGTTACTGTGATTATTTGCTTTGTGATGCAAACTTTCAGCTCTTGAAAATGCCTGTTATATGTGGGTGGGGAGTTGGCTCTGGCTGGGATAGTCATGGTGAATCACTGGCAGTAGTGCCAAGTTTGGCATGGATGAAGATTTGGGTTGGGGCCAGTAAAGTGAGTTGCAATGCTTTTTTTATTGTTTATTACCATCCTCTGAAAAGATTTTTCTGTCCTTGAGGAGGAAGGAAGAGATCAAATTTAGCAGGAGCAGTATTTGTTTCCTCTTGCTTGCTGCTGCAGCCAAAGAAGGAGGCTTCTAAAATATGAGTGTTCTCCAGGCTTCTGCCAGCCCTGCTCAGAGGAGCAGTTGAGGCCTCTGGGCTGGGTACTCAGATGAGGCTCTCCTTGGAGATCTGCAGCTGTGAGCTTTAGGGCAGGGGCACGTACTGGGACAGGAGCTCAAAGTAGTTCTAGAACTTTGTCTGAAAAGAATGGTCTTGCAGAGATCTGCATCTAGATTCCTTTCTGCCAATGTAAATAGTAAGGATTTAAATACTGTGCTGCAAGCACAGCTTGTTCTGTTCCTCTGGGGATTGACCTAGCTTACTGAAACAGTGGAAGGGGATTGATTCACAAGGAACCAAGACTCCTCCTTTATACTCCTCTTCCTTGTCTTCTCACACTGCCCCCTAAAGAAATGTATTTTCTGATTTTATACTATTCAAGCCATGTGGAAAATAGAATGGTAGTGTCAAATCTAAAAAATGTAGTTTCATTTCTAATGGTTTTTTTTTTCCTCTGGGCACTAGGGCTGCACTGTTGTGCAAGTGCCCAACTCTCGTTGAGTGTGATTTTGTGCGTCTCTCTGTTGCTAGTATGTCTCTTGAGTTCTGTATAAGAAATACAGTCTTAACAGACAGAATATTTCTTTTGTTGGCCCACACCAGCAAGCCTGCTATTTCTTGGTACTTAAAATGTGTGAAATTAAAATATATGTTAAAATAAATCATTAGCCTATGCCCTTCCCCCCTCCCCTTATAATTCAGTTTTTAATACTTTCCTGTAGCATAAACAGCTGCTTATTTTAGCAGAGTTCTGTTATGGATTAACATAAAGATACTGGTCTCAGAAGAAATTTTGGGGAAAAAATTCAACTCTAAACCAAATGAATTATTGATGGCTTTTGTTTCTGTTCTCGCTTGTCCTTTCTCCAAAGAGTACTTTTTCTGTAGTGCTAGTAGAGAACACTGAGTATATAATGGAATAAATCTGAAATAAGGTTTTCTTGACAAACCAGGCCTTGAGAAAGTTGTCAAGACTACTGCCTTTCTGGCTGCCCTGGCCTTTTAAGGCTGTAGCACTCTAGAGAAAATTTGCTATTATCTTGAAATCTCTCTTCACAGAAAAACACTGTGGTGCTTGATGCAGTAAGCCAGCAATCTCCTTCTGAAAATCAATTTCAGCTTTCTTATATCAATCACAAGTTTTGTCCTAGTGTGAGATAATGATGTGAAGATGGGACTTCTTGTGAAAGAACAACTAATTCATGTCCAGTTCTCATAATGTGTAGTGCTTGGTGCTGTTTGTTGCCATGGCATGTAACACATTTGAGCAAGATGAGTTCCTGTAAGGATATTCAACAGGACTAGTTGTGTCCTTTCTAAACAGGATAAAGTTTTGTTATCTGTTGCACATTGAACAGTTGATCTTGTTCTTGAGAATGGTAAGTATAGTGTTGTAAATACATGTAGTGCTGATAATGAAGCATCATGTTGCTAACTTTTAACATGTGAACTTACATCTTAGGTGTCATTATGGTTGGCAAGGACAGTTCTGTGATGAGTGTGTCCGCTACCCAGGCTGTGCTCATGGGAGCTGTAATGAACCATGGCAGTGTAATTGTGAAACCAACTGGGGTGGCCTGCTCTGTAACAAAGGTACTTAACATTAATGTACAGGAAAAATAAGTTGCATGATTAACTGATAACTCATTAACCCTTTTTTTTTCCTGCTAGTGTGCAACTACCCGAGTGTTTCTGTGCCTTAATTCTTGTGTGGCAGATGGTGCCTAGGCATCAAAAGTATAGGAAGTTCAAGACAAAAAGCTTGTAATTGTCCTGACTCTTCTAACTCCTGCAGCTGTCTCTTGTTCATTCTTCCCTGTTCTGTGAATAGTTACCCGATCACAGGCTAGCTCCTGGAATATGGGGATGATGTGGGTGAAGGATGTTCAAGCCAGAAAAGGCATCTGTGTGTCTGACTATTGAAATGGTGGGGTCTGTGTTCCCTGCTGACTGAGCCTTTTCTCTGTGCAGATCTGAATTACTGTGGGAATCACCACCCATGCCTGAACGGCGGCACCTGCATGAACACGGAGCCGGACGAGTATCGCTGTGCCTGCCCCGACGGCTACTCAGGAAAGAACTGCGAAATCGGTACTTGGGGATACTCATCTCCCCTGGAGATCTGCAGCTGGCTTAGGCACTGGGGTTATGCTCCATCTCTCCTTTCTAGTGTCTCAGCCTGGCTGTTCAAGAAATCACCAAAGATAACAGAAATGCTGCACCAGTTTCCCTTTAGATAAGACTGAGACTTTTTCTTCCCTTTTACTTCTCTTCCTTAATCCAAATATGCAGTTGGGCTGTAGTCTCATGAAATGGGTTACACGTGTGGCTTTCCCTATTACCTTACTCCCTGCTGCCCTTTTTCTTGTTTTCTGGCTTGCTGGCAAGCATGCATCTTTTCCAAGGTGCGGACTAAGAAAGATGGAAGTGATGGACACTTCAGTTTCTACTCTGATGAGGGGCTTTGGCCCAGTTTTTAGTTGGCTGAATGTGTTGACTATCCTTTTCAATCAATTGAAACTTAATCTTTTATTGTGGGATTCCTAATATATTTGGATTAATAATGAAATGCTAACTACTTGTGAAAATGTGCTCAAACCCTCTTACAGAGTCACCTTGAGCAGTCTGAACAAAAAGTGTCTTCCTTGTGCCTATTGGCAAAATGGAGGAGAGCATTTAAACCACATTTGTGATGCAGTATGGCTTTGACTTGAGTCTAACAGACCTGTGTCTTGAAAAACTACTTCCTAGCTCAACCAGAGTACAAAGATAGCATGTTACTTTTTACTGTCTATGTGTTACACAAAGACCAAAACGTTCATGTTCTGGGGACAGTTTTGGTCCCTGGAGAATTTTCTTGAATTATTGTCACTTTGGAGGTAAATGGGTAGTGTGCAGTTTCTAGTTCTTTGATATTTTGCTTCATATAGTGGTTAGTTGGGTGTTTTGGTTTTTGTCATGATGCGTTGTTAAATTCTTTTTTGGAATGTGATATTCACAGCTTCTCACTTTGTATTTTGCTGTTCCTTGATAGTTAAACTTTTAGGTGTAAAGAACAAATTCTTTTTCCCACTTCACTGCTTGGCCTGAAGTTCACTAAACTATTATCAGCAGAAGGTTTTCAGAGTGAATTGGGGTGTAGATCTTTGAAATTCATAAAGCTCTATGTGGTATTAAAGATACCATCGAAACTTGAATTTTGCTTCAGCGGGTAGAACATGATGTAAAGTTTAGGCTTAAATGGTTGAAATGTTGCCATAGCTTGCCCTGAAAGCTGTGGGTGAGTAGCTTGTCTTTTCAAATGAGGAGGCAGTGGAAAAGGGAGCCTATACTTGCTGAGATCTGCCGTGATTTTTAACAGTAGATTGATGTGTGAGCTGCTTTAAGTACTGGTACTAAAAAGCTTCCTTAGCTTCTGAGAGGGGAAGTTACCAAAAAGAAGTTACAAAAAGCTTGTCCCTCCTCAACCTAATGGTTGTTTTGTGCAACCCTAAGTGGGGTGACAGGGAGCATCACTGCCTGTAAGCACCTCTGTTCCCTGATGTTTCCAAGGAACAATGCTACAATGAAGCTAAACAGACCTTTGATACTTAAACTACTGCAACTGTTCAGGCCTCTGCGTACAGCATATCTGTTTTTTCTCACTGAATTTAAAAGTCCTGCAGTGCTCTGGAGGTGGAAGTGCATGGCTGGAAGTAGAGTGTTAATGGGGAACTTTTCTGGGATATTGAAATAGAGTGAGGTCTGTCTATGCTTAGACTTTCTAGTCATTAGGTAGGAAGGATGATCCATCTTCAGTGAAATCCTGCTTTCTTTTCTATCTGGAAATCTTAACTCTCCGCAGGTCGGAGAGGAAGGCTCCAAACTTCTGTACTGTATGTCTCCACTGCTATTTCTCTTAGTTACTTTTAGCCACTTACTTAAGTGCAAGTTCTCCTTAACTGGTACTGGAAGAGTATTTAGCAAGAATTTTTTTCCTTCTTTCTCCCCAGCTGAGCATGCTTGTGTATCTAATCCCTGTGCTAATGGTGGAATTTGTCATGAAATTTCATCAGGCTTCAAGTGTCACTGCCCATCGGGGTGGAGTGGACCAACATGTGCTATTGGTGAGTATGGTTTTGATGGTGACTGACCTGTTGTGTTGGAAGGGTTGATGCAGCTTACTTGGTGATATCGTGCTCTGTGGGTTTGGAATTTGGTGGTGGTCTTTTACTTTCCCTGTCTTCTAACAGCTGAGCATTGGCAGAGTGAAACGAGGAGGGTTCTGTGCAGCCCAAGGTGTTGACTCGATGCAGTTGAGATCAGTTATCAAAAAGTTACCAAAAGCATATAGCTGGGACCATACCCAAAGAAATGCCCTGTTGCCAAAGCGTGTTTGACAGTTCCTGATTCTTTAGCCACTCTGAAGCAAAGTGTAGAATGGTTTCATTTTGAGAAATACTAAATGTGAAGGTTTCTCCTGTTTGATAGTAGAAAAGTAGATTTGCACACTTAAGTGTCTGATTTAGAGGCCAGAGAGGACAGAGAATTGGTTGAAATGTATTGTGGGACTAAAATTGGTTTGCATGTTGCCTGTGATTTGGAACACAGGTGGCTTACCTGTTTTCCAGCAGCAACTGTCCTCAAAAAAAACCCCAAAACCAAACCAAACAACCCTGAAAATTACCAACCACAGAACCAAACTGGCTAAATCTGTCATGATCTAAGGACATGACATTCAATGAACATGCAAAGCATAGGTAGGTTATCTGATTCTTCTTTGCTTTTTGCTGATCTTCTCTACTCCGTCTCAAAGATGTGAGAAAAGCCTAAGTGAAAATTAGGTTAGAAATGTTTGGTTAGTCTGTGCCTAAGCTTGTTTGTTTGTACGTTTTCCCCCTTAATCTCAGACTAATTTTGAAGCAGAGCCTGTTTAGCCAAGCTTTAGGCCATGTGATGGAAGTTCCCCTTCTCCTTTGCAGATATTGACGAGTGTGCATCGAACCCCTGTGCTCAGGGCGGGACCTGCATTGATGGTGTCAACGCATTTGAGTGTATTTGTCCACAACAGTGGATTGGAGCAACCTGCCAGCTTGGTAAGTAATTCCAGAGCTTTGGAGACCACTGGAGATTATTCCTAAACAATGAATAATCCTGTGTGTTTCTGGCATGGTGTTTATTAAAGGGAATGTGGACTATGAATGTTGGTACTGGTATCTTAGCTTCTCTTTAGTAGATCTCAAAGCCAGAAGTTCAGGTAGATCTGTAACTATTTAAGCCCCAACTTAAGCATATTTATAATAGTTCTTTTAGAATGCCCCATAACTTTTCTGTTGCAAAATGCAGTGTTGGTGATGGTAACTCCTTCTCCATGGTGGCAGAACAGTGACTAAGCTTGTGGAGGCCAGGGAGGGATTTGCCCTGACTAACAAATTGCCTTTTTGAGTTTTGGCCAAGGGGAAGAGTAAGATAACATGCATGTGCTACTACAGGCAAGTGTGCATTGAAATCCTGTGGTATGTAAATGGTTTTAGTGCCCTACCAATGTTTAATATGAGTTTCTGATGCTTGGATTGCATGGACACTTTGCTTGGTGCTGCGGTAATCTGTTTCTGGGTTTGTTCTTTATTCTATTCTTTATTTTCTCTTCTTTCACAGATGCTAATGAGTGTGAGGGGAAACCCTGTGTTAATGCTTACTCTTGCAAAAATCTCATTGGTGGATATTACTGTGACTGCATTCCAGGATGGACAGGAGTAAATTGTCATATCAGTTAGTATTTCTTTAGTATGCATATTGACAGTAGGATGCTTTTTTCTTTAAAAAGAAATTATGAGTAATAGTATATATACTTTTACAAGAAAAAAATACCTGTTGTCAGGATTTTTCTTGTAGCAATGTAAATTGAGAACACTGTTTGAAAATTCGTTTTTAAAGGTAATGGTATTAAAGTGAGCTTAGACTCACTAAGCTTAAGTAACTAATAAATCTCTTGACTCTTACTTGTTTCTGAATGATATATAATGATTCATTTTAAAATACATTAAAGTTAAAATGTTAGATATGAAATTAACTGATATTGATATCTCATTTTTAGTACACTGTCGTAGAAATATAGAATGTAATTTTCTAATGGATATTTTTTAAAAATAGGGATCTTTTAGGACAAGAGTCCTTCCTTTCCATTGAAACATTTAGAAAAAAAAACATTTTGAAAACTACTTGTTCACCATTTTTTATGTTAAACCTATACTTTACACCTTAGTCTTTCAGTCTAAATTCTAATGCTTTGTATATTTTATCCATAGATATAAATGACTGTCATGGACAGTGCCAGCATGGAGGGACTTGTAAGGTAACTCTTGTTCATTGCATTCCATGTTGAAAATTAATCTTTCTGATTGGTTATAAGTTCTGTAGTTTGCAGGTGCAGTTTGGTTAAATGAGTTAAAATGTAACCCTGTACTTGCAGACTCCTAGCACCCATTTCACGAAACAAAATTCTATGGTGCTACTGCTGTCCGCAAATCCAGAATACAGAAGTAACTTGAATTTTTGTGTGCAAGTTTTGTCAATAAATTAATTCTTCTACTTTTGCTTCTTTTCCCTGCTCTGCGAAGGATGAAGTGAATGGTTACCACTGCTTATGCCCTCGTGGTTTCACAGGAAAAAACTGTGAGATAGAAACCAATGAGTGTGAAAGCAATCCCTGCCAGAACGGGGGCCGCTGCAAAGACCTGGTGAATGGATTCACTTGCCTCTGTTCCCAGGGATTCTCGGGAGTCTTCTGCGAGGTGAGGGCAGTGCAGACATTACTGCAATGCTTGTCATGGACTGAATTCTTGGAAGAAATATATCTCTGGGTTTAAATGGGAGTCACCCAAGGCTGGAGCGTCACTGCCTGTTGTAGCTGTTACCTGATACTCTGAATAAGCAAATTTGTTGTGCGGTGCTGTCATAGTAGCTGTAACACTTGAATTTGCAGCCTGATAAACCTCAAGTTGTTACAGATAGGTGTTGGCCTTCCTAAGGGTTTTAAGGCTGCAAGTATTTCTTAAGCTTGAAATGTTTTCCTTTGCAACTTTCAGGACCTGTCCTTTTGTTACACTGGAGTGCTTTAGGTTCTCATCCTTTTAACTCTGAGGTACATAATTGAATTACCCTTCAAGTAATCCTTCTGCTGCTGGTAGAAGGAGAATAATTATATATCAAGTATTTATATTATATATAATGGTGATAGTATAATTACTAAAGGCAGGCAGATAGGCGAGTATTGGCTCTTAGAACTTTCTCTGAGATCATTTTAGGGACATGGAGTTCTAGTGCTTAAGGATTCACATTTGAAATATTGAAGTCTTTGTGTTAATTCCTAAAGTATTTCATGGTAAAGAAGATATTCTTCTTCTATAGGGAGAACATTAGGCTTTTCAGTGTAAAATTATTTTGCATTAAGTATTCACTTTCTGCCTTTTGCTGATAGTCAAATCCATCTCAGTGTTATGCTTAGTATCAACTGGAGGCATTAGGATAGAATTTTGTTGGATTTGCTCCAGAACTTTTTTATGGAGGATATTGGAGTGATCTCTCTTAAATACTGAAGTAATTTTATTCTGTTATTTGCATCATTAAAGAAGTGTCCTCATTATACTCAAAGGGCTGCAGACACCAACCAGTTTAATAAAACTGATGCAGCACCTAATAGCTCATGAACTGTTTCTGCATAAGGATCATAACTTCAGTGCTCTACTCTGGACTGATTCATACAACACTGTGTAATTAAAGTTTTAGCAAATATGCTTGAATAATAGGGGGGAGTTGGCTGCTTGCCTTGTGAGCTGCAGGAAATATCTACCATTGATTCCAGATGCTAAAGCACCAGCTACTGAACTTGCATTGGGAAGGGGAAATATACACTAATGGAAGGAAACAAATGGAGACATCTGATAGAGGAGATCTGAGAATCTCAGACCATAGCTATTTTTTTTATAGCTTGCTTTGAATGTTCTGTGTGAGAGCATGAAATGGTTTGCTGAAGAATTTTCTGTTGTGACTAAAATTGTATGTGCTTCTGTGACTTAATATCATTTGTGCTCCTTCTCCTTTGGCTAGTTGTGCATTTTTCTCCTATTTAGCTACTGAACTATTAATAATAGGGATCAAAACCACTGTTTGACTTAAATTTATGTCTGTAAAGTTGAATGCAGTCTTTCTCCCAAGAGAGATGTGAAGAAGAAAACAACTGACTTGAGGGGTGAAAAGCAATCCTTAAGAGAAACAATTTGGAGGAAAGATACTGTAATGTAAAAATATACCTTTTTGAGGCTGCTTTGTGAATTTTGAGACCCATTCAGGGCATCACAAATCAGTTATGTTTTGTGTCAGTCTAAAGCAGAAAGCAGCAGAATTGGTTGCCCCAGCAATGTCTGTGTTAAAGGTTGTATTATGAAGGCCAGGTTTAAATTTTGCTCTCTGGATCGGGTGGTCAGAGTTAAAAATGTATCTTGTGTAACTGTGTGTAAATTGGCATGGTGATAGTGTTTGTGGTAATAAGGCCCTGAGCAGCTGGGTCTAAGTAGACCTGCTTTGAGCAGGAGGTGGGGAGTAGCTGACCTCTAGAGGTCCCTTCCAAGCTGTGTGGTTTTATAATAAATTCTATGTGTTAATTGAGATGGGAAGAGAATTTGCTCTAGGGGATGGGATGTTGTTCAGGTTTTGTGTATTTTCAGTCTCTTGCAGACACAAAGCTGACAAGTGCACTGGCATCTAACTTTCCTTGTGGCACTTGGTGTGTGGGTGTGAAGGACAGAGAAGTGACTTAAAATGATCCGGAGAAGTTGCAGTGAGATGTTTCCTAATGGCTTAAGTAATTATTTATTGAGTTATTGAAAATGTGCTTATTCAGCCTCCTCCAAAGGAGTATTTTTTAACAGTGTCAGAAATGCTTTATATTAGGATATTAAAGTAAGCTGAAGTTTCTGTCTTGCAGGATGGAATGCAATATTTATGATTCATAAACCGTCTTAAAACTTGAGGTTCCTTGTACATTAGCTTCATCTGTGTCTCTGGCAAAGCAGATAATGCTGCTTACTCCTGGGAAATGAAGCAGCTGCTGCTAACTGTGGTCTCTCTTACAGATGGATATTGATTTCTGTGAACCTAACCCTTGCCAGAATGGGGCTAAATGTTATGATCTGGGAGGAGATTATTACTGTGCCTGCCCTGATGACTATGATGGAAAAAATTGTTCTCATCTCAAGGACCACTGCAAGAACAATTCTTGTAAAGGTACCTGCTGTTGTCCATAAATCTGTCTTGATGGTGGTACATTAAAATTAAAAAAAGGCATTTTGGGGAGTAGTATAATGCAGAAATGTTTTTATTGTATTCACTTGGACTTTGTAAAACAGTGAGGCGGTGAGAGGAAATGCTCCTCATTTATGAAGCGGTAGATGGTAACTTATAGCTGACATACAATTGTGATAGTTTCAATTTTTGTAAAACCTCTTTTAAAACTAAAATCTGGTGATGCAGATTAATCTAAAGACTACACTTCTTTTTCAGTAATAGACAGCTGTACAATAGAAGTCTTCACTAATGCTACTCAAGAAGGAATCCGTTTCATTTCATCCAATGTTTGTGGGCCTCATGGACGGTGTATTAGTCAGCCAGGAGGGAATTTCACTTGTGCCTGTGACAGAGGATTTACTGGAACATACTGTCATGAAAGTAAGAGCTTGTAAAAAATTATTCTTTTTGCTCCCAATTTTTTAAAAGTTAACATTACGAAGCTTTACAACACAAAATAAAACATTTAGATTTCAGTAAAGTTGCATAAGGTGCTGTTTCAGATGTACTGCTTGAACTTGTTTCTTCTGGTAGCAGTCTTCGTAGTGATTTATACTTCCTCTGTGATAGAAAACTGGTTTTAGTCCAACTTCAGTGTAAATGTGTCTGTACCCACTACCTTGATGTACAAGCCACAGATTTCTCCAACATGAGAATGGCAAAAAATGGACTAAAACTTGTATTGCTGGTCTTGGTGTTTTTAAACCCCTGAGTATTCTTGCCAGGTAAACGTAATGCTCTGGTTTGACTTGCTACAAGGGAGGCAGTACAGCCAGAAACCCTGCCAGGCTTGAAAACAGATGTTTGAGCTTTTCTTTTGCATGTACCAATGCTGTAATAACTTTGTGCTGCTTTTCCTAGAGGCACAAGTGTAGATCACTCCTCTGAGTAGGTGAAAACAGCTTTGAGCAATAATTGTTGACTTTTTGTTGTAGATATCAATGACTGTCTTGGGAAACCATGCAAGAATGGTGGGACATGTATTGATGAAGTTGATTCATTTAGATGTTTCTGTTCAAGTGGCTGGGAAGGAGAGCTGTGTGACACGAGTGAGTATTGCCCAGTGCTGCTGGGCCAAATGATGCAGCTTTGTTGTAACAGAGATGGCTGGTATGTGCTTAATAATGGAGTAGTTTCTCTGTTTTATAACTGTCTTGTTTGCAGAAGTATTTTCAGAAATAACTTCATGTAGCTGCTCTAAAAAGCCTCAGCTCCTTTAAGGAGCAGAATCTGATTCTTTGGTGCAGTTCAGCATTTATCTCAGGAGGAGAAAACAACTTCTCCTGGGGATAGGCAAAAGTGTTGGCCAGGAAGTGAACTAGGCCAGTTCATGGTTAAGACACCTCAGAGGAAGCTGCTTTCTGCTCTGAATGAAGCCCCTTCCAAAACATGATGGCAAAGACTTATTACAGGACATGCATCAATTAAGATGTGAAATATAGACTGAGCAGCATTTGGCAGCTATTGCCATCAAAAGAGCCTTTTGTGTGCTCTAGATGAAGTTTGTTCTGGAATACTTATATTCCACCTGTTAAAATGTTTGTCTCAAGTGAAAGGATTTTTGTCTAAAGTCTATGATTGTGTAAGTATGTTTAATGTGTGCACAAATGTATGTATGTGGTTAAGCCACCTTTAATGGCTGTAACTGTTTTAAAACAGAACAGAAATAGGGAGCCTTAACAGAAATAGGGATCTCTCATCTCCCAGGATGCCCTTGGCTGGGGCTCCTTTTCAGGACCTTGTGGTCCCTACTAGAAAGCTCTTTCTGATGTACAGAGTACAGCTGTTGGCAAAAACAAAGCTACTCTGTGGTGCTTTACTCAGAAGCCATACTGAATGGTCTTTCTAAGCTGTCAGAAAGTCATAATTCATGTTGTTCTGTATTAAATCAGATTATTTTCCTTGCTTATATAAACATAACCTCATAATAATTAGGATTGCTATCTTAAGTAGTACAAAATTTATTTTCTTTATAAAGAGATTTTTTTCTGTTTTCTCATGGTCTTGGCTGGGCTAGATCATCTAATTTGAATAACTGGTTTTTTTTAGATTTCAATGACTGTTCTCCTAACCCATGCCACAACGGTGGCCGATGCATTGATTTGGTAAATGACTTCTATTGTGAGTGTAAGAATGACTGGAAAGGCAAAACTTGTCACTCACGTAAGTGTTCCTTGCTTTGATCTTTAGATTACCCAAAGATTTATTTTCTTCTCATGGGACTGGAGTTCCTGAAATTTAAAATTAAACAATCACAGTGAAAAAATAGGTGCTCTTTCATTACCCCTTCCAGTTTCCCAGTCACAAAATGGAACATTTAAAAAATATACTCCTTCATGTACTGAAACAGTTTTGTGAGAGATGTCCTTAGATTCCATTCTTTGGGTTGTTTATTGTAATACAGCAAGCAGAACAATGTGTTTCTGACACCGGTGCATTTATATAGGAAGTCTCTTTAATTTTGTGATTTAAAAGTACCTGTTTCTAACATTCAGGAAGATGAGAAATTAAAACTGCTTTGTTGTGGTGTGTAGGTGAATACCAGTGTGATGCAAACACTTGCAGTAATGGTGGGACATGCTATGATGATGGAGACACATTCCGCTGCTCATGTCCTCCAGAGTGGATAGGAAGTACTTGCAACACTGGTGAGCTTTTAAAATTGTCTACAGATGAAGCCAGAAGAAGCAGAGAAGTGTTTAAATAATCAACTGTTTAGTAAATAGACACAATGTTCTGGCTGGCAAGTTCAAACCTGTTCTAGTTGGGTGGTGACTGAAATTTAAGTAATTTCTTCCACTCACCTGACATGGTACTGAGTTTTAGGAAGCTGTTCTCTTGCTTCTTGTATAGTCTTTTCCATAGCTTCTCTCTTAAGCAGTTTTATAAAACCTGGACTTGTGTCTTGACTCTTCTGTTGGTCTTTAGAGGCCCTTTGTAAAGGTTTTCCTGGGAACTTAGTCCTCTGCTTGGCTTACAGAGTCACAAGGTTTATGATCATGAGGTGTATGAGCAGGCATACCCAGGAAAAATGAAATTAAGATGTTCTTCCTGGGGGATTTGCAGAGTTAATGCCTGCTGTAGGGAACTACATGATTCTTTTTTTCCCTTTGGAGACTGAATGTAGTATCTGTGTTGCATCTTTCAGAAGATAAAACTTCTATTATGATCAGGAAGTTGCATGAAGATAATTTAGTACTGTTTTTTAAAATTTTTAGATGCAATTGCAACTTTTAATCAAAACCTGAGCTTTAAATACTAGTATTTGATTGCAAAGAATGCCTCACAGCCTATGAAACTCACTGCCAAAGTAATAATTTAGCAGTAGTTGAAGAATGCTTACGCAAATAGGGCAGAAAGGAGGCAATTCTTTTTTACTAAAATTTCATGGTTCAGTTAAACTATTAAATTGGTGCAATGGTGAGGGTGGGTGAGAGACTGTCATGTGATTGAGTATTTTTGGAGTTTTTTTGACCTTTTTGTAAGTTTTTAACTCTTGACTTAAATGCTGTTTGGGATTGTGATACTGACGTACCTGGATGATGGATACTCTTTGTTTTCTGGGCTAATAAACACTTTTTCTGTTTCTAAAGCTAAAAACAGCAGCTGTATTCTAAACCCTTGCATGAATGGTGGAACATGTGTTGGCAGCGGAGATTCCTTCTCGTGCATCTGCAAAGAAGGATGGGAAGGACGCACATGCACACAGAGTAAGGCTTTTCTCCTTTCTTCCCCTGCATCCCTCTGGGATATTGGGAGTGTCTGGCAGAGAGCTGTTAACTGAAACAAAGCAACTTTATGGGGTTTATGTTCCAAAATATCTGAATCATTCAGAGTGGGAGGTAGGTAAAGAAGACGATGCCCGAGTAATGAATGAGGAGTTTGTCATGCTGCTTTTTGCATCCAGTCTCTGCCAAAACAAGACTCTCAGCCTTCTATAAAAATTTAATTTTTGGAAATGTGTGCAGAGCAGGAAAAAAATACTCACAGAAAGAATAATTTTAATAATGAAGGGTATCTGGAAAGGCAGGCAGTATGTATAAGGCATTTTCTCTGAGGATAGCAGTTAACTGTGACATACCAAGACAATGAATTGGTTAGGTGGAGTAAAGCCTGCAACTTTGATTTTTATTTTTCCCCTGAAGGTGTAGCATTGGGAGTGGGAGGGAAACTCTTAACTTTGAGTTCTGTTTTTACTCTGCCTACTGTTGATATATATGATAATTGAACTTTTTTTGCAAGTGTGGAAGAAAACATTGACTTCTGTATATTTTTCTTTATTTATCAAATGTGGTGGCTTCTGAACTACAGTGTTATATTTTAGAAAATAAATTGTGCCACTATTTACACTAGTCTATATTCTTTTTTCTAGATACCAATGACTGCAACCCTCATCCATGGTAAGTACACAAACTCCAGTCCTGTACCTATTGTGAAAATAAAATGAGCACAGTAATATGGATTTACATTACAGATTAGAACTAACTTTACTCTAAAATAATTGAAGCTAGCCTTTGTAAAATATTTTATAACTGTTATTTTGCTGTGCCATATCTGTTCCTTGACAGCAACAAAGANTTGCTGTGCCATATCTGTTCCTTGACAGCACCAAAGACCACAAAATAATCTTGATTCGATTCATGTATGAACAAATGAAAGTGGAACTGACCAGTAAATTACAGTGATATGAAGTGAAACACATATAATATTTAAAGCATTTTTAATTGGATAGAGTAAAAAATAAGAAATTATAACCTGTTAATTAAAGTAAATAATTTTAAATAATATAAAACTGTCATGTTGGACCAATCACTATGTATAAACATGTTTAAAAACAAAACTGAATTTTTAGGATATAAAATGGGAATATTTTAAGTACAGAGGCTGATATTTATGGTTGAAGGGGGAAAAATATGATGTCTGGATGAAACAACCTACCTTAACTTTCTCAATTGTCCACTCTGATGCCATAATGTATTAAAAAAAAAATTGGAAGACTTTGGGCTTTCTTTGTATTCATTTGAAAGTTTTGTTCCACCTCTTTGCTTGGCATTGGTGCATATGCTTTCTCATGCATCTGTAGGATATTGCTGTTTAACTCCTGACTTGCTAAGCAATATTGTTTATCTAGCGTTATGCTTTTGCTCTTGATAGAAATAAACTGTCCCCCAAAATAGCAGCGGAAGCTTTAATTAAAAAAGCTTTAATTGGCCAATGAAACAATGTAAATGGCTTGCCAACTGCACTTTTTTATTTACAGTTACAACGGAGGGATCTGTGTTGATGGAGTGAACTGGTTCCGATGTGAATGCGCCCCAGGCTTTGCTGGGCCTGACTGCAGAATTAGTAAGTACCTGCATGGGTAAAGACCTCATGGTTGTACCACTCTGCACAAATTGGAAAGAACACCTGATGGCCCTTTGTACATTAGCTCAGCTGAATTCCAAATAATGAAGCAGAAGCCACCTGTTAGCCAGGTACTGATACCTTGTAAATAATAGCAGGTTATGGTCTGTTACTCATTTCATTAAATGGCACTGAAATGAGTTGGCTTAAGTCATGCTTAAAGACTTGATTGCTGTATTTTCTTGGATAATTCTGATGTTTCTGGGGAGCTGGCTTCATAGGAGCTTAAATTTTAAATATTTCTCTGTTGATAAGCATCTTGTTGGTAAAGATGACACATATCTGAGTGTGTTCCACTTAACGTAAGAAACGAAAATGCTCTGAGACATTCCAAATGGAAACAAAAACATTGAGTGTAGTGCTGGCATGTGAATAACAGAAGTATGGTAAAGGTCTTTCAAAGCTAGAAAATAAACCTTTTACACTGCACTCATTCTAAAGGGTAGAGGCTGAAAAAAAGGGGAAAAAAACAGATCCTAAAAATGTGTTGGAGTGTTGTGGAATGAGCTGGAGGGTTTTTTTTGTTGTTTTGTTGGTTTTTTGGGTTGTTTTGGTTTTGTCTTTTTGAAGGAATTTTTTTACCATTTTGACTTGAATGGATATATGCCTTATTTTTACTTTCTTCTTTGGAAGATCAGACTTTGAATCTTCTGTAGCCTCAAGGCTTCTGGGCTTGGTTCTTCCCACTCCATCAGTATGGTGATATGCCTTCAAGTTGAGACTTCATCCTCATTCTGGCACAGAGAAAACAAACTATCACTTCTAGTTGGAGGGCAGCTGCAGCTCTTTTGGAAGCATCAGCTTAGTGGTGTCTCAATAGAACCAGGCATGAAAGATCATTGGGTGTCTAGGTCCAGATACCCAGAAAGGGATATTGAATTCTCCTTGCCTGCTTCTCTTCCCCTTAGGGCTAGGATGTCACAAATACAAATACTATGCATTTGTAATGGAGCTGCACACATTTTTTTACTTGTTTAGACTGGTATAGATGGAAGGAGTAGCTCTGAAAATAACACCTTTTATGGCTGATACAGAAACAGAGTTAAACCACCTTTTTCAGCATATAGAGGCTGGAGAATCTTAAACCTATATAGCATGAAGACAGGAGGAAAAAGTAGCTAAACCCTATTGAAGTTCAGATCTTAGTGCACTTTTGAAGGAAGCTAAATTAGAACTACAACCCCTTCCATGTCCATTGGATTGTTTTGCATTGCCTACAAGTGTAACAGTCTCACTACTGACATTTGTCATGTTCACTTTCAAAGCCCTGTAGTTTAAATTGAGCTGATACCTTGTATTGGACAAGAACTGGTGTTTAAACAGTTTTCTCCAGGGTTGGAAAGGGCATTCATATTCAATGGAAGGAAACCTTTCAAAAGATGCGTAGGAAGAGAGCGGTTCTGGTTGAAAATAAAGCAGTTGGTGCCTGTGGCTCACAGCTTGATAAGTTGGTTTCTGTTGCATAAATTAGTATTGGTCACCTCCCCAGGATAACAAACGACACATTGCTCTCCATCTGAATAGACCATGCTTCCCTGCCTTTTTCCTCTGTGGCTAAGTCTCATAAATCTTTGAAGGTTTTTTTAAAGAGGCTAAATGTCTATGTATTAAATTAATCTACTCAGTATTTCAAGGTTACTATTGTTCATCAAATCTGTGTTACAAACTAAACTGTTACTCTTCTGCCTTATGGTCACTTGCAGCAAGTCACCTCTTTTGAGCATTGTTGAGCAAGATCAACAGTTCAGCTCTTGCAGTCTGATAATTTCATGAAAGCATATGCTTTTGTATGAAACTTAAATGTCTGAGATTAGTGCCAGAACAGCATGTGGGACTTATTCTGTAGCTGAATGTGGACAAAGCTTTAACACCTTCAGCTGTCCAACAGCTCTTCTCCAAGATGTGTCAGCATATGAGTGCTGTTTTGATTATCATAACTTATTAGGGTGCAGTTATGAGAAATCTGTTACAGGTTATTGCTGAAATGGCAGAACTGTGTAATTACAAGATTGGTTCTGTAGCCACATTGTCCTTTGCTTTAAAGAAAGGAGGTACTGTTAGATTGCACCTCAGTAAATTATTAATTACAATGTCCTGTGTCCTTGCCGCTGAGTTTTACCTATTTTCTGTCCAGATATTGATGAATGCCAGTCTTCTCCTTGTGGGTATGGTGCCACCTGTATAGATGAAATAAATGGATACCGATGCACTTGTCCCCCTGGAAGAATTGGTCCTAGATGCCAAGAAGGTATTCCTATATCTGCTATCAACCTTTATGCAAAACACAATAGGGCACAATGGAGCCAGTATAAAGTTTGTATACAGTAGTCTGATATGTAAGGAACAGTAGCTAATACTTTACATTTAAATTTATATAGTATTTATAACTTGAAGAGGTGCAGTGTGTGAATGTGCTTTTTTTTTTTTCTTTAGTAATTGGAATTGGGAAGCCTTGCTGGCTTAAAGGAATGACTTTTCCTCATGGCAGTCGGTGGGAACAGGAGTGCAACAGCTGCCACTGTTTGGATGGACGTATTGACTGCACCAAGGTAGGCATTTTGACCTATTTTCTTAAATTCCTGTGGCTGAAACAAACTCACTGTTCTTCATGCACAAGTTAGTCTTTGTCTCCTCCAAGTTTCCTTTGTTTTTTAAAAAAAATAAAGTGGCTTGCTGTAAAAGTAGTTATGGATGGTCTTTAATATCATAAGTTATTGTCCTGCTGTCTACCTGCTAGAAAGAGGTTCTCTAGATCACTTGTTGCAGAAAATTAAATATGAGCTGGAATAAAGGATAAATAAACCACACTGCTAGAGCTTTGCAAATACAGTTTTACAACTCCTAATTTTGTGAAATGTGTGTTCCAAGGTGGAGGATGTGTAGGAAGAAATTTTTCACTGAGTATTAACTGCCTTTTTGTATTGCCCTTCAGTAGCTTTATGAATTGACAGCTTTCAACCTTTGTATATTTATTCTGGAGTAGATCCTGGTAGTTTTGTGACTGAGGAAAGGTAGGACCTAAATAAAGACTGAATGTGTGCCTTAAATTCAACCTATCCATGTGTGGTCTTTGGTTTTTTCCATGTGTAGTGGAACACTTGCACTTCCTTGCTGACAATTGTGCTTTAAGAAATCCCTGAGTTCCTAATAGCTGTACAGTGCTAGGTAGGATCTTAAAGGCTACGTGGAATTGTAGAATATCATGAGTTGGGAGGTACCCACAAGGATCTTCCAAGTCCAGCTCCTGGAATGGAGCTGTGTTTGGAAATTTGCTGCACCCAGTAATTTGTGGGTACCAGCAAACTGTTACCTTTTGGGAGCATGGTTGGAGTGGTTGTGCTTATCACCAGTGTGCATCAGCTCTTAACATATTCACCATTCTCTAGCAGGGGTCTCAGTGTGAATGTTGAAGAAATTAATCTTTGTGTTGATGCTTCTCTTTCTATATTGTAGAAGCCTAGAGGACTAGATTAAAATAAACACTTAAACTTCTGTATAACTCAGTTAAGTGGAACAAATTCATAAACTTCTAAGGAGATATGCCCAGACAGTGTTTTTTCAGATTATCTTTGCACAGATTTTTAGTCTTGTGTCTGTACTAAATGTCCTCATTTTGTGGAAGAGCAGATCCATCTGCTACTAGGACTACAGCACTATTGAGACAGATATTTTTTAACATAATTGCTTATTTGAATTTGATGTATTGTTGTTTGAGAACAACTACCTGTAACAGTGCTTTTTTCTTTTTAATTTCCAGGTGTGGTGTGGAAAAAAGCCTTGTCTGTTACACAAATACTGGGATAATTCCAATAACCAGTGTCCCATGGGTCAAGAATGCCAGGAGAAGTATATGAAATGCTTTCAGCCACCATGCACAGACTGGGGAGAATGCAGTGCCTCTGAACCTCTGCCTAGCAATATCAAGTGTCTGCCTAATTCTGGGTACTTGGACAATGACTGTGCTAGAATTACTTTAATTTTTAATGGAGACAAAGTCCCCCAGGTGAGAATGGAATTCTTAATGAGGTGTGGCAATATATGTAGGGATCTATTCTATGCCACAGCATGCAAGATTAAGGTTTCTAGTATGGCTCCTTGCTATTATAAGCTTGCAAATTTTATTACTAGACTCCTCTGTTGCTTTTAATTGTGCTTTGTTTAAAGGGTAAGGCAATATTTGGGTTTGTACTAAATATTTTATCTTCTTGAGTCTTAAAGACTCAAGATTTCTCAAGATTTCAAGGTGGCCTCAGACTGTGCCAACATAATCATGCAAGCTCAGTTTTTTGCCCTTCATTCCAAAACCCTGTTCTTTACTTTTCTGCCCTTTCTTGCTCCCCTCTTTGCTTCCTTTATCATTTCTTAGCAACTGCAAGAACCCTGAAGATCCTTATTTTTACATGCTATTTTTTACTTGAACTAAAATGACACAATCTCCCTTGCTTCTAACAGGGCACTACAACAGAAAGTATCTGTTCTGAAATCCGCTATTTACCAGCTACCAGGACTGTTTCTAGGGACAGAACTCTGATAATATTGTGTGATCCATCTTACTCCACAGAGAACGCAGTGGAAGTTGCTATTGTAAGTATGAGACACCTGAGTGCATATATATTTACAAATATGTTTTCTTGTTAGTTTTTACTGGGGAAGAAGTTGTTCAAGCTTGTTTCACTTGAATGCAGGTGGTGCAACCTGTGGCTTAGTCTTGTCTGCAAAACAATTTTGTGATCTCACAATTTCTTACACTGCCAGAGAGCTGAAACTGCAGGTTTTGTTAATGATAGATGGCTACTACAAGCTCACGATAAATTACTCTAAAGACTAGTTCAGACCATATTAGTGAACAGGTGCCTACTTGTTCTGTTAGAAATCTTGGACTCTTGACCTTCTCAGTAAGGAGATATGGTTACAGGTGGCTGGATTGTTCTTGTAAAGAGGCTTCTGATGTGCATTTATTGTATGGCTGCTTCAGGGATGTTCTTTTAACATAAGGTACTAAGTGAGAAGTGGAAGAAGGTGCCTGTTGAGTAGATGAAAGTAACTGTTACCCTAGTGAACTAAAGACTTCCTTTAGATGCCTTTACAGCTCAATCACTCCATGCCTGTGTATAGCTCAGTTTTCAAGAGTTAGTTTTCATGATACATGTTTATCCAGGCAGAAGCTGGACTGTTTGTCTCTGTTAGTACTGTAAGGAGTATGCTAAACCACAATGCAGGCAGCAAAGTGTATAGTATAAATAGAGCAGACTGTTATTAGTCCAAGCTTCTATCTAGATAATTCACATGTCTTGGACTGCTCCAAACTATGACTAAGTTTAGCTCATCAGTTTAAGTAACATGGAAGTCGCTGCCTTTCCTTTGAGGTATGGTAAATTAACAAGTAGATGTGCTACCCACCAAGTCTGACACTGTATCTGCAGCTTGGGTAGAGCCAGCCGTGCTGTTGCTGTGGTAAGCTTTTAGAGACCTGTTTGTAGCTACTTTCAGGTAAATTCAACCAAGTGAACTCAGTTAAGATGTTAATGGATTTAAAAAGTACATTTCCATGGTTAGGTAACTGCAATAACTTCTTGCTTTCCCCCTTCACTCCCTTTAGTCCTTTGTCCCACACCGAGATGAACAAGATAACAGCCTCATTCAGAATGCTGCTAATACAATAGTAAATGCCATCACCAAGCGACAGAACAGCACAGTTATGTTGGCAGTAACTGAAGTCAAAGTCGAGACCATCGTTGTTGGGAATTCATCATCAGGTAAGGTTCCAATGCATACCTCCTCTGTGGTGTGCTTTCTGTTCCCCTACTATCAGACTTCTCTTACCGTTCTTTATGCATTGGAGAAAATGATCTACCAGGTTGTGTCTTTAGTTGCTGTTATTAACTGAAAAGTGCCTTGGAGATCAAGATTCTGTGCTTGTCCTAGTTTAAACTTAACCTCATCCCAAATGTGATATTCCCAGATACTCTTGCCATGGTTTTGGCTCTGACTCCCAGTCCAGCTCTCCAGCCCAAGCACATCTTTCATAAGGAGTTGTTCTTGTGTGCAGTTCTAATCCTGTCCAATTCTCCTATATTAACCTTAAACCAACCTCAGCTCTTGATGCTGCTGCACTGAGGTTGTGAGGAAATGAAAATATGGGGAGAGGGAAGGTGTGGTGTGATACCAATCTCTTCTGAAGTGCTCATGTGCTATTTATTTACCTTAACAAGAATCAGAGATATCTAGTTTCTTCCAATATTTGGCCATGATGTAAAATTTCACTCTTTTTCACTAGTGCACAGCTGGCTTAAAATGTTAGCATTTGTTCCTCTTTAAGAGGATATAGTGTGATTGGAGACCTTTATCTCTGAATGCTGGCTCTCCAAGAGCTGCGCCAAAATAAGCGATTAGAGGTTTTTGCATGCCTGTGTTCCTGCCTGGAGGAGGCAGGAGACAGGCTTGTGGAAGACCACTGGTAGGCTCAAGTTCAACTAAGCCCCAGAGTGAAAAGCTTACAATGGTAGGAGTCTCTCCCAACTTTTTCCTAGACCTCCCGAACATAATCTTCTGGAAGATCTTCCATCCATAGTCCAAACAATTAGAAGATTGCCTGGTTTCACTTCCCTCACATTTTCCTTCTAGGAAATGCCTTTCATCTGTTAAAGCCTTGGCAAATGTGCTGTTTCCTCAGCTCTCCTGAAGGAGTGTGCCTGCTTTGTGTTTGCCTTTAAACAGCAGTTGTGTAGAAGATAAGAGATCTAGCTGGGATTTTGACATACCTTAGCCTCTGGCTTTTCTGATTGCATATTAAATTCTAAGGCTAAAGGGCTGTAGATTACTTTGCATCCCACTTCAGTAAGATTTAAAATTCCTCCAAAACAGTGGATTAATTTGAGTTCTCCTGCAAAATGGTTTCCAGACTCCTCATTTTAATATGGGTGCTCAGTATTGCACTGGCCCTTAGTTCTTTTAGTGGAGTTCTTACAAAGCAAACTGTTACCTGCTTTTTGATTTTGTTTTATTGCTGTTCCTTAATTGGTTGAGGTGGATGAAAATCTATCAGAAAATGTGGTGTAAAGCCCTGTGTGTTGAGAATCTCGTCCCATTCATGATTTAATGTTCGATTACTCATGAAAAATCAGGAGAGAGTAGCAGTTACTCATGAGAGTGCAATCCTTCCCATAACCATTAAAATACAATTCTGAGATCCCTTGAGGCCATCCATTTTGGAAATTTACTCACCCTCCTTTACCAAAAGGAAATGTTTGAGAATGTGTCACATTCCACATACAAATGTGCTCAGAAGACACTTGAACGTTGTAGCCAACAACCATGGTGTTAAAACATCGATTGTTTTTGTATAGTCATTTCCAGGTTGTTCTGTAAGCAGATGTCATAAAACTGCTGAGGGAATTTATGTTTGGATCAGGCACTAGAGTGGTGGACTGACAGCATCTGTCTTCTGTTGAACAATCCCATTGCTCTCTATAGAAACACCTCATTTCTTGTTGCCTGCCCCTTACCATGTGTGAGTTTTAACTTATCAAGAATAATAGAAAAAAGTTGTTATTCTCTCCTAGCTGTACAGCTCTTGAGGGAAGGGGGCAGAAGAAATCCAAATACACATAAATCTTTCAGAAATATTTTCTTAGAGAAGTACTCTGTCTGGCTGGGAGAACACTATAGTGAGGTTTGGGTTGGGAGAGTAGAGAAAATCAATTATCTCAACAACTTTTGTTTGTTCATTGAGCAGGGAAGACTCTTCTCCCTAGGGCAAATATTCTGGTACTTCATCCTGAGGTAGAATAGGAACTTCCTGAAGCATGCATGACCCAATTTGGTTACGTGGCCCTAACTTGAATGTTTTTGGAGATCTGATGCATGAATGTCTGTAGACACTGATGGTAAAGGATTGTTCCTTCTGATGGTAAATGCTGGGCATATTTGTGGTGCAAGTGCCAGGACTTCTAGAGCAACTTAGAGGCAGAGTACTCCATTTCCTGGCTCCTGCTAGGATAAGGTTTTTCTTAGGAGAAAAGCCTTATCCTAGCAGGACATTACTCAGGTTTTCTCATCCAACTTCACATAGATGCTTAGGAAAGAGGCTATTTAAGAAAACCAGTTTGTCTGTTGGAGGGGACAAAAGATCCCAAAAGGAGCTTTCCTCCCTCATCATTCATCATGTAAAACTAAACTAGTAAAGAGCACTTTCAGATGGACCTGGTGCATTCAGGCAGCTGTTATTGTGATGCAAAGACATCTTACTTCCTTTCTCTTAAAAATGGTTCAGGGCATCACCTGTAGTTAAGTATGGCTACTTCTCTTGCAAATGTCCGGTGCTATGTATCTTGTTCTGTTAACATGAGACTTTATTTCTTTCTGTTTGCCCTCTAGATTATTTGGTTCCAATTCTTTGTGCAGTATTTAGCATTGTGTGGCTGACTTGTATAATCATCTGCGTGTGGTGGACTCGGAAGAGAAGAAAAGAGAGAGAGAGGAGCCGTCCTCCCAGAGAAGAGGGTGCCAATAACCAGTGGGCACCTTTAAATCCCATAAGAAATCCTATAGACAGATCTTACAGTAACAAAGACATTCGTTATGAATGCAAAAACTTCATATCTCCTCAAAAGAGAACTTGTGATGCAGTAGAGGAGTATGTAGAGTATGAGGAAGAGGAGGATGAAGAGGAGGATAGAGATGAGGAAATGGACAAATTCCTATCTCACAAACTCGCAAAGCCTTTACCGACAAAGGTGTCTGACACATCAGAGAGCAGTCCAATAAAGAAATCCCATCAAATAGGCAAAATGGACAACAGATCTGTAAAAAATGTGAATGCATCAAACTTTGAAGGCAGTAGAGACTAACCTGTATTTGGGATGTGGGCAGACTGCGCCTGCGCTTGCTGGGGAGGGGAAAAATTGACATCTCCACTTTGCATCAAGGACTAAAAATATCTGGAGTCAAATGTTCATAGTTTCTTTATTTTGCGTAAAAAAATTAAATAAAAATAATAAATAAAATTTATTTTGTTTCTTTAGCCTTGTATAAATTATTCAATGACTGTCAGATGAAAAAAAATGAGTAATCTTTGATAGTTGCTATTTTTGTAAAGTTTACTTATAATACACTCGCTATGTGGCAGAGGAGAGGTTGTATTTTCAATATGTGTAAAGTTTATTACAAAAGACTATACACTGTTTACAGAATGTATTTCTTTTTATTACTTACTCTAATTTAATGGTGGCTTTAAAACCTCCTGGTTGAGGAAATTGTGTGAACTTTAAACTGCTTTCTTGACTTTGAATCTCTATTAATGGCAGCTCACTGCACTTGTTACGTTAGTAGCTTCTGTAAGATTTTTTCCAAATTTGCCTTACACACTTTGTAATAGGAACAAAAAAAATAGAGATCTTTCAACTGTGGTTTAAAAGTGGCCTTTTTATTTCTGTTTAATTACTTTAGAATTGCAGTATTGAAGCATGTGACAAGTGCCTTGAGATTAAACTTTTTCTATAGCAACTGTCAAAGACTGCCATATCAATATAGTAAAATTGTGAGAACTCTAGGTTCCCCAACTGACACAGTTTATTTTCTAATAGTGAAAGTGCTTTTTTGTAAATATGTACATATTAAATGAATCACTCTGTATATTTGATTTAATAAGTTAAATATTTTGGTCTTTTTTTTTTACATGTCATTCCTTTTAATTTATGTTGCAGAAAAGGAGGTTCTATGGCAGTTTATAAGACTTTTTTTGGTATTATGTCCAGATTAGAAAATGGTGTTAATACTATCAATGTTAGGAATCTGTTGGTCATTTGTATTTACATAGGAACATAACCACTTACGTGTAAATAGATCCAGAAATGTTTGTTTATCCCCATGTTCAGCCCATCTCAAGAACACTAACGGGTGCATCTACTGTACAGTACCAACATAGAGAGGCATTGTTTTTTTCTTTTGTGAATATGTTAATTACATGTGGTATTACTTTTTTTTTGTGTTTAAATACAGGCCTAATGAAGGGAACAATATTTTCCTCAGTCTTGTTTCTGTTGTGCTTTATTCATCTTTTGCTCTAAAGGAAAAAAGCTGGCAAGCTCAGAGGATGGGGAGTACCTCAGTAGAAATGGTTAAATATTATGAAAGGCTTATGCTTTCTTTTTTTTTTTTTTAAGGCTTTTATTATTGCTGTTAACTGGGCAGACTATAAGTTTATTTTAATTACTGAAGAAGCATAACACTACATACACCTAGTTACCCTACCACTGAGAGGAACAGATGTCTGAGAGTGTAAACTCTGGCCCACAAACAATGTAAACATGAATGTTTTGAAACCAGTTATTTTATACAGGAATGCAGGATTTGCTTTGCAGGATCATCTGTTTTAGTACATTTTTTTGACATGTTCTTAAAAAAAAATAAAACCTTTCAGAAAAGAAACTATTTATTAAAGCATTTTATAATGATGTTTGTTGTAACTTTTTTACTTGTGCTAAATATTCAAAACTTATTTTGATAACCTGGTTAGGAGTTAGTTTAGAAAAGGGTACTATCCTTCTCATGTTCCCCAGTATAATCCTGAGTATTTAAACCAAAACCACTTTTTTTCTGCTACTCTTGTAACTTTTTGTACTGTAATGCTGCTGTCTTCCATAATCTAATAAAATGATTCCCTCATTGTGTGTAAGATACTTCAGATTGTTGTTTGCTTTCTAAGCTCTTGGAGCTCGGATGTGACCAGGCTAAACCCAGGAGCAGGGAAAGTCCAGGTTTCATTCCTGGTACTTCCCGCAGCCCGAGCCTGCAGCACCAAACAGAGCAGGTGCTGTCCACACCTGCCTTAGGGACACCTCCAGCTCCCAAACTGGGGCTCTCCCTGCAAAGCACCAGGGCTGTGTTCAGCTGCCAGGGGTTGGACTGGATGAGCCCTATGGGTCCCATCCAGCTCAGGCTGTTCTGGGTGTTCCATGTGCCTGTTTTGCTGTGCTTCTCCTCCTGGCTGCTTGGTGAAGCCTTGTCTGAGCAGAGTTTGGCTGCCTGGGCTGAGAAGAGGGATAGCTGAACATGCAGGGGCCTGAGGAGGTGTCCTTTCCAAGCTGAGTTGGGTTTTGGAGTAATATGTCTCTACTCTACAACCATTCAGAGCTTTTGCATGTCATGCTCCAGTCTCAACTGAGGTCTGTTCCTGATTCTGTAACAGTTCCTTTGTATATATTTTGCACAGCAAAGATCAGTTCCTGCATGATAATACAGTATAAAAGCTGAATTTTTGCTGATAGCTATCAGCATCTGAAGCAGAATTCTAGATTCTGGCAGTTTTTGTTCTAGTCATCATACAACTACTTTTTATTGCCTTTCATGGAGTATTTGCTTGTTTTCATCATGACAGAAACAACTCTCAGCTAAGCAAATTCTCAAAATCTGTTGTCTTTCTCAAAAGGAGAAATAATAGGTTTATATATGTTTGGAATAAGGTCACTGCTGTTCTGTCATGTAGTCGTGAGCTGGCTCACTGCTCCCAAAGGTGCTAATTCTGCTGATTCCCAGTACTGAAGTAGCATATAAAGTAAAGGAGGCACAGCAGTGGTCATCAGCCACTGTTCTAAACAAAGGGACTGATCCTATGTCCAGGAGTTGTTCCCCTGTGGATTCACAAAACCACCACAGGCAAGTGTTCAGTTTTGTAGTGCTCTTTCCCTGCCAAAACCAAGAATTTTTTGATGCCTCCTTCATGTGATGAGTGAGTTATGTACACTGAGATACACAGAACAAGATGAATAAGGTTAGGAGGATAAACAAAAAGTAAACTTTGCACAAATTAAGCTTGGTCAGTTTTATGCAGATCTTATTTCTATGCTGCTCTTAAATTGCTCATATGTTTCCACATGCCTCATCTCACCTTATTCAGTAGTTATGTTTTCTCTTGATTTATTTTTACATGAGATGTTGAACTCTTACATCTCGACTTCTTGCTGATGCACATGTGCTAAGCATTATGGTGCTGCCAGAATTCCCTCTGTTAAAAGAACTACATAATGAGACAAACCAATAAATGGACTCTTGTGATTTTTCTAAGCAATGAAGAGTTCTGGGTTAATTTTTCTTCCCTGATGCTCTTTCCAAGACCTGATGTTAACCTGAAACACCTGCTGAGCTCAATTTTTTTTTTTTGGCCATTTGCTGTTGTCTGGTTTGCTCTCCAGCAGGCCACATAATTATTCCTCTTCAGATCTGACTGTGCTTGGATGGAAAGTTAATTTATCCAGCAAAATAGCTTGCTCTGCCCATACCTTTTCAAGAACCAGCTAAGACTTGAAAGGCTTTTCAGTCACTGCCTTGAAAGCTGCAGAGGACACCCAATTGCTGTTCTAGTTGTGAGGAAGCTTGGACAAAAGGGATGAGGTTAGCATGTAACAAATTTGCAGAGGAATTTGTGTTAGCAATATGATATGTGTGACTGAATTGAACTCCCTCATTGTTACTGAGTGCTGGTGGGCCACCCTAGTGCTTTGGATGCCCTGGAGAAAGGATGAGCCTGAAGAACAGTTCAAGTTGTGAGCTGTCCTGGGCAGTTGGCATCCCTCAGGCAGTGTAGCAGTGACTTCAGGAGGTTTCTTGTGGGTGAGGGGACTAGAGGTTGTCTTTGCTCTTCCTCCATTCTCAGCACTAAGACTGGTGCTTGTATCAAGCTTAGAACATCAAGCTCTTGCTGTGAAAAAATTGTGACTCTGAGTTGGTCTTTTCAGTGCTGCAAAGCCCTGACTAGCCCTGTGTTCTTATTTCATCACAGGCGGTGGGATAAAGAATGGGTTTATAAAACCACAAAGGAACAAAAGTTCCCCTTGACAATGAGAGATGACTGAATACTTCCCAAGTCCATCCTTGTTTCTTTAGGAGTATATGGAACCTTTTGCTTTTGCTCTGTGTACATTATGCTCTGTATATTTTTTCAGTGTGATGGGGACTTAGCCTAAGTGCAAAACCAGCTCTTCTTCAACCACTTGATTGTAAACATGTGCTTGCAGTCAAAACTTTATAAATGAATGTCATAGGTAACATTCCTAAGTAGGAAGTTTTGGGGTTTTTTTGAGAATCATTAAGTTTCATGGTTCATTGGGTCACCTTCTCCCTTGGAAAAACTAGATTGCATCCATCTAGGAAATCTGGATGGTTTATACAAATCTCCTTTTGATATTGTATTTACTATTTCTAGACCAAGAACAGACAATGTACAGGGCGGTGTACATTACAAATGAGCTGAACAGAGACCCACCTGTCCTGCTTCAAAGTTAATAATTTGGAATTTTCTGCAGACAATCAGCATGATTTTGTAGAAATCCTCCTCAAAGGATACTTTCCACTATCTTTATGAAAGGAGTACATAAATCAACTGCCTAAAGGGACCAATGAACCAGTCTTTAGAAGCTCAGAGGAAAACCTCTATTTAATTTTTTTTCCCTGGCATCAGAGCTGCTTCAGTTTTTTTGTAAAAGAGAAAAAAGTAATGGAAAACCGATGCAATACTGAGGAGATGTCATGTTTTTGCTCATATTACTGTACTCCATCCATATTACTCTTTATAACCACTGAGACACAAGGAATTAATGTGATTTGCTGAAGTCAAACTAAGATTTCTTGGTTTCCAGTGGTGGATGAGGCAGAAGGATCACTCTGCAGATGTAAATGTGACATTCTGTAAGGATGCAAGACCATGATTAGGGAGGCATGATATTTTCTGGCCTTTAGGTTCCCAAGAGAGGCTGATGCTTTCAAATGTTCTGGCAAGAAAAAAGAACCACACAACCGACAAATGCAAATCCTCCAGCCCTGCTGGGTAGGGAGATACTTGTTAACTTGTGGGTCTTTCTAAGCTTCTATCCTGTCTTTTCTCCCACCCATCTGAAGGAGGTTTGGGTTGGAGGGGACTTCTCCCTGTGGCAGATATGCTGTGCTGATAGGCTGTGAAAGGAGCTTGGGCAGGGAGCTGTGGAGCAGGTTTGGAAACTGCTGTGGCAGCGGCCCACAGAAGGCCCTTTGAAGGCTCGGCCATCTGCCTGCAGGCATAACTCTGGGCATAACCCCACCTAATCATTAATGAAGCCCCACCTGTGGGTGGAAGTTGCTCAGCCAACAGCTGTACTGGTGTACAAAGATCCATCTACTGTAGCATCCTCTGTCCTGCAGTGGCCAGTGGAAGATGCTTACAGGAAGTGCAAACCAGTGGCAAATTGCAGCATGAGCCCTTCTCACACCCATCCAGCTCTTTCAGTCAGCATTTCAGGGTTATATTTGATAGGCACCTCTCCTCTGTAGTATCATTTCATCATTTTTACGATTTAGGCCTCCACAACATTGTGTGGCAATGAGTTCCACAACTGCACCATGAACTGGGTGGAAAAGTGCTTCATTCTGTTTGTTGTGAACCTGCTCTTCAATAAGGTGATATAAAAACAGCAAGCAGTTGTTCCCTCTCAATCTCCACAACATTTGAGATTTACAGTGCAGTCACCACTAAGTCTTGGAGTTCAAAGTCACAGTCTCCTCTCTACTTGCAGACCTATTCCAGATCTCTAGCTGGTTTTCCTATTTGACCTCTGTGCCCTTCCAAATTGTTCTCTGTTCCTGTGGAGTCAGGTTGACCAAACTGAACATCATCTGATGTATGGCCATCCCACAAAGGCCAGCACTGTTCTGTACATCGTTCAGATCCTTTCCTGACCCTCCCTGGTGCACTGGTTTCTTTTTGACCCAGGTTGGATTCAAGATTGATGAGAAAGAAGAGGTGATTGTTTCATGCCCTGGCTCTGCATGCTGCTGGCTCTTGTTAGAGCAAAGCTGTCTGAATCCCACTGTTCTGAGTGCTGGGATCCTCATGAAGCTCACTCTACCATGGCTGTCTGCAAGGAGCAGCACTGGGGTGTGGGGGTCCACAGTGGGCCTGAGCACTGTGGTCCTGTTTATTTGGGGCAGGGTTGGAGTGGGTGGATTTGCCAATGACAAGGATTTGTGCACACCAGGCAGTACAGGAGCGAGCCCTGCAGCCTTCCCAGCAGTGAGGAGGCTGGAAAGGATGTGGGCATCAGTGAGAGTGGAAGAAGTCTGTGTTTTGGGGAATGCTGCATCAGTAGTACCTAGAGGTGAGGATTACACATTGTACTGGTTCATCCCTCTTCCATTTCTCTGCTGCTGAAGAGCTGTGCCACAGGCCACAGCTGGCACAGTCTGTCTCCAAACTGGTGCATCCACAGCTCTGCACTCCTCAAGGTGAGGCCAAAAGGGCCACGTTAATGCTGCACCACCACCACTTGTGGTTTGCTGCTGGAGAGGCAGAAGGGAGAAGGAGGAAGGGATGGGTGGCTGGTGGTCATTGCCCCGTGCCCAGCCCTGGGCAGACACGTGGTTGCTCAAAATGTGAGGAGAGCAGCCCAGGAGGCTTCTCCCCACCATTATCTACCAGAGAGCATCAGCTCTGGTTCATCACTGGCTGCCTCTTATGAAAAACTTACCTATGTCTGACAACTGCTTCAGACAGCTCCTTGTTTTAGGAACAGAAGAAATCTTCTGGCAGGGATTTTCTAGGTCCTGATACCTGCAAGTGTTGGAAAAAGCAGCTCAAAGTTAGTTTTGTGTATCTAAGACTTATAGTTTCAAATAAACATGTAGGTGTAGCATCATTTCAAAACAGTGTATGACAGCTGTTGGGCAGAAGGGGGTTGTCCCTCATTTTGTACCCTTTCTAGTTGTGGACCTCTTCATGGGCTGGAAATTATGGGGCAGTTTCTCTCTGTTTCTCCTTTTGCCATGTGGTTTATCTAAGTGCTTCCCTCTTTGGTGGTCCCCTCACTGATGTATGTCTGCATGGCTGGGCTCTACTCCAGAATCCTCCATGTGTTACTTACAAGGAGGTGCAAAAGGGTGACAGAAAGGGCTGCTCAGTGCTGAATCCCCCAGTCAGCCTGTGCAGGAAATGTGCCAACCAGCCCTTTTTCTGGCTGGGGTGATATCCCTGACCTTCTCTGCCTTCTGTGGGGCTAAAACTTCTCCAGACAGGGCTGGTCCCTCCACAGGGCACTGCAGGCTCAACTGCTGCAGAATTTTCTGATCCCCACTTTCCAAAAGAAAATGGAAATGGTGAGTGCAGCAGCTTCTCAATGGGAGGTAAAACTACTGGAGTTGGACACTTGGGCAAGTTAAAAGGTGAGCATGGATCAGCAGGCTCTCCTATTTCTCTTCAACCTTTGCTTTTGTGGGTTTTTTTAATTAAATGATAACAAATAAAAGAAAGAAAAGAAAAAAACAGTGAAGAGCTCTGCTCTCTCAAGACATTCTTGAAGCATGCACTGGGAAGTTCACTTCTGCAAGGGTGCTACCTGGGCTCCCTGGGCCCCTGGGATGTGCCTGGATGCCACCCTTAGCCAGGAGAGGCTCCCTGGCATGGTCCACAGCCCATGCACTGTCCCAAGGCCCCACGGGCACAGCAGGTCCCAGAGGTGTTCTGACATCTGCTGTCAGTGCAGATAAACCAGCGAGGTTATCTCAAGTGCAGCAGTATCATCTGCAAAAGTGAGGAGGAGAACCCTCTTTGCACTGTGTCACCCTGGATAAAAACCTGTTAGTGGGCAGTGGTGGTGGGAGCAGACACCCAGCACCTTCTACAGGCATCGTGAGGCAGCAGCCTGGGTGTGTGGGACCCACAGCACGGGGCAGTGGAGGGAGCACATGGCCGACATTTTCCAGCCTGGGTGTTTGAATTTTGCTCTATATTTAGTGCCCTAAATGAGTGCTTTGATTCGCAGTGTTTCCAAGCACCTGCTGCTTCCATTGACTCTGGTGGTCTATATGGGTCCCAGCAATCCTCGGGGTTAAGCTGCTCTATCTACATGCCTAAATTTGGGTACTGAAGGTTGGGAGCTACGGGTGCTATATTCTGCTGGGGTTTGTGTTTCTCCTGCTGTGGGGCACGGTGCTAAACTGGGGTTTGTGGGCAATGTGTTTTCAAAACAAGGGTGGCTTTGATTTGCCAGTTTCTGGTTCGGCTCATCTGAGTGATTAATCATTTATCAGAGAAGAGAGAGATTAAAACTTCTGCAAATAAAATCTGAATATAGGCTAGCTGCTTCTTCCCAGCAGCAGATGCCTGACACACAGAGTGTGGCTGGTGCAGGACATTCCTCTTGCAGTGGCAGCATTTTCCAAGGCCTATTCCCTGCACAGCCAGTGGAAAGGCTGAGCTCTAATGCTGAATACGACCCTCTGTCCAAACCTCCAGCTGACTGTGACAGCTCAGTGGGGCTCTGCTACAAGTGGACCTGGTGCTGGCCTTTTAAGGAACCCTGGTCCAGGACTGGGCATAAACACTTTTCCTTTACATGCTCATTTCCAGGGCAGGTAATTTATGTATCTTGGTAAGAACTGGCAACCATGTCCATGCTTCTGTCCCTTTGTAATATCCTGTTGTTGCTTTCCAGAGAAAAATACCAGCAGACATTCAAGGTTACTTCCTTGGCATGCTCTGTGTGTTTTCAGGCTGATTGTATCTGCACTGTGTAGATGTTTCCTGACATGCTGTATCTCCCCCGCTCTTGCATCACAGGCTGAGCCTTAGCTGTGCATGCTTTGCTGCAGCAGACCTTTCCTTTCTGACCACAGCCCCAGCTGTCTTTCACAGGCTTGCTCCCAGCCATATTCCCTCCTTTGTGCAATTCCCAGACGGCTCCTCAGACACTTCGTGGTGCTTGATAAACCTTGGATGTTGAAGCAGGTCTTTCTCCAGAGCAGGAGATGAACATGGCACACATCAGATGCCCACACAGCTGCTGGAAAGAGCCCTCACCTCTCTTATTTCAAGACAAATGAGATCTCTAAAAGGTGGCTTTAAAAGGTGACCCTTCTGGCAGGCTGACTGCTCCCAAATGTTGTTCAAGGTCTCTGCAGCACCTGGATGAGAAGCAGCCCCAGGATCCTGGTTCACTGACCTGGCACTGCTCCTTTTGCTCACCCAGACTTCAAGAAGTGTGAGTCCAGGTTTGTTGTTCCTCATTGCTCTAGGATGCCTTGGCATTCCTTAGGGAGTTCAGAGCTCATTCCAGTCTCCACTGCCAGGCCTGGGCTGTGGCAGCACAGTCCAGCCCCAGCACAGGGCCTGTATCGCCCGTGATGCTGCAGATGAAAGCTGATGTTTGTTTACAAGCTCTCCTCAATTAGAACTCATTTGCTGCTCACACACTATATTTAAAAGTTCATGTTTAAATCAGCACTGGTGATTTAGGAGTGCCTGTTTTGTTTACCTTCCTAGATACATATGATAATTCCTCCACCTGTTAAAAATCTGTTGCTAATATTTGCTGTCAGGTTTCTTTTTTTTTTTCTGTCCCCTGCCAGGATAGCCAGAGGCCTGCAAGTGTTTATTTAACTCTAGCTGTTTACTTCTCATAAATTTCCCTGCCTGAAAATCCATTTGGGATCAGGCAGGAAAAAGCTTTGCAATCATGCTGGATTAGATTAAAATAGACAGAAAGTTTCAGTTTGGGCATTTTGGCAGCTCTGGATCTCTTCAGAGCTACTCTCAGTGAAGTTTTCCAACACACTGCCCCAGTGGTATGGAAGGGATAAGTTCATGTCCTGGTGCCACTTTGTACCCCAGTGTCCTGGCCAGAGCAAGTGTCCCAGGAGGTGGGGTAGGGCAGGAGCTGTGCACATGGAATGCTTCCCTGAGCACCCTCCATCTTCAGGGAACTGCTCCAAGCAGAGCCACTGCACCATCCCACTGGGGTGTATGTGATCTTTTAGCCTTAATTTCTGCAGTTCAGCTAAGTAGGGAAAAAGAGGATTTTAATTTTTTTTCTCAAGGTTATTGTTTTTAAAACTTTCCTATAATTTTTTTATTCTGTTCATTCTTCGTTCATTTTGTTAATTCATTGCAAACTTATCATATAACTGATGTCTGTGTATACCTTTTAGCAGAATATCAAATCAATCTGATCCAATTCACCCATGGGAAGATGACTTTCATATTTCAAGAAAAGTTTTTCCCAGATTGCAAAACCCTTGCTATAAAAATTGTATCGTGTTTGTGTGCACTTGTTTTACTGCACCTTTCCATGAATGAAGCATGTGAGAGCTCCTGAGCCAAATTCCAGTGTAAACTTAGGAAATTCCAGGGTAAGCCCAGGACAAGAAGACAAGGTTCTTCAAAGTGCAGATGAACTGATCAAGCTTCCAAGGAACAGGAGCACACCCAAGATTTGAAGCCTATGGCTTTGGCATTTCTTCCAACAAAACTCTGTCCCGTCACTGTATTATTTGTAGAATTATCCCTTCCTATAACTTTTTGTCCCCCTATTGAATTTTATGAGATGGAATGTTTGCAGAGACCAAGATGAATTTTCCAGAGGGCTGTGGACTGGGATGCTGACACATGTTCTCATGTATGTATCTGATTGGGACACACATTTGTTTCCTCCAGGCCCCTGGGCCTTCCCTACACTTCATGCTTTAGCCAAGGGCCAAGTGCCAACTCTCATTTCCCACTTCTACACTTTGGAAATCAGCAGAATCATTCTGGATTCTCTGCAATGTACATGAAAAAATTTCTTTTGTTCCTTTCATAATTTTTAAAACAACTCGAATGTCTTCAGGGATTCAGCCAGGAAACATAATCTTGAGAAAGATAGAAACAAGAAAGTCAAGTCCTTGTTGTATCTTCCATGCTATTTCCATCTCCAATGTATTTCCTCTCTCAAATTGCTTCTCTCCAGAGTCACACTCTGCCAGAGATAACTAGGTGGCAGTGAGTGAAGAAAGGAACAGCATTGTCTACAGCTTTGAACCATGAATAGCCCTTGGAAAAACAGCAGCAGAGAAAGATACAAGCTCAGGTTGATAAAGCAGGTTGCCAAGTGACTGAAGACTTGATTCTGTTTCACTGAAGTTGGCAGTGAACTCCCACAGACATCACTTTTATCGCTGCTCCCAGCCCATCCTGGGTGCCATCCCCCAGCAGCCTGGGCAGAGTGTGGGCAGAGCGTGGCTGTGAGGAGTTCTGTGGGGATGGGGCTGGGTTTGCTCCTTCTGCTGCAGCTGCTGGGCCCAGGGTACCAAGCAGCCACATCAAGCAACGTGGGTCAGCTGAGGTTCAGCATCGTGCTGATCCTGTGCAGTGCCCTTTGGCTTTGTGCTGTTGGCAGAGCGAGCACAGATGCACACACTTACATGCATGATGTATATACATCATATTTATGTATATCAGGGCCTCAAAGTTGTAAGGAAAAGTCCCAGCAACAGCTGCCATTTGCCAGATCCCAGTGATGAAGATTAAGGCCCTGAGCTCTTTGTTGAAATAGCAACTCATCCTCAGTTCTGGCTGCATCAGCCAGAGCCACCTGGCTGTATCCATCCAAACCCTGGTGCGCTCCTCAGACAGCACAAGAGGCTGATCCCACATGGAGAGCTCACCTCCTCAGCCCCACACCAGACAAACAGCTGTGCCTTCACCAGGTGAAGGAAGAAAACAAAGCGATTTAAGGCCATTTTGACAGCTGCCCACTTCCCTACCACCCTCTTCTGCCAGCTTGGTGCACATGACATGAAACACTGGGCAGCACAGACACTCACTGCTGTCACTGGGACCTGTTCTCAAAACCCTGCACAATGTCAGCCAGCAAAGAGAAACCACTTTATTTCAGTGCCTCTGAGGGGGCTAGATGAATAGCTGAACTGCAGCAGCCTAATGGATTTTGGAGGGGGGTGGGAAGCAGGACAGGACACGCAACAATTTGAAAGGAGGCGTGTGGGGAAATGTTGTTGCAGCGATGAGGAGCTGGGGATGGAGTAACAATGGCTCCAGTTTACATTGTGCTGTGCTGGGGCTGTGATCTGCTGCCAAGATCAACCCTGGAGAGAGGAACTTGAAAATAACACGAATAGTGTGGCAAGAGAGATACCCTACAGCATATCCTGCTCCCTCAGACTTTGCCTTTGAGTCAGGAGTGAAATATTGGAGCTATTGTGGTGAAGTGAGACCTAAAAATAGAAGGAAAAATTGCAGCTTTTTCTCTTTTTTCCCCTCCAAGGGGACATTAATTGTTTTTAAGTTGTGGTACTTCTAGATTGAGTCAAGGAGGAAAACACTTCAAGGCATTGAAAGGGCTAGAAAGTATGTCACTCATCAGCTGTGGTGTGAGAGCTGCCCCTTATCTCCATCGCCATAGCGATGCTGCTGCTCTGGTTACTCTCCCCGATGGTTTCACACTGCTCCTCCACGCTCGAGATCCTTTCAGAGGATGCCTGGTCAATACCATGAGTCTCACCAAAAATTGGTGCTGAAACTCAGGTGAGTTAGCAGCACTTCTGGCTGCATGTGTGTTACCTGCAGGGAACAGAGGGCTGGTGCCCAGGATTCCTGGACAGGAGGTGAAGCTGACTTCCAGACAAAAGCTGGAAATTCTCTTCTGTCTTGCAAGAGCAACAGTCTGGAACCAAAGTGGATGTAGGGAGTTACAAAGTTTATATTTTTTGCAGCGTTTTACCTCATTTGGAATTTATTTTTTTGTTATTTCAAGGATCAGTGGGCTGGTAAATCTTAGGTGTCTCTGGGTTTTCTAAGAACTGCATTTATATGAATGTGAGATGAAGCAGAGCAACATCAGATCTAGTAAAAGCAATGTGAATGCTGTTTATCTACTGTCTTCAGAAACAGCACTGCCCTCTATGTCAGGCTCCTGGCTGGGTGCTTCAGGATGCTGCCAACACTGGACCTCTTGCAAGTGCCCTTCTGGGAGCACAGAACCCTTCCTCTCTGCCTCTGAGCATCCTTGGGAGTGGAGAGGCCAGTCTGGGATGCCAGGACCACCACTACAACCAGACAGCTGTGAACAGCTTCCAGCCACACTCCCAGGGGTTGTCCCCCCATCCCAGACTTGCTGCTAGTCTTTGATGAGTGACTGCTGCCACATGGGGACAGGGCTGCTCCCCTACAAGGAGAGAGCTGCACTGGTTTGTATAAATATAGCTCTTGACATTTATGTCTGAGTTTACTAAATTCGGCCCTTTCCCATTGGTAAACTGTGAGAACCAGCAGGGTCGTAGTGTTTATGGCCAGAACGAATTGCTAAATCTGGGTTTACTCAGGTCACTGAGCTCAGTCACTAGAACCCAGTAGCTGGTTTCACTGAACCTCGAGTTGCTCTTAAGACACTGGGAGATGGGACACCTCTTTCTCTTTGTCCCAGAAATTGGTCATCATCATTGTTCACTCGTGTGCTTTCCTTCTGGTTCAAAAATCCTTGTCCTTGTCTGGTAATGCTGCAGATCCCAGAAGAGCTGAATATATTCACCTCTTCAAAGCATATGTATCAGGCTGTCTCTCAATCTTCTTTGCTAAAATTAAGGAGGCTCTAAGCCTCTAAGATCTGCCTTTCTCCTCTGCCTCTTGATGGATAGAATATATCCCTGCCAATCAGCATCAGAAACCTGGTCTCCCACAAATAATTTCCAAACCTCAAGATGTTTCATCCTTTTCTCAGGCTCTGGAAAGGGCTTGTGACCAAACTTTGGGATAAGACCCTCCTATGGCCAGCAGGTGCTGGGCAAGCATCTCCAGGGGAGGTGGCCAAGGAGCTGATGGTTTCTGTGGGATGGTGCCCAAGTGCAGGGTTCCTCCAGGAGCTCAGAGGAGCCACCATGCAATGGCTCATTTCTGCAGCAGATTCAATCAGCAAAAGGAAATGAATAAAGAACAAACAATGGGTTTTAAAAGATGGTAAGAAAAGATAGCTTTTTATCTATGTGGAACCTGACAAAATACCCATGTGCTGTTCAGAGATGGCATGACTTGATAAATGTGATGAAAATACAACATGGGGGCAGAAAAAATACTTGGGGCCCAGTACTGCACTGGATATGGGTGTTGGCATCTCAGATGCTATCCCTGACCAGCCAGGACAGGTTTGCTGACAGTGCTGTGGGGAGCAGTCTGTGGTGATTTGAGTCCAGGCTGGAAGGAGGGATATTGACTCAACACTGAAGGTGGAGCAGTCTCTAAGCATTAATGTAGGGGCTTTTCCAATGACATTAAAAAGGAAAAGGATAAAAACACCAACAGCACATGAATGCTGGAGGAGCAATGTTTCATCATCTAGAATCTGACTATTTGTGCATAGTTGTATCAGTGCTTTTTGGGCCTAAATCTCTGCGAGAAGACTGGGGTGAGAAAGTTCAAGATGTAGGACTTGACAGCCAGTGCTGCTCACTGGAGAGAGAGGTCTCCCTTCCATGTGTTTCTTGGCCCAACACAAAAAGGAAGCCCCCCATACAGCCTGCATTCTATGCTCAATTTGGTGTGCAGAGTGGGCAGACCCCTCCCTGCTCGCTCCATCCCAAGACAAACCCAAGTGCTACACTCACCTCACTGTGCCTTTAGCTTTGCCCAGGGTGGAGAAGAGCCAGGAGCACTGATGGTTTGCACCAGGGACAGGGATAAAATGCTCCTTGCACCCTGACCAGCTCGTGCCTGGCCTGGTATCTGCTCGGACAGAAAAATTAGCAGCTCAGTTCATCTCTCATTTCTATTCCCTGGACACAATTATTGATTCTCATTGAACTGTCCTTCCTGCTACAGAAAGTCCTGTCTCAATGCAGGTATTTTGTGAAGTTTTATTCAGTTCAAACTTAGGCCACATCCTGCATTTCTGATCAAAATGCACCTGAAATTCTGACAAAAAAAAAAAGCCTCAACAAAACTCCCCACTCACAGCTTGCCAAGAAAAATCCAAGGCCGTAGTCAATAACTCCAAGGAATTCTCAGGGACCTTGCTAACATTCACCAAACAAATTCCTTCCTGGGAATTATTAGCTTGGTTGGAAGTATTTTGTTGCCCTCTCTGCAGTGTTGGGTCTCAGGTGAAAATTTAAGAACCCTCTGCCCACAGTTGGCTGACTCCAGAGAGGAACATTTCACCATTTAATCCACCAATCCACAAAAAAATGTTACTGAAAGGGAGAATTGTGTTGGGTCTGTTGGGTTATCAAATCGTTCCTCCTTTAAAATATAAAGTCTTTGCACAGGAATACTCACCTGGCTGTGAATCCTTTGGTCTCCAGAAGAATAAACATTTAATACTTGTTGCTTTCAATCTAGACAGGAGACCAAGTAGCCTTCTCCTGCAGAGCTGTTTGGATGCCACAGAGCAGCCCATGGCTTACAAACATGGCAAATTTGTCTTCCTTATGATTAATAAATAATAAAGAAAATACCCATCTTGGCTAAAGGAGAGAGGTGATTCAGCAAACCGTTCAGCAGTGGCCTGGGTGGCATTAATCAGCTCTCATGTCAGAGATGTTGTGTGTTGTCATCTCACAAACCAAGCTCATGGCAGCAGCTCCTGCACCTCAGAGTCAGACAGTTTTGAAACCCCCAGGTGCTGAGTTTCCCAAGTGACCTCAGTGGTTTCCCAAATGGGGAATCAAGTGCAGAGGATTTGGAGCCCACACATCTGCAGTGAGACTAGGACACTACCCAGGGCTAAAGGGCTCTTTGTGCAGGACAGAAAGGCACAGGAGAGGAACATGTTTTTACTGCATCAACCCAGCTGTTAGTGCAGCTACTTCTGCCTTCCCCATTTTATCCAGAAGCTGAGTTCTTGATGGAGTGTTAATGAGAACTTCTGAGAGCACTTGATTGCTTCTGAGAGCTTTCTGCTCATACACAGAAACATTCCCAGGCTTGCTCCCTCAGCCTGGGCTCGTGTTTGGATCTGGAGACTGCTGTCAGGGAGGCATGGCCAGCCTGCCTTTGGCCTCAGAGCATGGCCAGCACCCCAGCTCTGTGCTGGACCAGCCCTGGGCGTGGGCATCACTTCCCACAAGCATTGTGGTGTGCAGACACCGCGTTCATGGAAAGCCCTCAAATTTTGGAGGTGCACATGAGAGAATCTGGAAAATGTTCCATGGCCCAAGAATTTGAATCCCCTCCAACCTGATCTTCCCTGTTTGCCTGCACTGGTCCTTCTGCTGTTATCCTCTCTGCAGAGTCTCCTTCCCTCCAATTGTGACTGTGCTGGACAGCCTGCAGTGAGGCTTCCTAGTGCCAGCCTGAAATTTCTGGGAGTGGAGCCACTCCAGGGGCAACTGAATAAAAGTGTCTCTGAATATTCTGCTTTCCAGCAGTTTTTTCTCCCTGCTGTGTTCTGCCGTGAAATTTTATATCTCCTGGGTCCCTCTCCAGACGTCTCCTGCTTCCATTTCTGCCTGCACCACCCCAGGGACTGCAGCCAGGTTGTCTCCTGTCAAAGCTCACCAAGCAGCAGGATTAATACAGCCACAGAGCTGTAGCACAGCCATCCTGAGCCAGGGCCCAGACCACAAATGACCTGGGGCACTGTTTGGAGAGAACTTGGAGAATTTGCTGCCTGCAGCAACCCCCTCACCAAGGGATGCTCACAGAGTCTGCACCTTGCTGTCTTCCACTCTTCTCACACAGGTTCCGCAGGGAATTCTCTCTGCAATCATATTGATGATAAGTCACACAGATACTGATTTATTTGCAGCATGGACAAGAGCCCTGCGTTCTCAGTTTGGATACCTGTGGCTTTTTAGTTTAAGAATGTCCATGACTGAGGGTAGCTGATGTTTGTTTTCTTCTCACAGGCTTTCTCATTCCTCCTGGCCCATAAGTGGCTTTCTGCCACCTCTGCCACTTTTTGTCCCTCTCCATGGCAGCAGTGCTGGTGATGACACATTTCACAGGTCTGTGGGAGAAATTAGTAAAATTACACAGGAGGAGAATTTCCTTTGCTGACAGTATAGAGGGACACAAATTTAGGTGACTTTGAAATCTATCTGAGTTTGAAATATTGTTTCCAAACCAAAAAATAATTTAAAGAAAAAGTTTGAAATCTCCTTGGAAAGGTACAAGTGGGACTTCAGATGTCAGAACATTTTCCATCAATACAATCAATGCTCTTTATCCCAGGCTTAGTGTTTTCTGAAGTGCACTGCTGTTTGTAACAGAATATGCATTAAAAATTAATGAAATGTTGTCTCAAAAATAAAAGAAAAAAAGAAGAAGAAGGCACTTAGAAAAGGCTGAGATAATATCTTGACCTTGGCAAGAAAGTGTCAGTGCAACTTCCTGCAAAGTCACTTTTGGTTGAAAGCCACATGTTCGTAGAGGAAGTTTGAATTTATTTAAGGAATGACATTCTCTTTTCTTTTTTTCTTCTTTTCTTTTCTTTTCTTTTCTTTTCTTTTCTTTTCTTTTCTTTTCTTTTCTTTTCTTTTTTCTTTTCTTTTCTTTTCTTTTCTTTTCTTTTCTTTTCTTTTCTTTTCTTTTCTTTTCTTTTCTTTTCTTTTCTTTTCTTTTCTTTTCTTCTTTTCTTTTCCTTTTCTTTCTTTTCTCTCTTCTCTTTTCTTCTCTTCTCTTTTCTTCTCTTCTCTTTTCTTCTCTTTTCGGCTCTTTTCTTCTCTTTTCTTTTCTTGTTACTGACAGAATAGGACTCAACCTGATTATTTCCAGGCAGCTGTCTAAATAAGCTATGACAAAAATGTCTTCTTGAGACACTGAAGAATGAGCAAAAGTATTTTTAGTCACTGATGTGGATGTACTTAATATCACACATTTTCCCTCCACACTTTTTCCAGTATATTTCCTGAAGCTGCTGGGCAGCACATGTCTCTGCTCAGGAATTTCATCATAGGGTTTTTTCTCTCAGTCTTGGGCCCACCTGAGCATCCTGCTGCCATATTGTCCTATTCTCATTCTCTCTTTTCTGCCCCAATGTGAGTTGATTGCTTCTCCCCCCTCTTTTGTCAGCCTGATAACCTTTTCAGAATCCCAGCCATTTGTTCACAAAGTGTGTATTGGTGCCCACAGGCAAATTTTAAGTCCCTAAATCCCCTCTTAGATGCTTCTGTGGTGCATTGAATCTGGTTCAATAGCCTCTTAAGAAACAGACCCTCCATAAAGAGCCAGGGGACAGTCACATCCCTTTCTTTCTGCTGCAGTTTGCCCTCCAGGATGAATAGGAGCATCCCAGCTTGCAGCTGATTATTTTTTTAACACTTGGAGACATCTGCCTGGGAAAGTAACTGCCTCCCTGGGATCTGCACGTGTTTGTGCATTAGATGTAAGTCAATGGAGGGCAATTCTCCAGAAAAGATCCTGGGCATGTGTGTGAGAGAAAGAAATTGCAGGGAGGCCCTGATGAAGGGAGGAGGCCCATGAATGACCTCTTCCAGAGAAAGAGGAGGGGGAGGGCAGCGAAGAAGAGGAGTAGAAGCCAGTTCATCCACAGTGCCCTTTCTCCATCTGCAGAAAGGAAAGGCAAGCGATGATGTGAGTGTGGGGAAACCCTGCATTCATTTCCAAAGACAGGGCAGATCCTGTGCCTGAGCGACCCAAGCCCTGCAGATTTCTCCCCACCCTTGTGCAAACAGCTTGTCCCTTGCTCACCATGTCCCCCTGTGGCTCAGCCACAACGGCAGGGCCTGGCAGTGGCTTTCCCTGCCCACACGGCTTGTGCTCACACACAATGCCACAAAGGAATCTTATAAAAGCTGAAGCAGAGATGGTGTTTGGCCCTCCAACCCCTGACCCTCCAACAATGTAGTTAATGATTGTGGTTATCAGATACACTGGCTCAGCAGTGCATCCATCACTGGGCTGACAGGGATTCAATCCTACAAGGGGAGGGAATGTGCAAACACATTCAATCTTGGCCCGGCCAGCCCCCAGCGTTCCTCTGCCCCTAAATCCAAGAACAAACAAAGAGCTTCCATCAGGGGAAGAGCTGCTGTGATTTCTTGTGAAAAAATAGACAAGGTAGACCTGTGGATGCTGGCAATGCCTCAGGTACAGGACCAGCCCATGAGATGCAGCTTAGCTGTTGATATTCCTTGCAGTACACTGAGAGGGAGGCAAACAAGCAGTGGTGCTTTCCTTTCCATGACAGTCTTTGTCTGCTCCTCTGCAATATTTCACTTGCTTTATTGAATTCAGTTCTGCAGCCCGAACCTGAAGCCAGCAGCTTGCTTTGCTGAACCTAAGACTTATTCCTGGCATCTGTACTGTTTCAATGTTCCACCTCCACACTAAAACCTCCTGTCTCATTTGTTTTCAGTCTCTGTCGAGGACAATGTGACCCCCCCTCTCCCCCCATCCTGACAGTTCTTCCGCACATTTCAATAGATTATTCTGCAATAAATCACAGCAGTTCTCACATGATGGAAAACTGTTCTTGGATTTGGGAGAGGTCCATAAATGTGCTGTCAGCCACAGCAGCCCAGGGGTACCAAAGGGAGGAAGATACAATTGGTGCTATGACAGCAACAGTCCTGGGTCACAGGTGAGTTTGCCCACACTTGGACCCAGCACAAAGCTTGCTGGCTTTTCCCTCTCTTTTTGAATATCACAGTATTTTCACAGTGAGAAAGGTCTGAGACAAAACACTGAAATACATTTGCTGAGCTCAACAGCTTTTTTTTTCCTTTCAAGCCAGGGGCTTGTAAAAATCTGGAAACATTTCCTCTGAAGAGGCAGTGTAGTTAACAAGCTTGAACCCAGAGTTTCTAAAGACCAACCTCTCCTTCTGCTCAAATGCCATGAGAAATTCTCACTCCTGATTCATTTTCTTGCCTCATCATGTCACACGTGCATGGACCTGACAGCAGGGAAGCACTGGGCATATCTCAGAGTGGGAGTTTTCACCTTCACAACCCCTCCACATGGAAAAGGAGAGGTCCAGATGAAGTACTACCAAACCCTGGATGCCCAGAAGCACCAGGAGACAACTGACCACAGAGTGGGGCATGCATTAACCAGCCTGGTGTGCCTCTGTTTTGAACAGCAATTAATTCAAATATGGCCAGGATTAATTAGCTGCTCCTGGTTGCCACTGCCTGGAATAGTCCACTCTCTGTCCAAGGGCTGCAGTACAGAGCAGACCTGGCTCTTGCTTTCACTCTTGATCAGGAACTTGGCAGGCAGCACCAGGCAGGATTTGGAGGGGTAGAAAACACTGTGGTGAAGTTTGTATCTTATCTTGGATCCCTCAAGCAGTCCAAAACTCTGGCTCAGCTTTCTCCAAGCTCACTCCTAAGCAGATGACATGAGCACAGGAAGGCTGGCTGTAGGATAAGGCAGCACAGGCAGATCCTGGCTGATGGGTGCTCTCCAAAATGTCCAATGCCCAGGCATGTTGATGCTCCCTGGGCAGGCTCACGGCTAGCCAGAACCTCTTTCCCTGGGGTTTACAACATGACCAGTTCCAGTTTTTGTATGCAGCACTGCTTGAACACAGCTGGAGCTGCAATGAACAGACAGGCTTTCCCCTGCACTTCTTCCTTCTCTCCATGCTTTCATGGGATCCTCAGGGAAGCAGAACATGTCTGTCAGCACAGGGAGGACAGGCTGCTCCATTTCTGGGTAGCGATGCTGCGCCGGTGTCCCTGGTTCCACCAGGGCAGGGTGCCAGAGGATCGGCTGCGCCGGGGAAGCTGCGCTGCAGCGCTGCGTGATAAGAGCAGATAAGAGAGTTCCTGCTCTGATTACAGCATGACCAAACAAGTTTCCTGATCCCCTACCTACGCCAGCTGCTCCTTGAGACAATACTGTTATCCCAGGCGGGAATGTGCAGGCAAGTAGGAGCAAACCAGAGCCGCAAGCCCCGATGCCCTGTGGCAAATAAACGTCACTGTGTACCCTCATCCCGGGCACGGTGCACACTCAGAGACTCAGGCAGGGAGATTTCCAGTGGAAATATCCTGGCAGGGTACCAGGCTTAGAAGAGACAGAGAGAGAAGAGCGACAGTGAAAAGAGAACAGGATGTGAACCAATGTGGAAAGTATGACAAAAGGCAACTAAGATTACATGGCAACAGTTTTTCTTCGCCTAGGGCAGCTTGCACTGGGTGCCACAGGGGAGCTGAGGCTCACAGAAGTGCAAGTGTTCCTCACTCCATCAGCTCTCCCCAGCTCCACCAGGGATGCCATGGCTGCACCACTGGGATGGTCCAGCACACCCCGAGTAGCTCCAAACCACTGTGGCCTGAACTCCTAGTGCAGAAATGCTCTCTGCAGCTTTGCATGTGGGCTGTGGGCTTTGTTGGCTTGGCTGCCAGGGAAAAGAGCCTGTCTGGCAAACTGGATCAAGCTCTGTCACTGCAGTCCATGCTGTCTCAGGATAATGAAGGTTGGGGAGCTCTCAGCAATGTTTTCTCATGGGACTCGATTTGCATGGGCACTGAGCTGGGAAAATGCTCTTAGTTATGTTGATTAGACACATGATTATCAGGCTGATATTGGTACTTTAGGATAGACCATATGCTGACCTGTGGGGTAAGACTTTGATGAATTAGGACCTCACTCACGGGGTTTCACCTGCCTGATTTCTCTTGAGTCATTGAGAGAAATCATCACTCTCCTTTTAAGTGAATACAGGATTTTTGGTACTTCATAGTGTGCTAAGCTCCTGTTCCAGCAGCAGACTGAAGCAGAGAGGTCCAGATTTGCTCAGGACTGTGCCTCTCTGGTCTTTTCCATACTGATACTTGAAGGAAACAGATCTGATTTTAGGAGCAGACCTGTTGTGCCACTACTGTATATTCAAGCCCTTATGTATGCACAAAGACATTTAGGTTTATATGGCAGTGAAGCCATCAGGCCTAAGCCAGTGGGGAGCTTGGAGCACCAGTCTGATGAGGAGCAGCTGAGGAATCTGGGGTTGTTCAACCTGAAGAAGGCTAAGGGGGGACTTTATTGCTCTCTACAACCACCTGAAAGGTTATAGTTGGAAAGAGAGTCTCCTCTCCCATTTAAGAAGTGATAGAGTGAGAGGACATGGCCTAAAGTTGCACAGGGGAGGTTAGTTTGGATATTGGGAAAAATTTCGTCACTTAAAGGGCAGACAAGCACTAGGCTTGCTCAAGGAAGTGGTGGAGTCACCATTCCAGAAGGAATTTAAAATACGTGTAGATGTGCAGCTGGGGACATTTTAGTGGTGAGCTTGGCAGATTAATGGTTGGACTTGATGATCTTAAAAGTTTTTCCCAACTTTAATGATTTTATGACTTTATGGAACCAAGGCAAATGCAGCCCAAGCAAGAGCCATGCCTGTGTGACTGTGTACAGCTGAAAGTGATTTATGAACTTGTTTTTGCAGGCTCAGTGAGGCTGTGCTGATTTAACTTGGGAGTCCAACCTGCAGCCTGGACAAACAGCCCATGTCATGCCAGGGTGTGCATCCAGCACGTGCAGCCAGCACAAAGGAGCACACAAGGGCCTGTTAGACCACAATATTTAGCAAAGCACACAAGAAAGAGCTTTCCAGTTATCTCAGAGGGCTCATTTGCATCTTGAGAGCCAGTTTGCTCCTCTGAATTCTTCCCAGCCTGCCTGAACAGTGCCACCCCAACAGCTCCCCAGGAATGTTTTAATAGGGACCACAGGGTAAAACTTTGCAAGTCAGAAAAGTGACCAGAAAAAAACACTCTGAAGTCATTTTTTCCTCCATTAAGAGCTAATTTTCATAAATACAGAAGAATCACCAGGGGTTTCTGCTGTTCTTCAAGCTGACATCTGCAGGAGAGTCAAAAGGCAGAGACCATCTCTTCCCCTCAGAAGCAGTGGTAGTTCTCTGGTAAATACCTCTGCAGCTGTCCTGAGGTGAAATGGTTGAACACAGGCTTTTTCATGAATCTTCATGGGTTGCTTAGTCCTATGAACACCTGCTGGGTGAGCTACCTCCTTTCATCCTGAGCTGGGTCAACAATTGTGGTAGACCTTCTCCTGGTGTTTTGTCTCTTGGGAATTGCACCTTGGCAAGGGGCTGGGAGGTCAGAAGAGAAGAAAATCATGTGTGTCATTTGGCCAGCTCAGACCCAGGAGATGAGGAGGTGTGTGGAAGTAAAACACATTAAGGGTAGACTCAGATGGTGGCAATGATTTCTACTTTACTGAGGAAACACCTACAGAGTGTCCTAATCCCTACCATTGCTAAGCAGATAGACAGCTCTAGTGCCAGAAGCTTAGCAATGGTAATTTATCATGTTTGAAGCTGCAATAGGTCTCTCTAGATGTAATTGAGTGCTGTCTCAAAGGAAGGGACTATTGCTAAGCCTTGCAGGCATGTTTACTTGACCACAGAGGGCCCTCATCAGAACATCCAGTACTAATATATTATCACTAATGATGACAACCAACAATTTCTTCTCCACATGAATTACAATTACACATTCTTACTTGGCTGGAGAGTCCAATTATACACAAGGAAAATCTTTCTCTCACACAGGACAAGAAATGTTAGCAATACCCACAGGTTGTTCTTTCCTACCTTCGTTTTTTTTATTTGACTCTTTGTTTTCCACCTCTAATTTGTTTCAAATTATTTCCAGCATTATTAGATTGGTATGAATGATCATCTACTACTTTTCTCTTTCACCAGCCCCATGTGCCTTTAGATTCTCCACATATTTACAGCCGGCCCAAAGGCAATACTTGATCTCTCAAACCAGCCACCTCAACAGATTTTACCAATCTTTACTTCATCGCCAAACACTTCTTCAGCACGGCATCTGATCTATGCATTCCTCTCACCTCAAGTTCAACTCTGCAAAGTGTTCCTTCACCAACAAGCACATTTTAAGGACCACTTGCCTGGTGTCCCATGCTACGTCCTGCACTTGACATAACAAATTGCTTCATAAAGATGCTGAAGCAATTTGGAGGAAGGCTGCTTATCTCAATGCAGTCCAGTGAGCTGGAAGAGGCTTTCCCCATGTGTGGCAGTGATGCTGTGACACAGCCTCCAAGAGCAGTGCCTTAGAACGCCTGTCACTGATACCTTGAGGAGCTGGAACAGAGGCTAGATGGAGTTAAGAGGAATAAAGGATATTTATTGAGTCCTTCAAAGGCCACACCCAGGCAGAACCAGTGCTGCAATTGGGGCTCTGCCTGGATGGCTCCAAAATGAAGGCAAAGGAGGGGCCAGTCCCCAGATCTCACATTTTATAGGTTTGGCTTCATTTGCATACAGGAGTCTTGCTTGCCCACCCTCTTCCTTCCACGTTGTTTATACTTTGAGCCTGAAGTTTGAAGAAAATGTCCTTGAGTCCCCAACTGGAATAGGATTGTTGTGTCTTCATCACTTTGTGAAAAGATCCTAGTAACCCTGAATAAAAAGCCTCACACCAACGCAGAACAGAAAACCTGAATACTTAAGGCATCATGACTCAAAGGAACAGCAGCAGCTCTTGCCTCTGTTGGAGATGAAACATGATAAGAGGCACTAGTATGAAAGAGTTTTGACTAGACCCCAAAATGGGTGACCTGACACAAGAAGGAGGCACTAGGAAGGCCTGAAACTGCAGGAGAAAATCATGGCATCTCAGCAACCTCTAACAGGCAGCACTGATTCCCTGAGCTGAAGTGGAGGGATGGGAAAGTGTTGTGTTATCTGGGCTTAAACCACTTCCCCAGCTTCTCTGTGAATTATTTTCTGAAGGGCCCAGCCCAGAGCTCAACGGTTCCTGCTGCTACAATCCCTCTGGCTGGATGGCTGGACTGCTCCTGAGGGAGGACACAGGGCTGGTACCACCCAGGGAAAGCACATCAACACCCAGCATGGCAGCCAGCACCTGGTCCAGCCTCACTGTCCCTGATAATGAATTTCCTTCTGAACAAGATTTGTCTCCTTGTATCAGCAAGACAATCTCCAGGCAAGTCAGGCTAGCTCTGGTACTCTGCTCCATCACTGATCTGTGCCCCAAGGGATGGAGACACAAGTGTGTCTCTCTGTGGCCAAGCTGTCTTCTGCTGTGACAGGTGTGCTCTGAGATGTAAACCTGCTCTTAGGTTGTGTGGATGCTCATTCTAGGCCCCTCCTAGTAAAACTCCTCTTTTATTTCTATCTTCTCCACCACCCACCAAATTTTCACATCACCTAAAAAGTGCTTAATCAAGGAAACTGGAGCAGAGCCAACACCAGACCCATTGCTTGTTTTATCCCACATATTGTTTTGATGTATTGAAGAGAGCTCATATCTGAGAGCAGACTGAGGCTTATGAGCCCTCAACGTCCCCTAGCCACAGCCAATACTCCAGCCAGTGCTGCACTCTCTACTCTGATGATTTTGCTGCATCCTGTTAAGTACCTGGTATCTAACACTTCGTTGATTAACAAAACTCTGCAGCCACTTCCTGCCGTCATTCCCACTTTAGAGCACTGAAGCCTGCTGGCAACTTGCTACCAATTTCAGCCAGGCAGCTGGGCCTGACCCTCAGAAATCGGGGCATTGCAATCAGTAGGGCTTGTTGCCTACAAAACAGACCTGAATGTCACCCATGTTCTTCTTGGAGTCTTCCCTCGGCTCGCAGGCCCTGCTGCAGCCCGTCCCAGAGCCTGTCCTGCCCAGCAGTGACCTCCTTCACGCTGGGATGGGACTGGGAGCTCTGGAATCTCATTCATGCATCTGCTGTTGCACCACTGCTGCCAATCCAGCCCGGGCTTTAGGAGAGAAGAACATGATCACTCTGCAGGATGCTGCTGGAGTCACTGCACAAGGGGGAGACCATCTAATCCTTGCATTCCTGCAGGAAAGAAAGCCCCCAGTGAGCTAAACATAAATGGCCAACGGTGTGTGTGTTATTTTTAAGTCCAAAAGCCTGAAGGCAAGGTTTAAAGGAGAGCCTCATGGCATATTTTTCGTGAGCTGTCTTAAGTCCCCCTGTCTCTTGCCTGGATTGCGTCAGCCAGCAGTGACATATTTTGGTGCAGGACCTGTCTCTGTCCCTGTTCTCAAGGCACTTTAAGCCTGGCTGGAGAGGGCAGACTGAGACATGGAGCAAATGCTGGCTTCCATCTACATATGTTGTCATCCAGGATTGACAGAGACCACAAAGTGGCCTCATAAAGGGATAAAGTCAAATGATATGGCTGCCTGATGTTCCACGTTACACCCTCCTGGAGCTGAGGGGAGGGTCACCGTGTTGATGTCCCTGCCAGCAGCCAGCTATCCCTCTCTAGCCAGAAGCACTGGAACAGCCCTGGTGTGCCACACCATGTCCTCCCTGCCACCCTGAGCACTGGCTGGGACCTGAGAATGTGAAAGTTCAGCACATATCCTCCTTCCCCTCCCAGCCTTGCTGGCCATGGAGCACCAGGGCTACACCGGCATCCACAGCACCACTGCTCCTGCTCCTGCATGCTCAGCTCCCACAGCTGCCAGAGCACCCTTCATGTCCTGGCCAAGACAAAAAAGAGTGATTTCACACCATGGATGTGTCCAAGTCCCACGTTTAGCAGTTTGTTGCTGTGTGGGGCTGCATTAGGTGGTAAAATGTGAGTTGCAGCTGCAGAAGGCCAAGAGAATGCACCCTGCCTAGGCAGCAACCTGCTGTCCTTGTGCTCACTCAGGTGCATCCCAGGTAGGCACTGGCACTGCATGGCATTCAGTAATGGGTTCCTGTTCAATCCTTTCTCCACTGAAAGCAGCTGCAGAAGCAGTGGAATGGTCCCCAAAATTCCACAGTCTCTGACGCACTGGCGTTTCCATATTCCAACAATCATTTCTGACAGCAACATTATTTTTGTGAGACTGCTTCAGCCAGCTGATATAATCATAAAGTACAACCAGCTTTGGCTTTTGCAACGTTTTCTTCTCTAAAATGAAAATGAATATTTTTGCTACTCTGCAGATGACTCTTGCTGAAACAAACATCTATTCAATCTGGGGTAAAATTTGGAAGGTAGCTGGGATTTTGGTTTTTTGGAAGGAAAAATGACTTCTGGGGAAAAAGAAGCCCAAGTCTTTCCACACACAGAAAGGATTGGGGCTTTCTGTAAGTCAGAAACCATCATGCCCCAATATCAATGAATGTGAGAGCTGATGGGAGGCTGCCTCAGGGCTGAAGGATGAGTGTGGTTTCAACCCATGTTTCAGGATGGCCTCACCTGTGCATACTCAAACATGTGCTGACATTCTATCCTTAAATCCCAATATCCCTGGCCTGTGTATGCTGCTGCTTACACCCACACTTCTCAATGTAAAGAAATAAGTACATATGACACAAAAAATGACCATTAGTGCTTTGTTTTTGTATGACAAACCTGTTCAAATAAGCTGTTTTTTTGATCTTTTTTAGCTTTGGCTGTGACATCCTCCTGGCTGCTTCTCTTTTCAGTGACCCCATGTGCATTTCTGGCTTATCTTATCCACCTTTTTCTGTCCCGTGTTCTATCACCTGGGGACCTCAGCTCTCATAGTCAACACAAATTAGGCAAATAAGGTAGATATTGGTCTATCACCAGACCAGCTTCTGAAATTTCCTTTCCTCCTCTATGGCATCAGGCTGGCGCCTGTGAGGCAATTGGCACAAAAAGGACTGATGTGAAAGCAGCATCCCCTGGTCATATGGACCAGTCCTGGCGTCTCTAGAAGTGGATATATAAAAGCAGCAGTGACTCAGGGGTGGCAGCACAGTGTTCTCTAGAAACCCTAGATCTTCTAATTATGGCCTCATCCCTTCTGGGTAATGATTTGACATCATCTTCAGACTCCCTTGGAACAGAGGACTACTTCTGATGTGATGAAGGAAAAACAAAGGAAAGGAAACACCAGCATCATTTTGGGGATGGAGGTGAGGGGGCCTTGTGTCTGAGTTTTGTAATTAGTTGAGTCATAAGACTGAAAGCAAATCAGTTTAAAGAAGGCAAACTGATTTAATTAGCAATATGATTATGAGTGCACTGCCTTCCCAGGCATAGGAAAGGTTCTCATCTTCACTAGTTTCATTAAAATAATGATTCATACCCCCTCTTCCTCCCCAGCACCCTCACCATAGGTCCTCCCTCTCCCATGCCTGCGACTGTGCTGGGATATGCCCTCGATAATCTTCTGCTATCCTGGGGGCCTGGGAGGCAGGAGGGCCATGGAAAGAATCCCAGCGTTTCCATCTGTCGAATTCCCGAGCGGCAGAAACCCGACCCCGCACAGAGCGGGGACGCGCTGCATTATTGCTGCTGTGGCAGAGCGAGCCCTTGTCATGCATTATTAAGTGAGCTCAGAGAGGGAACGACGGCGACGAGAGGGTGAGTGAGCCTGAAAAGTGGAAAAGTCGAAACTAACCCCGCAATAAAAAATAAATTTAAAAATAAACCCAGCCCTGAGCAGCCTCAGCGGGCGACGCAGCAGCTGCTCCCATGGGCAGAGCAGCCCGGGCACAGAGACATGACAGCCATGCTGATGGTTTGCTGCAGTAGCGTGGGGTTTTTCCACGGTTTTAGCCAATTTGTACACAGGGAAGGAGCCTGTGTAAAAAATGAGGCAGTAAATGCTAAAGTCTGCAGTACACTTGTTTCTGTCCTAATTGCTCAGTGCTGAGGGAGTGGGAACACTTGGCCATTGGATGAGCAGCCCCAGAGCCAAACCCCACAGACATGGGGTGGCACCGCTGTCACCCAAGGCTGCAGGACACCACGGTTGGTCAGCACATCCCCTTGGTCCCAAAGCACATGTGGGAATGGAGGCAGGGTCCCTGCCCCTGGCAGAGCCCTACCATGGCCACAGCGCTCCTAAAGCCTCTGCTGAAACTGCCTGGGACACACATGGAGCTGTGCAGCCCTGCCCCCAGCCAAACTGCTGCCCTCTGAAACTGCACCCTGTGAAGTTCAGAGGAAGAGTGTGGATGCAGGGTTTGCCCTCTGGGACTCCATCACACGTAGAGGTGGATGGGATCTGATGTGGGGTAAAAGGGAGACCCCAGGGGTCACCTGCTTCTGCACCCTGATCAGTGTCACAGCAAAAGCAGGAGGGCTTCAACCAGCAAGGACCTCTGAGCCCACCTCAGGGGAAAGACCTGGACCAGACATATACCTTTGGGCAGGTATGCTGCCTTTAATGAAATTTAATAACTTCAGCAAGGAAGCAGAATCAGCCCAAGTAATTTTTTGTGAACCCATGGTCTGTAACTGGAAGGTCTGTCTGAAACAGAGCAAAAATGGCCACTCTTGGTATTTGCAGAAGAGGCAAAATTGCAGAAGGCCAAGTATTGCAAAACCCCAGGTTCCTCAGAAGGTGATTTATAGTTACCTGAAAAGATGTGACTAAGGAGCTCAGGAATCCCAAGCTGAACAACAGCCCATTGATAAGCCCCAAGACACTGCAGGCCAAACTCTTGGCTACCCCCCAGCTGACCCCTGGCAGTGTCCTGCACTTGCCTGAAAGGCAAATGAGTGCAGGGGAGAGGCCGTGGGGAGCACAGGAGGGCACTGCTGCAGGCCAGGGGCTCCACACGCCAGGGACTCCACATGACAGGACTGGTTTGTTTTTGTCAGCCCAGGATGGACCAAACCCATGGCTGGAGGCAAGTGGCTATATCTCTGTCAGGGGCTGAGGGTCAGACCTCTGCTAATAGTGTTGTGAGTTTTTTCAGGGATGTTTTCTTTCCACTTGTGCTCCTGGAAATGCAGAGGCACACTAATATAGAAAAGGACAAATCAATAAGCATTTATGAGCCATGAAAAAGCTTTCTTCTTGCTCAGGTAAAATCTTAGTTGTGCTCTTTATGGCTGAGATGATTAATTGAGCTTCCCTCTCCCTCACAGGCAAGCCGAAATAAACAGGAACGCTTTCCAAATCCAGGAAGGGCACCCTCCTTCCCTCCTTCCTCCCTCCCTCCCTCCCTCCCTCCTTTCCACCTTCCCTCCCTCCCTCATTTCCCCAGTATAAGCAGATTTTTCTGCAGACAACTCAAATGGTCATCTCTGAAACTTCTAAATTCCTGAACCTGCTTGGTTTGCTGCAGAACAGCCTGGAATACATGTAGATGTCATCCTGGCCATAGATATGTCCCTTTATCACACATTTCCTTGTGTTCCAAAACACCCCTCCACTCCAGTCCTCCGAGCTCCACTTTTGCTGCCGCTCTGGTCAGAGGCACAACTTCCCCTGGCTCCAGCAGGAGCAGGAGCACGTTTCACCCAGCAGATCCACCCTTATCGCCATATGTTGCTTTCTCTGCCCGTTCTGTTTTCCTTTCAGCCCTATCTGCTCCATCAAAGTCGGGAGCTGGTGGCGGTGGCCGCGCGGGTGTTTGCACAAAGGCGGTAATTCAAGCCCTGGCTGGAGCTGTTTTGGCAGCGTAGCCAAGGCACTGCTCCTTGCTCCAGCTGACCTCTCCTCTGCGGCCCTGCCCGCCCTCCTGGCTGGCTGCAGGTGCCTCTCATCCCAGCCTTGCCCCTGCTGTGCTGCCTAAAACCACGTTCCACCTGCTTGTGGATGGAGCAGCTCCTGCCCTGCTTGGCAGGACACCTGAAGGTGCTACCACGGGACAGTTCACACCCTGAATTATTTTTAAGACCCTGTGGGGCCAAGTGTGCTGGGCAAAGGCAGCAAACTGAGCCATCAACATAACACACATATAACAGCACTGAGAGCAGGTGCTGACAGGGATTTGACTGGTGTAGGTCTTGGCTGGGGCAGGAGAGCCAAATGCTGCTCTGCACCCTGCTGCACACGTGTGACCTGCTGTCAGTGCCTCTGCCACCTCATGGAACTGCAACAGGTATTGCAAACCAAAGGAAATCATGGCTTTTTGCCCTATAACTGTCCCATTTGTTGGTGAATCTTCACTTGGATGGTAGCCAAGCCCTATTGCTCGTCCTTTGCAATAGCCTGGAGCAGCGCTCTCTGGCCTTTCCTTTGCAGAGACTTTGCTTTGAACCTCTTGCCACCCTTTAAGGTCTCTGTAGTGAGTTTGCTGCTCCTGGCAGGCTTGGAGAAAGGGTAGGGTGAAATTCCCTGTAGCTGCACATCTCAGTTCAGTTTCACACCGCTGTGAGAAATTCCAGGATGGAGAACAGTCAGATCAAAGAGAGACAATCCCAGCTGAAACATGCACAATTTGCATATTCCATTAAAAAAAAAATCAAAAGGGAGGGTGTGTAAAATATTTGCACCCTGGAGCATATACATTGTATGCCTCAACAAGATGCTCTGTGTAGGGCTTATACTTATTTACTCTGATGCCTAATAACAATATGAAAAAAAAAAAAGTTGTCGTAATTTACACATCCCAAAAAATCCTGGTTCATCTGATACACAGACCATCTCCTTGAAAGAAGCACAGATACCCCTAAAAACATGAGCAGACTTTTGGCAAAATGCTTACTTTTGAAGGTCAAACTAAACACATTCCTTGTGTGGTGGGAGGTCCCCATTGATAGAAATCTTAATTGCTCTGGTTTTGCTGTTTCATTTAGCATTTGATAGGCTCCAAACACAGGGGAGGTGAGTGGAGGATATATGGACCTTTCCCTGCCAAATTTTATAATGGCATTGTGAAAAGTCAAATTGGCAAAACTGTGTTGGTTTTAGGCTGAGGAAAGCATGGGCTAAGAATTTAATTCTGCTTCTGGCTCTGCTGGCAGCCAGCTGGATGACAGTGACAAGGTTACTGCTCTGTGCCACTGTTTCTCTATCTATTAAAAGTTATTGATCCCTTTTTGTAGTATTTTGAGGCCAATATGAGGAAGATCTGTGTGAGCCAGACACCATCACTGTTAGCATTAATATTCTTGCTGCCTCTTATTACTACACTGGTGGCTTCTAAGGCTGTGAGCCCATGTTGCTCTACCCAGGAGTCTGAGCACAAGGTGTGTGATATCCTGAGTCTAATGACTATGTCCTTCTTTCTCCCTAACAATTCCAGCTTCTCAGTCTGCACCGTGTGGCACTGCCTTCCAGCAGGAGTCAGCAAATAAAAGAGCAGGTTTATTGGAGAGGTGGGTCACAGGGCTGCTCTGCTGACCCCCATCTCCAAAGCCTTTCTTGCAGCAGTGGTTTGCACATCAGCAGGCCCTAGGGGATGCAGGAAGGCTGCAGGGTGGCACACAGAGAGGAGAGGCAGGGGAAGATGATGGGTACATGCCCAGGTTGGAAAACACCACTGGCAAGAGCAGAGCATCTCCTGCCCCCTGAGACTGCCCCAGCCCATCCCCAGCAGGAGCACAGCCCTTGGCTGTCCCATGCAGAGCTTTGGGCTGAAGGAGACACACTTCCCCTTTTCCCTGTGGGTAAAGCCCTCCTGTGCCAACACCCCACACTTGCTGAAACACCCACCCTGCCTTGCACCTCATCCTGCAGTCCCAGGGCCCTCCTGCTTCCCCTTGAGGGGACCAGGCACTGCAGCCATGCCCTAAGAGAGATGCTGACTTCATCCCATGGAGTGCTCCTGGCTGTTGGCACTCCGCAGCAGCACTGCATTGATTTGCTTAAAGGCAATGGTCGAGTCCCTCATAATTTATTGAGAACCAGCTGGGTGCTTTTTGCTGACTACCACACCTTATGTGGCTCACATTAATCTGGTGCCAGCAACAAGTCATTTTTAAGACTACAATTTCTCTCACAGAGCATCTTCCAAGAAAAAAATAATACTCAGGAAGAATGTACCTTGAGACATCAAGCATTTAGCACTGGTTTGTTTGCCTTTTCCCAACAGCCTGCCTTTAAGGTACATCATTTCTGGCATCAGGTTTCCTCACGTAGAGACCATTTAAGTACTTAAGGTGCTCTCTATGTACTCAGCCAAATGTTTTGCCAAGAAACTTAGAATTTCTTTGCTTTAGAGGCATAAAGTCTTCCATCTGAGTCTTAATTACAGGGTTGAATACACAATGAAACTGCAGCTAAGCCCCTACATGTATGGAATGTAACACCACTTCACTGCACCTCACCTGAAAGACAACTGGTAAAAAAGCCACAGATGAGTAATAAACTGGAAGGCCACTAATAAGAAAAGAGAAATATTTAAACAAAAAAATCTCCCTCCAGTAAATAATTACCTTTTCCTCCTGATTTTGCTCCTCCTGATAAAAGACAAAGAGCCCTGTCAGGAAGTGACTCCATCTGAGAACCTCCTTCCAGAAAATGTGGATTTAGTGGCCTAGACCATCTTCTCATGGCCAGGGGAAGGGTGAGTGTGAACCTGTTTGCATTTGAAGCACTCTGATGTGGTAGGTGACAAAGCTCTCTTGAGTCATACTCCTGGACTGGATGTCTCAGGGGAGGCAAAAGGAGCAATGGAGTCCTAGACCTCCCTGAGGAGGAGGAAGCCCAAAAGCCATTGCTGCTGGGATATGCCCTTGATGGTAATAATGATCTGCAGTGCTGGAAGTCAACAGGAAATTTTCCTGGATTTCTGTGGGCAGGAGGTCAAACCAATCTGCAAGGCTTGTTCTGCATCTGGGCAGGGGCTGAGATATCCTTGAGGATGTGGTGAACACAGCTCCTTTGAGGCTGCCCTGAGGCTCTCCAGGACACAAGAAATCTGTGGGCAGTGGTCTCATGGCCCTGCTTGGGCCAGCCCTGCCCGTGGTGGCACTGTGCCTGCCTGCCTCTAACACCCCACCACACCATTTCTGTCACAGGAACCGTGCCACAGGCTTTTGGTGTGATAAAACACTGTGGGTAAAAAGGATTGCCCAGCTCCAGGGAAAAGGAAGGGGGGTTGGGAGTCTCCTTCCCCTGGGAAGGCGAGGGGACAGGCTGAGCTGAGGCAGTGCATGGGGTGGGAGGCTCTGGAGAGGTGGCTGGGCTCCTCCCGCCACAGCAGCCAGCTTCCCCTCTTTGTGGGTGCTGTGCCACATGCCACAAACAGCCCAGTGCCAGAGTGAAGCCCCCTGGATAAACACCTGGCATGGCTGGCCCATCTGCTCAGTCAGAAGCAGGAAGACAACAAACAGCAAGATAAAGTTATTGCTTCGACAGAAACCTGTGCTGCATTTCTTAGCAGGAGAAGCCTCATCAAAGCATACCTGCAAGCAGGGAGCATACTTCACCCAGAGCACACTCTTCATATTTAACCTGTAATTTATTTTTTTTTCCATAGAAAGATCAAATTAGCTGCTTTAGCTCCATCCCTAATTAAATGTCTTTCCTTTTTCCTTTTTCCAAATGGCAAATTCCTGCAAATTCAAACAAGTCATATCACCTGGCAGAATTAATTTTTAGTCAGGACATGCCTGTCATTCCAAACAAATTAGATATCTGAAGGGGAGGGTTTAGCTGCATTTCTCTGCACTAACCAAACCAAGCAGTTATGATCCACACTGGGCCAAAAATTATATTCTTCAGGCGACAGTAACCCCTATGCATACCAGCACCTCGCTCAATCAGAGAGTAAACACCCATTGTACCTGGGCAAATGCTGCTGTGGGTCTCTGAACCCATGTTTAATGACCTTGTCAGGGAATGTGTGTGCTGTACTCTTACATTTTTAAGAAAGCATAATGGTGCTTTTGTCTTCTGTTTTTTCCTGTGTGGCAAGTTGCAGCTAGTCTTCAAACTTAGCTTAAAATCTTTACTTGTTACTTCTGGACAGTTCTCTAGCCACTTCTGGGCTCTTTTCTCTTTTCTTTTCTTTTCTTTTCTTTTCTTTTCTTTTCTTTCCTTTTCTTTTCTTTTCTTTCCTTTTCTTTCCTTTTCTTTCCTTTTCGTTTTTCTTTTTTCTTTTTTCTTTTTTCTTTTTTCTTTTTTCTTTTTTCTTTTTTCTTTTTATTTTTTCCTCTTCAGCTAAGTGTCTTAGCTGATATCAAACTTTCTGGTTTAGTGCTGTAATTTTTTGTTTGGGGACCAGTTGTGTGTCTGTGCACATGTGCATCTGCAGACTCACAGTCTCCAGTCCATTGGACAGCCATATAGCAAGAGCATAACCTGAAGACCTAAAATAAACACTAATGCACCATTCAAAGGGCCCTGGTGTTTAGCATCTCATTCAGGAGGGAGGTTCACTAGGTGGCTGTCTTTTAATATGTGCCAAAGTCCCACTAAATTAAAGACTCTACAAGGTTTTATAGACACTGAGAAGACTGAAAATGCAGAATTCATGACCAAAGTGAAGTTTTCTTTCCTCCCCAGGCTTTCAGGAGAAACTAGAATATGGAGTGGTAGGAAAAGGGGGACAAGGGAGAATGGCCTTAAGCTGACAGAGGGCAGGTTTAGATTAGATATTAGAAAGAAATTCTTCCCTGTGAGGGATGTGAGGCACTGGCAGAGGTTGCTCAGAGAAGGTGTGGCTGCCCCATCCCTGGGAGTGTTCAAGGCCAGGCTGGATGGGGCTCTGAGCAAGCAGCTCTGGTGAAGGTGACCCTGCCCATGGCAGGGGGGTTGGAGCTGGATGAACTTTAAGCTTCCTTTCAACCCAAACAATTCTGTGACTCTCTGATGCCCTTCTTGCCTGTGTTTGTCCCTGGTGTGGATATGGGTGTGCAAAGCACAGGTGCAGCTCATTAGCCTGCCCTTAATTCACAGCTACAGACCTCAAAAGCTGCTGCTTCAGGCATCCAAACTTGCAGTTCTGCTGGAGAAAGGGACATTTAATTACAGATAAGATAATCATCTGTGTGCATACCCCCAGAAAATGGATACAGAGACTCCACATGAATTTCTTGGGGCTGCCAGTGGAATTGAGAGATTCAAGAGGATATAGGAACTTTTCAGTCAGAGCAACAAGAAAGAAGACAGGCCTTTTGATGACTTTTCTCAATGCAGCTGGAGATTTTTCATAACTCCTTATGTTCTTTTAAGCAGTTTTAATTACCAGAGAACAGCACTTGTGGCATGAGAGTAGGATTCACCTCACAGCAGTTTAGATATTCATACCACTGCTGTCTTAACAGAGCTGCCTCCACAGCCGTGTAACACAGACTAAAGGATAGCTATAATTATTTTGGGCACCTATTTCAGCATGAGATAGATCCTTCTTCAAACCATTGATTCTCAAAAGACAACAGCAGGTTAAATGGTAACCAGATAGATGGAGGCACCTGGAGCTAGGGAGATGAATTTCACCCTAGGTACAAGTTAAGTGTGGAACAGGTCTACCAGCCAACTGCTTTGGCTGCAGAATTTGTAGGAAAATTAGTCAGAGAGCTGGAGGAATCTGGCTCTAGGCGAGGAACATTTCCATCTCCTGGTAGGAAGAGAAAGCACTGGGAAGTGAACAATTAGGAAAGTGTATGAATATTAAAATCCTAATGTCTCCTGAGGTGCCTGCTAACTGCTAAAACCTGAATGCAAGGGAAGACACAGAATGGGCCTTCCTAAAGAAGATGAGTGTGAAGATAAAGGGAGTTTTTTTGTCAGCTGATTTTGCTTTATGCCCTCTAATGCCTCTCAGGAACCAGCATGCCACTGGAGGGAAGCTGAAGCAGAGAGACCCAGAGCTGTGAGTTTCAGTCATGGAAGGTTGCTCACCAAAAACAACCTGAGAGCATCCTCAAGCATGCTGAAGTGAGGGACGGGGAATCCTGATAAATCTCCTTATGGGAATGAGGTCTGCAGTGATGAAGTCTCAAAGAACCCAGATCAGCTGCTTTGCCAGGAGACTTTTACTCCCATTGCCTGCAGGACAGCTGTGCAGGAGGCAGGGAGGAACCAGGGCTGAAGAACCCATTTCTGTGCTCACTTCTCCACCATAGAATCCCCTGAGTTGAAAGGGACCTGAAAGGGTCAAGTTCAACTCCACCACATGCCATTAACAGGGCTGTAAAACACAAATAGCTCTGCAGGACACAGATTGACAGGAGACGAGCTGGTGGATGGCAGAACAAATGTGAGTGTGCGAGAAGGACCCTGAGAGGGTGATTTACCCTGTGGCACGCTGGGAAGAGGACAGAATTTCATCACTCACACTTCAGCTGAGTTCTTCACTCCCCAAAGCCCTGCTCTCTAGGTCAGGAGCTGATGACTCCATATAGGACAGCCCCTTGCTGCCCCATACTGTGAGACCCTGCCCAGGAGCAGCGTACCAAGCTCCAGGGATGGACACAGAGCTGAGCCCCAGGACAAGCAGGAGATGATCCCATGGACAGGATGTGTCCCCCACATTCAACTCTGTGCCTGCTGAACCCCAAGACTTCCCACCTACCAGGGGTCACAAAATGCCAAACCAGGCAGTCTGCACCTGTGCAGGTGCGTGAGCACAGGATTTTCTACATAGCTACAGACAGAGCTTTACAGGTTTCTCAGCCAAGAAAGATCCTAAATCTTCCCATAGTGCTACAGGAGATCACTACATATAATGTCAGTGCTTTAAGACCCTGCACAAGTGTTCCACATGAAGATAACCCTTCCCAGCCTGAAGCACTTAGAATCAATACATAAGAGCAGAGGCAGCAGGTGAGCACAGCCAGCCAGGCTGGAGGGAAGCACATGGCAAAAAAGGAAACCCAAAAGTTCAGGAAGTGCATATGAAGCTGCACATCCCTCTATTGAGATTGCTTTTGCCCATTTCACTGCATCAAAATATTCACATGCTGCCTTCTGGGTTGTACAGATAATGCTGGAGACAAAAATGGCTCAGCCACAACTGTATGCTCAAACATGGTCAAACACTGGCAACCCATAAGGATGCTGTACAGGGCATCCCAAATTAGGTGTTTTTGTTTAAATGACACTTCTGCCCTTACAGCTTTTCTCACCAGCTGTCCTTTGCAGGACTGTGTTCTATATCTGTTTGTTTACCTACTCTGCTGTAGGAACTGTTCCTATGACAGCTCCTACCAGAGAGAGCACCTGCAAGCCTGAAACCCTTGGGGTGGAAATTAATTGTTCTATGGCCTGAAGCCTGAATCGTTTAAAAAAGAGGACAAGTAAGAATTTCCAAAGAGTGGTCAGAAGTGCACATGGAGAGCTCCATCTAAAAGATGGCAGCTTCAGATACTGATTTCTAGAATTACCCTCTACCAGTATATTAGGTGATGAGTTTGAGATGGTCTTTGGCAGTTGCCTTCCTTTGTTAACTTCAGGATCCCTGAGCTTGCTCTAGCAGGTACTCTGCAACATATAGAATGGACATAGCCCAGAGTTTGCATTTTCTCTATTCTGTTCTCTTTTCTTCTTTTTCTGGTTTTTTTTTTTTTTTTTTGTTTTTTTATTTTTAATTCTGCTCATCAGTAAGAGCTGTAAAAAGGTGACTTGCAGTATCACACAGGTCAGATGCTGTGATTTTGTGACAAGGCCAAATCCAGAAAAACAAATCGCCCACTGAGATGTTCCTTCTGCATTGCTGAAATTAAACTGAGGCCAAAAGACATTTCCATAATTTTTTAGAGTACAAAACCACAAAAAGACTCTTAAATTTATTTTCCTTGTTTACAGCATTTTTCACATGTTAGAACACTGCTAGTACATCTCTAGAAGGATGTCATAACATGAGCTTTATCAAGCACAGGTAACAGGAGAACAGCCCTGCTGGGGACCTGAGTAAAAGGTAAAAGCAGAGTCATGATGCTTTCAGTGCCTCATTGTTCCTGTGAGTTAGATGCAGGCAGATTGGACATTTTACCACTTTGCAAGTGACCACCTTGCTCTGCAGCCTCATCCAGTCTTTCATCTCTAGGCTGGAAACTCCTCCTTACAGGGGCTTTCTGTGGTCCCAGCCTGGAAGGCTCTCCTCCACCACTTTTCTTGTCACTCCTCATGAGTCCCATGGAGGGAGTAAGCAGCAAAGAAAAATGCCATTCATTTAAAATTCTGATTTCTACCCCTTGGCTCTCACCTGGTAGGGTTCATGACACAGCTCCTTAGGGAGTCTGCAGCTGAGCAGCCCAAGGCTGACACTTCTTGCTGGGAGATGACAGCAGACTGGAGAGCAAATGAAACCTTTGCAAACAAGCTCTTCTGTCTTAGAAGCACAAACCTAGGCATGTTATTTAGCAGTTTGGCTGTTAAAGTGATACCTCTGAGTCTCAAAAGCATGAAACAGCTTGAAGCATGAAACAGCTCTTGTCCCAGAGCCCAGATTTCACAAATGACCCAAGAGGTCCCTTCAACTCTACTCCCTCCTACAAAAGCCAGCTTGGGAAAAGGTATCAGAGTCAGAACCACGTATTTGGATGCAGCTTTAGCAAGCTGATAAAGCAAACACTGGCAGCACTGCCCCTTGGCTTGTCCTGTAACACAATACAGAGCAGCTCCCAGCACTGATGCTTGGCAGTGCTGTCACCTGAGGAGCCACTGGATTCTGCTGGTAAGGTAATCCTTCTGGTGAGGCCAGGGGGCAAAGGGGACAGGGGCACACTGAGGAGGGTAATCCCCACCTCCTTTAAAAATTAAACACTATGTTCCACTGCTCCAGCACTGGGTAGCACTTTACTCTGTGAAAACTCTTACAAGAGCCAGGAAATTTTAGGTGTGCAAGCTTCCCAGCTGTCAGCTGGGTGCTACATTGGGCTGGGTCCTATGTAGGCACCATGGAAGACCCCATCATCCCAAGTGTCTGCCTTCACAGGGGGAAAAACCCCTCCCAGAGTTACCAAAACATGGAGAGACAGCCTAAACCATCCCTCCCATCCATGGACAGTAAGAGCCTGCTTTGCTCAGAGATTTGCTCTGTGTTTCTAATTTCCAGTATCTTATTAGCACCTACGTCTTGAGTGACACTTCCTCATCAGACCTGCGCCTCGAAAGCCTGCTCCATGAGCAGTGCTGGAGATCTTGCAGTGCAGGGATGGCAGCCAGGGCTCAGATGGGACCAGAGCTGTATGTATGTCCTGGGTAGTTGCCCCTCTGCAGCGTTTCACAGGCTGCCACATCACTGGGGTTATATTAAGCAAGGCATCTGCAGTGACAGTCATTTTTCCAGTATTTAGGAAATGCTAGTGCTGTCTTCTGGTTGGCTGCCAGGTGCTACTGGGAAACATGTGTTGGGATTATTTTCAGTGCTCTCACCACCACAGTGCCCATCAATCACACCCGTGGGGCTACTTCAAGTCTGTCTGGACCACGGCAGCCTCACAAAATCCTCCTGCCTCCCCAGGGTGGAGGGAGCATAAGCATGAGGAGGCTCAAGGGGAGCATGCACATCATTTTTTAAGGAATTCCTGTCATGCCAGGCTTGGCTGAGCCTACCCAAGCCCACTGCAAAGCCTGGGATGATGTTTAAAAAGAGTGAGCCAGAGCTGGGGGCACACTCTGGCTTCGTGGTGAAAGCTTCCTCCAAAATGGTTCAGGAGGAAACACTGAGTGAAATGCTCTTTTTCCTTGATGTGCTGGCTTACAGCAGGGGTTTCAGCAACTGGGATGTTGATCCACTTCACAGCAGCTCTTGAGTTTGAGAAGTTCTGAGTTTGCTTTCTGCAGGGAACTTCTTGCTCTTTAGAAAGGAAAATGCCCCAGGTAATTGCTCGTGACTAAGTGAGGCATCAGAGACCAGCAGATGGTTTTATAAGTATTATCATTATATAATTGATACGCTCTGTTAAGCCCTTTATTTTCTTTTAAACAGGGTTTTTCTTTTCAATGTACTTTGGCCACAGCAGCATCAAAGAAGCATGGCTTGAACAAACACTTCTGCCAGGTCTTGATTGCTCTTTCTCCTGGATTGCAAAAGCCTTCCCCCAGCATTTGGAGGATTCAGTCCAGCTTCAATACCCACTACTTACCCCTGGAGCTTTTCCTTCAGGCTTTTGATGATCATGGATATTCCATCCCAGCCCCTCCCCTTCCTCACAGCTATGCTTCCCTTCCCTGCCTGTTCTCCCACACATTTCCTTGCTATGGGCCAACTTTATGCTGAGGTCAGCCCAGGAATGAACTTCAGGGAGGGCTTTTGCTGCACTCAACCCTTGGCAAGGTGGCCGTGGGCTCAGCACTGCTGGCAAGACCCTGCAGGCTGGGATGGGGATAAGTGCTCTATCCCAGAGCAGGGCACCCCATCAGCTGGGGAAGGAGTGCAGCAATAGCAGCTGCCTCCATGGGCTCCTGCCTTCTATGCAAAACCCTGGGAAAACACATTGCAGTCACAATGTTTACGGAAAATCTGCAGCCAGGGGAAAGGAGAGGGTTTCCCAACTGGCAGAAAACAACAGAAACCACAGTCGTGGCCCCAAGCCTTTGCTCCAAAATGTCAACTGAGATTTCTCTTTTTCTCCCACCAAAACTTCCTTCCATTCCTGTTGTGCCTCAATAGTCTTAAAACAACATTTTAATCTTTGTGCTTTGCTTGGCTGCTCAATTATTTTTTTCACTGGACTATATACATATATCAAGCGGCTGGTAACTGTAAAAATACCTTGTAAATAGAGTCATTAGCAGTCACAAAGTGATGGCTGTGAATCAAAACTATTTACAAAGGAAATCTGGACACTGTTTAGAACAACTGCTGAGATACAGAGTTTTGCAAGAGGTGAGACAGAAAAAGACATAAAACTTCCCAAATACGTTGCTGGTGATGGATGAATTCATCACTGTATTGTATCTCTTGTTCCAAATTTCTGCTTTGCTCAGAGAAGCACCTCTTTATGAAACTGCTTATAAAAGTGTTCAGGTTTCCCTGATGGAAATGCTGATCTGCATTACATATTATGGCAAAAGCTGATAGGGGATGGATTATGTGGATGCTGGGGGTGGGGAGGTTCTGTTTGTGCCAAGAAAGACATTAGATGCAGCTGATGGTTTTATGATTCAAGTGTGCATGCAGAGGTCCCTTTAGCTATGTGTGGTGTGTGCCAGTGTCACAAACCAAACACACTGTGCTGCTCCTGACAGACATCACTGAAACACATGGTTTGCTCTGTTTAAAGCATCCCTGCAAGCACTGAAGCAGTGTCCACGTCACCTCTCCACACCTAACACTGACTCCCACATCTCCCTTTGACTTAGTTCTTGACAACAAATGCCATCACCAGCTCTCCATGAAGGGCTCCTTCTCTGACCAGGCAGTCAGAGGCATGTTGCACAACCAGGGACAGAAAGATCAGTAAAAGTGTGAATTTTCTACCTATTTCCCACATAAGCGCAGCAAGAATGATCATCCTTCAGTTTATGGGTCAAAGCAGTGGTTCAAAGCAGAAGATAACACCCAAAGCAGGATGGGAAGATCTTGGGGCCATCCAGTCCAGCCCCACCACTCCTATGAGCATCACTCAGCTCTCTCGTGTTGCTTCTGCACGTCACCACCATGCAGTGCAGGATCAGGGCTGCACCTAAAATTTCCAGTGAAAAACCAGAAACCCCAGTGTGCCAGAGGAAGAAAGCAAGAGGAAAGAAGTTGTCACCTCTGTCCTCAGCCACACAGTAGGAGGGGTGAAAGTCCCTGTTTGAGCCTAAACCCATTGCCAAACCTCAGACAGAACAAGTGGTTATCATTCCCCCCTGATTTTGGCTGAACTGTCAAGAAAACAGTTTCTTATCAGCCTCTTGCCACCCCTCCCTGAAATGCTGAGTTTTGGCAATAGCCAAGTTCTTCACGTTTCCAGGAACACGTGGGAGGGTCTCTGCAGTTCATGTGCATTCTCTCACAGGGGCCTGCAGCGCACTGACAGCATCCCCAAATCCCATGGTCTAGCCTTGGTCATCTTCAAGCTGTACATGCAGCAGTGATGAATGCACTGAATGCACCCTGGATGCCTTGGACCTGCTGTGCACAAGTGGTGGAGGAGGTTTGTGTGTGGTCAGGAAGCTCCACGTGTTTGAACCCATCAGATTTCCCATACAGTGCCTTTTCTGGGAGCTGACTGCATCCAGCACCGCTGCTACACCTCCGTGCACTCTGAAATTTCTCAGTTCATACCCACTCCATGTTTCCCAGACACCTGCATGTTCTCAGCTGGGACAAACTCACTGCCCTGCCTGAGCTGCAGATCACCAGCTGCAGGCACCTTGAAGCCAGCCTTTAAAAACCTAAGAGATTTATCTTATTCTTGCAATAGGCCCATTTACTCACCCAGCCTCAATATCACTGCCTCTATGCCTGCCCCCAGCACCAGTTGCAGCAGGCATCCAGAGAAAGTCAGCTTCAGGCAAAATAAACTGCATCTTGGGGGTTTTTAAAGGCTAGCAGCCTATTCTCCTGGAACAGGAGCTCCCAAGATTGCTCAGCTCACACGGAGCAGGCTGTGGGCAGTCAGGGTGCATTGCTGGTGTGTTGCTTGTTCACCAGAAAATTCAGTTCTTGGAAACACTTGTGGTGGGTTGAGTCTAAGAATCGTGATGTTCCTGCCCAGAATGGGAAGTATTTTTATTTTAATTTCTTTTATTTTACTTTAGGTTTCAGCTGCTTCTCGGAGAAACATTTAACACTATTATATCACCTAGAAAATGAGCACAAATTACTTCTTACTGAAGTAATAGAAACTGAAACATGAACATTCAACAAAATATTTTGTCTAGAGGAACTGCAAGGCTGCATTTAAAGCAAAGTGTTTAGAGTGTGTTCAGAAGTCCTTTCTCAGCCAGGCACTCAGCTTACTCTGCTGTCCTGGGGGACGAAGGAGGCACAGAGGGACATGTCAGCCTCCAAACTCCTTCTGCCATGGGGAAAGCATCACTTTTTTCATCATCCTGGTGCAATAGGTACATGAGGCTTGTTAGGTCTCATCTTGCAGCTGAGAAACCACACCACAAATTTCCCCCTGAGCGTGTTTTCAAATGCCATTAACAAACCCCACAACATAAAATCGATCATAGAAAATATTCAGCAAAAAATACAGATTACTGGGGAGGAATTTCTCTGCTTCCCTGTGTGTGATACTTTTTGAATCATGGCTGCCCAATATAAGCAAAATTTGTGGAAAATCTCCCTGCTCAGGAAAATCTCCCCACAGACTTCAGAGGGATTTTTGCATGGATAAAAGTCCAGAATACATCCATCATGGTGAAAGAAGGGATCCTTGTGTTTAGTTGTCCAGGTTTCATAAGGAAAACGGGAAACCAAAACCTGTTTTTTCCACATTAAATGGTTATTATGTGACATCTAATGAGCTAATTTCAGGGCAAACTCTGTGTGTGTGTGCTGTGTATAACCCTGGTGAGTGACTGCCCTGGAGCCCTTACATGTGAAGACTTCAATCAAGATTAGTTAAAATGTAATAAATCTAAGGAGGCAGAGTGGTCTGCCCCAACTATTAATAGCAGGAGTGGAGAACTCAACAACTGCTGGTTGCTCAAAGGGCTTAAATGGATAAAATGAAACAGAAGGTATATGTTTTATTATAGGGTGTCACAGTGTTATCAGATGCGTGGAAATCATCCTTGCAATGCTACTGCACCACTAAATCTTGCGTGCTGGCTGAATGAAGAGGATTATTTCCAATATCCTTTTGCTCATGCTGTTGTCACAGCTTTTCCATATTTGACTATGGGAATAGAAAAAAAGAGTTTGCAAAAGGAAGAGTCATGGCAACGCTGCGTGTTAGCACCAAATCAAATTGGTCATGGCTGATCTCAGCGGGACATCAGAGGTTACAAAGCCAGCAGAAATGGCCAAAGAGCCTTTGCAGGGATCCACTGGTATTTGGGTTTATATCCATTTCAAAGGGAAGAAGATATGGGTAAAGCACTTTATGGCTGACTGACGTAAAGCATTTATGAATGTAAGAGAGTAGGCAACTTGGCCCAGTATGCCAGAGGGAAAGTGCACTTAGAACTGGATTTTATTTTCAACTTTAAGGAGTCTGACTCCATTTGGAGCACTGCTTCTTAATGCTTGCCCACCTTTACACTCTCCTGGGCACTGGGTCTGCCAGTGGTGTGGCACAAGCACCAGTTCCAGCATATGCTTATTCAAGGGTTACCCCAATGTGCCCAAACTTAGCATCTGTAGGAGGTATCATAATGCTAATAGAACCTGTGGGTTGGCTTGAAACATTTTTAGGCATGCTTCTGATATGAGTCTCCCTGTGGGTGTGTAGCTGGGATTAGCAGGTTTTCTGCAGATATTACTAGAACTGCTAGAATTGAACAAAGGCAAATGAAACCTAATTTCCATTATATTCTCTCGCCTCTTCCAGAAAAATGACAAAATATATTAGAATGTTGGAAGTGGGACACATTTATTTGACTACAGCTATACCACTTCCCGTAATAGCTACTAGTGACTTCCAAAGTTCCCTGTTTTTCTTTCAGCTTCCAAATTCATAGTACTATGAAGGATGGCAAGTCATAATGCTGATAGGGTTTGGATTTTTTTGTTGGCACAGCCTGAAATGAAGTCTATCTTGCTCACATTTCCCTTACAGGTCTAAAGGTCTGCTTTGCACTTAGTCTTCCAGATTTGAATATGCATCTACAAGCTGAACCTTTCATCCAGTGACCCTTTCAAATGATGCAACTTCCTAAAAATCTACTACAACCTTATGAAAACCAAGTATGGGAACCAGTGAAGCAGTGGTTACCATGACAGCAGCCTTACAGTGACTAAAGGGAGCTACAACAAGGCTGGAGAGGAACTTTTTACAGGGTGTGTTATGATACAAGGGATAATGGCTTGAAACTCACAGAGGGCAAGTTTAGATTAGACATTGGGAAGAACTTCTTGGCTGTGAGAGTGATGAGACATGGGTATCAAATGCCACAAACTCACTGTGTCCATGCTCCATAGAATTTGGGAGCAGGTCTTCACTGAGCACCATCGGATGACCCTCCAACATGAATATTTTTTACCTATTGCAGCTGAAAGTAATGCTGAGGCCATCCTGTCCAGAATGGTTAAAAAGATGGGTTTGCATTGTGTGCTCTGGAGAGAAACTCTGGGAAGACAGAAGCACATGGGGCCAAGTGCTGCAGCTTCATGCTGCAGGAATCAGCAGCTGGACAGGCTTATCCATGTAACCACTTATATAAGGGCCAGGATATAAGCTACACCATGTCCTGCATAGATAGTATACATGCAACAGGATGATCCCAGAAAGGGAAACATGGATTGTCTCTCCTACAGGCTTCTGGGGCTGCTCCAGAATGCCTACTCTGTGTTGGCTGACTGTCTTCTCTCTGGCCATCTGGAACCAGGGAAAGCAGCACAGAGCATGTGTGAAGGCAGATGACAACAGCTGAAGCTGGAATGGAGAAGCAGAGAAAGACAGAGGAAGCTGTTAGTGATGCCAGAATCTATTTTGGTAGATGCAGGGGTTTCATTTATTTTGCAACATATATCAGAAATTGGGAAAAACTAGAAACAAATCCCAAAGTGATGAAGGTAGACTTGTGAGAAATCACAAATCTTTTACCAAAAAGTATCAATAATCTATGCTATTGATATTGATCTATTACAATATTTGAAAATGCAATTATCTTCCTTATCTTTCCCCTTTTACTCTTCATTCCAAGCCCCTTTGTTCCTCACTTGTCACTCAATGTCACACAGATTTTGTGATAATCTGCATTTTCTTTTCAGCTTCCTTGCAATCATCTGTTTGCCCGTGTCTCATTTCTCTTCCAGTCACTCTGGGTGCAAATTATCTGACGCAATTTCAGCCATTTGAGAGTCAAGTACTCACTCAGGCTGATCTTCTGGGCTCATTTTACAGTGGGCAGAGGGAGACCCAGCTGGCAGTTTATCCCATGCTCTCTAGGAAGGGGCAAAAGGCTGAGCTTAGCTTTCACTGGACATCTAAATCTGAGACAGAGGGAGAGGGTGACAAGCCCTGTCATCTGTGACTTTCCAATAACTGCATAATACTTGGGCTTACAAGGACAAAAGGAGGAATAAAACAAAGACGTGCTGTAATATGAAAGGAAAAAAAAAGTAGAAAATCTAAATTCTCCACTTTCTCAGAAAAGGAGTTTTAAGAAATGTTATGTTTAAGAAAATACAAAAATTTTCACCTATATTCCAAATTTAGGGCAAAAAGAGCATTTTGAGCAGAAAAGCATAAACCAGATTTAGTAAAATTATAGACAATATTTCTCTAAACCTCCCCAGCATGTAGCTGAGTACTTCATGAAAGGTAAGAGAATGTTTTAAGCAAGAGAAATCTTCCAGCAGCAGCTATGAGCAGATTTGTCATTGACCAGCGAGCAGATGTGTTCTGTGTTCTGACAGATGTTGCAATGACAACTGGGGAAACCAACACATGGATCAGAAGCACACTTTATCTGGAGCCCTGGTGCATTGCCTACAAAAAATACATAAAGCAAAACCAGGTATTAAATTTATCAGAAAATTACCTAAAACTTGAAGAAAGTTTCAGTATTTTCTTCCTTTTTGAAGTAAAACAAATCTGTAGAACTTCATGTGATATTTAAATGCCTCTATCTCCATTCCCTGTCAGCCCCATATCATCCCTTGACATCTCTTCATTTCTCCTTATTTGTCTCAGATAAAAGATCAAATGTAATTTTCCAGCTGATTTTCCTTCCTGAAATTTTTTATTCCATTTTTCCAACATCCTATTAAATGTCAATCTCTCCACACAGGCATAAGTTACTTCATAAACTTGGGTGGAAGGGAAGAACATGGGTACATTACATTTAGAACCCAAATAATTCACAAATTGCAGCCAAGGAATAAATGCTACAAATGTCATGTGGATTTTGATGCCATGGGGATGTTTCTGCTGCCTAAAGCCTGTCCATTGTTTCTTCCCGTTCCAAGGACCTCTGTGCACAGCTCTTTTCATGGGGAGGTGTGGACTGCAGGTGGTTTGATAAACTGCTCGGTCTGGGGTTTCAGGCCACGCACCTTTCTGCTTTGTCCTGAGGAGACCTGACCTGCAATAATGCTCAAAACCTGGAGAACTGCCCTGTATAACTGGAGATCTGCTCTGTTTAACAGCATCTCACAGATTCTGGCTGGCCAGCTGAGCCCCAGCATTCGTGTGTGATTGCAGTGAGTGGGAGAAACCTTCTTTCTTCTCATTTTAGTAGTAATCAATGAAACTGGAAATTACTCCAGCTGGAAAATAGATATGTCCCTGGCTTATAGAGGCACATGAATGCACAGCCCCTTCTGCAAACAGAGCTTTACTTTACCTCCCAGTTGCTGTGAACTGAAGTGGTATCGACTGCTGCAGTGTCCCATGTAATCATGGCCGAGGTCAGGCTTTAATGCTTGCAACCTCCTGTCCAACAAACAGCTCTTTTGTCAGTGAATTTGTTGGTAGGGCTGTCAGAAAAAAAAACACTTTTCTCTTCTAAAAACACTATTCCTGTTATGTAGATGGTTCACTGTTGTTGCAGGCTTGTTCCCCTTATGAGAATTCCCTGAGATGCTCAGAGAGACCTGTGAAAAGAGGGATTCTGCACAAGGGGAGAACGAGGCATGAGGTGGCAGCATGGCCAGTGGGGATTTTCCCCTTCATTGTGTTGTCCTGACATTACTGCTTGGCAGAACTGGCAGCCAAGCAGTAATTACTCCCAGGCCATGCTTCCATGGCCCTTTCTTCCCTAAGGAATTTCCCCTGTGTTGATGTCCGAGTTCAGGGTCACGAGCTGGTGACCAGCAGATCCAGGTGGCAGTTTTGTGAAGCATGTTGGGTTCTCCTTGGCATTCTCAGCTGCCTTCAGCCATTTTCTGCTTCTCTGCTATTTACCCCCAGGTCTTTTTCCTCGCCTTTAAGCTGGTGAAACGTTGTCTGTGTCCAAGTGCCTCTGTGCTAAATTCATTTGTGTTCATAAACATGTGAAGGCAACTATAAAAGTGCAAAAAAATGAATATATGTTAATGTATTCTGCAATCATAAAACCAGAAAAGGGAGAAAAGAAAGCAGTGATTTTATCTCTGAAGAAAAAATAATTTAAGAAACATTACCAAACATAGCTATAGAACATGGCTAATGATTCTATTTCAGGTCTTAACCTCCATAGTGACCTGCCCATAAATGAGGTATTTTTTCAACCTTATGTACTTCCCAAAGTGCAAATAATCTGCAGCATCAGTGATTCCAGTCTCATTTATTTGCACCAGTGTGACTTTCTTTTTCAAATAAAAAGCACAGTGCCACACATTCTGCTTACAGCTGGAATAACATGAGAGCTGTTAGCTGTTAGAATTCACCCAAGGGGAGCAGTTTAAGGTAAAGCAGCATTAGCCTGGGGCACATGTCACAGCACAAGAGAACGCCTTCAAAATGAAAATAAAAATGCAAATCTGCCCTCTGTGTTGCCTGTTACACCATCTCTCTAGGTTTTAAACATTAAGAGAACAGCCTTGTTTGATTTTTTTACTCCCAGGTTGGTTCTTTAGCTCAGTGCACAGATATTATTCTGCCAAATAACTCCTGTGTAATTTGAGCTACGCCACAAGATTAATCCCTTGGTTTTTTTAGAGGACAACCTGATGGAAAGAGCTGCAGTTAGCAGGTGGGCTTGTAGCAAAGAAAAGAGAGCAAGGATCAATTATAGCCTTGAACGTGGCTGCTCAACTATGTATCAGATAACCACCAATTCCCTGAAAATCTGTCACTATCCAGCAGTTGCTATGCAAGGGTGAGTGTGGGGCTGCTGAGTTCATGTTCATAATCAGGCCAGGTGGGTGATGCCTTTTAAGGAGAAGTGGCAGGGGGAATTCACTGGGACCCAGGATGAACAGCCCTGTCGTTTTTGCCAGAATAAAATGCACTTGATGGCCTGGGACCACAAAAACCGGCAAAGGGTTTTTGTGGGGTGACAACATAGAAGCAGAGCCCTGCCAGTCAGGTTGTGATGCTGCTTTGATGGCATGGATATGGGGAGGATAAGGAATGGGTCTGACCTAGGAAGCACTTGCTTTCTCCTGGACACAGCCCCCTTCTGAATATCCCCCTTTTTTTCACTGTAACATACATTTCTGTGCATTTCCAATTTCTAATTTGTCCTCCTGCTGGCACCGTTGCACAGACGTTCTCATTTTGATACAGGACATAAAATCTAGAGGTTGGTTTAATTGGTCAGACAAGATTATCACACGAAAATGCTTATGATTGCTCCCTTACCTGTGGGGTTACATGCAAAGCTCTTTGGTGAGAGAAAGAAGATGCTGGTTCCACATCTCACCTTGTCAAACAATCCTGAGAACCTGGTGAAACATCTGGCTGATCCAGCTGCCACACCAGATCTTCATGTTCACCAAGACAAATCCACTTTGTCCCACCTCCTGCTGTCAGCTCACCTGGCAGCAGTTTTACTTGCACTGCTGAAACAGCCAGTGGAAGAGACCTGTAAGCATGAGCTTCAGACCCACCAACATTATCAGGTATGGAAATGGCTCTTGGGTAAGAAAACTCACCTCCTGTGGTGTGTATTTGCCAGGATTACCCAATATCTTTAACCAAGCTATCACAAAGTCTGAATGAAGTCGAACAAGAGAAGAAAGGAAGGGGCAGTGGGACACATCACTCACAAGGTGACCACAGATGAAATTGTCTCCACAGATGGGTGCTTCTCAGGTGCTCTGCAGACTCATTCACAGCTGCTCCTCAACAAACCTTTTTATATCAGGAAAGTACATCATACAGACAAAGTCCTGCTTAGAGGCCAGAAAAAATAACCAAGGCAGAACAAACACAACAAAATAAATAGATATTTTAGTGCCAAAAGGCCAGTAGTTTTTTAAGTGTCAAGAAATGAAGCTGTTCTCAGTAAGGGACTAAAAAGATTGAGGTAATGGGAGCTCAGGGACTTGTGGTTGCCACTACACAGTGGGACAGCTGAAGTCAGGGACTGATCCCAGCTGTCCTCTTCATGTTCCACATCCAGAGAGTCAGGACATCTGCCTGTCTCATCCATTGCATTTTTAACTCCAAGTGAGTCAAGACCCTTAGGTTCCTCCTTTTGAAGATAGGGTGTAAGTCCTTATGTCTTTTAGTTGTGTGTAAAAATACTCACCAAGAACCAGACATGGAGTTACAGGGCAGTGACTCACAACTACCTCTTATTTACTAAATAATTCTATGGTAACTAAGCACTTATTATGTTCTTCTTTGCCCTCCCAGAGGAATTGTTGCAAACAAACTTTGGGAGATGGTGTCTGTCCCAAAGCACCTGTAGTCTGGACAGAAAAGACACACAAAATGTCCAAGCATAAACAGTGGGGCAGATAAGAGATTTGGCTGAGGTTGCAGCATTAACACTGGGATTTGTTACTCCTCATGCCCCATTCCCTGTCAGGTATTTTGTCCATTCAATTCTGACACTGCTATCCCCAGTGATGGAAAAAGTTAAGTGAAATATATGGCAGAACAGAATATTATCAATGAATTATAGGGGCTTTTACCTGGTACCTATTTACAGAAGTAGTTATTACAAAGGAACTAATCCTCAGGATTCCATGGTCCATGAAAAAAAAGTTGGCTTGGCACCATTTTTATTTCTTCTGCTGAGAAATGGTAGTTTAGGATAGGAGAAGATAGGATGGGACATTCACTGCTAGAGTGTATTCATTGTTAGAGTACAGATCTGAGTGCTGTCCTGTGGGTGCAAGTGAGATATCCATCTGTGGCAGAGGGGAAGTGGGCGATGCAGGGATGTCTCCAACAGCTGAGTAGGGATGAAGAGAGAGTCCCTTGGCTGCTCCTCTCAGCCATCAGCTTTGCAACCCTACCCATCTGGTGGTGGGTTTTGGGGTGACCATTCATGCTCCCCAGTGAACTCAGACCTGTCGTGTCTCCATCCCTGCTCTCCTACTGCAGAGGTGCCATCCAGTGTTTCCCATTTTACCAGGAGACAACAGTGATGTGAACTCAGAGAACAGCAAGACCTGTGGACAGAAAGGGAAGCAGAGGGGATTGCATTTGCAGCCTGGAAACATCAAAAGAAGCACTGGAAAAGCTGAAGCAGTAAGCTGAATGTTAACACCTGCCTCTGAGAGCTCCCTGCTTTGTCTGTAATTGGAATATTTATCCTTGAAGCAGCTCAGCTATGTCCCTGAGAAGGAAGATCAGGGAGAATGTCTCAGGGCACTGTAACAGACAGTGAGCTCCAGGAAATGTAAGTGTGTGTATCTTAGGCTTTTGTGGTTCCTGTGACACCTTGCTGGATGTTGGAAAGTTAAAATATTTCTAATAACAGCAAACAATCCCTATACAAAATGAGTAAGAATTCAGAACCTTTGAAAAACACCTGCATTTTCATAGAATGTATTCCTACAGACAGGCAGCAAAGACAGAAATTGTTCAGTGATCATGGGGATATTCCAACCATACTAACATGCTTCCTATGTCATTTACTCCTGATTACCTAAACCCACAAATGGGTGTGGATGGCAAGAGGGGAGGGGAGCTCTTGTGGGAAAGATGGAAGAGGAGCTCTTGTGCCCTGATGGGAGAGAAGATTTGGTACGACCAGATCTGTGAAAGGTTTCTTATCCCTGGGATCATTTTGAGGAAATTTTGTGTGCATACAAGAATTTGCACATGCAGCAACTTATTAGTTTAAGTGGGGGTGTAGGAAAACCATCAAATTTCATAGGAACTGCCTCTGGCTGTGGAAGCTAAGGGAAGGGAAAGGGTCTCTCCTGGTGGACCAGAGACATAGTGTGTAAGGGTAGGACCTCTGCATGGGTTGAAATTGGGTTAGAGTGAAGGGAAGAGGTGAATCTTGAAGCTATCCTAAACCAAGGGAAGATGAGCTGAATCTCTCCAGTCAGTGCAGTGGGTGGGTGTTGGGAAAAGGCAAATCCCTCAAAAGCTTTGCCCTTTACAACAACAACCTAAGCCTTCAACATCAAAAGCTGAAGACAAAGGCAAGGTGAAGAGAAAACTGGAACAGTGTCCCTTGGTGCAGACCACAGTGGGTCTCCCAAACGGGTGTGTTTGAGTGCCTGCACAGAAACAGGCCTCAACCCACCACAGCTGCTCAGCCAAGCCTGGGCAAGGCTGGGACCTGAGCACCAGGTGAATCCCTCCCTGTTCTGCCAGGTGAGCACCTTCCCAAGACACCAGGAGCAGCAGAGGAGCGGGCATGAGCAGCCCTTGCCTGGCTCAAATGCCTCGGTGAGAACCCAGCAGAGCCGATGGCCCCGCCGCTGCCACCAGCCCTGTGCCAGCAAGCCTGCCCGGCCTTGCAGCCACTTTATCACTTCAATTTAGCTCTGCAAACCATGAGCTGTCAGGGCAGGATTCATGCCTCTGGTATTTGCTCTTGGCTCTGGCGGGAATACACTCTCCATGGCTTCTGGGTGATGGGGAGGGACCATGCACACCATGGTGCCTGATTCCTGCAGGGTTACTCAGCTGGCTGGAGCACATGCGGCAGGAGGAATGAGCTCCCTCAGGGCACAGATTTGGCTGCTCTGGGTGAAATCCAAGCAAAGCTCACCCACATGCTGCTGAGGGATGGCATGCTGGCCAAGGGAAGGCCACAGGGTCACCCAGCCTGGCAGGGATGTGGCTTCCTCTCTTGACTTGTAATTGCTGCCCTGCCCCAAATGAGGTGAGCGAGAAGTCAGGCTTTGGTAGGTGGGCACAGCACCAAGTGAAGCTGTTGGATGTCCCATTCCAAGGTGAGGCGGGGTTGCTTTGGTCCATCCTGATGTGATATTGTAGCACTTCCCATGGGTTTTCCCAGCCAGCCCCCAGTGAGCCCCAGCCCAGCAGAGCCCAGGCCCGGTGTGCCAGGGCACCTTCCAGCCTCCTTCCATGGCCGTGCCTTCCCCCTCGTGCCAGCCCATGCTGTCCACGCTGTCTCGAGTGCTTCCTGCAAGCACTGACAATGGAGCCAGGCAGAGGGTGCCATCCCCTGGGAGCTCTGGAGAGCTCCATGGTATGTCCCTGAGGAGTCTCAGAGGTGTGTACCCAAGGGCAGCCTTCTCAGTGGACATCTTGGCAGGGTGCAGCTCCACACTGTCTCTCCTTCATCCCAGGATGATGTGCAGCCATGCCAGAGTGGTGATTTCAGCATTGCCCCTAGGTTGGAATGGGAAGGGAATCTGTTCTGTTTTACACTCTCCTGTAGCTCCTCGGGACCATATTTCTTGGAGCAGATGAAAGAACAAGGATTTTGCTTTGTTTCTGTTTCCAAAAGCCAAATATCTGAGTGAAAACATTTTAGATCTAATAGCTTGACTAAGACTTGAATTCCTGTGGTCACAGAAAGTGATGTCTTATGAACACCCAAAAAAACTTCAGGCATTAATCACAAGTGCAATTTTCCCCTCACTTCTGTAGCAGCAGCAGGCGATATGTAGCACTGCAGGACGTGCTCCTGCAGGGAAGGGAAAGGCACACCTGGCAGGGGCACTCCAGGGTAAACGGACTGAGATCCTGCCATCCACAAGCATGACAAAGTTTGGAGTAGCATTTCAAGATGAAGTTAGTGGAGCTGCTCTGGACACGGTAACTGAGATCACCCTTTGGCTTAAAACTTTCCCAAGCAGCCTCAGTAGCTACACCACTGTGTCCTTTACCACTGGGAGAGGACCAGGCATGGCAAGTGTATCATCTTCCCTCTGGTGTCACCTTCAGCTCCACACAACTAAGGGTCTCTTTAGCCTTGCAGGGTTTTCAAGACCTTTTGTTAGATGTTTTTATTACTTATGAAATCTTCATATTTTACCTAAAGCAGTGATTTGGCTTTTAATTATTTTCTCTTCTAGGAAATTCAAGTTTTTATTGTTGTTGTTTTTAAAGTTAAAACAGTTTCTTTTCCACTGTGTTTCCTCCCTCCCTCCCTCAAAAGAAATGTCATTTATAGGACACCAATGTCTGCGCCCAAAATTTAATTGCTTGTGGGAACTCGTCTGTCTATGAGTGCATCAGCTGTTTTATACAGAATCAAAAGTGTATTTAGAGGGGAAAAAAAAGATAAAAGAAAATGGAGTGTAATAAAAAGTATAGCTGAAGGGATTTGAAAGGCATCTCCATATCAAGAAAAGTTACATCACCTGTGAAAAGATCAGATATACTCTTCCATCTCTGCAGTCATTATCCTTATTAGCAGTGTTGCTATTACTGCTGGAACAAGTGTGAGCTCAGGGCCATGGAAGCAGGAGGGCTCCAGGCCACATCCTGCACATCCTGCAGCACACACCATGGGAGGCCTGACCTAGACATGCAACAGCAACGAAGGAGAATTTTTGTAGCTGCATTTCTGGGACAAGTGTTTTTTCTTGAGGAGCATTATAGAAAATCCTTTTATTGTTTCTCTCTCACTGCAAACACAGTAGGGCAAGACATAAGAAATTGGGCATGTTCATAGAAAAGAGGGATTATTTATAAAGCTCTTCCCTAGACAGGAGCTGCCTGAAGCCCAGCAGAGATCTGCCTGCTAACCCATGTGAGAGGCACACACTGAGAGTTCCTTTACCTTCAGGCACCAGCAACTCTCAAAACCATCACACTATCTTCATGCTTTCCCAGAGATCATGAAATCTCCAGTGCTTCATTTAGAGGAGTTGTTTTAGTCCCATCTGTGGCAGAGGAGAGAGGTGGACACCACCAGGAGGTGTTCTCACCCTAAGAGGATTATTGAGAGGAAGGGGCTGTGTCTTCTCACTGGCTTGTAGCTTCTCCTATCAATTACATAGGCCTGTCTAAACCAACACACTCTCTTCAAAATGGGCTACTCCAGGCAGGTTGGCAGAATTCAATCTGCCCAAAGCTGGATATTTTTGTAAACAAATTGTATTAAAAAAAAAAAAAAGAGCCAACCCCCTTTCCTAGGAAGCCACCCACTTTTTGCATGCCAGATGCTCTGTTGCCTGGAAACTTTCCAGACAAAGTGCAAAAAAGTTTCTGGATGGGCTGCGAATTAATTCAGCAGCAGTTCATTTGTTTCCTTCAGCTGCATGTACCAATTGCAAATAAGGTTAACAGATGATATTTGCTACTTAGAATAGTTTATAAAACAGCACAGGAATTATTTATAGCTGGACTTCTCTGCATACATTTGGTCTGAGGTTAAAGAAATCGAGCTCTCTAGCACCAGTTAAAACCCCTCTTGTTAAAGTTTCATAAATTACCATCAATGGAGATCAGTGTGCAGACTTATAGCATGCCAGCTGGAATCCTGGAAGACTGGTTTGCCACTTCATCAGCAAGAGGAATCACACCAGTTTTCACAAGGAAACAGGAGGAACTGATGTTCCTACCATGTTCTGCATGGGTTGGGTCCTCTGCTGAAGCTCCATCAGCAGCACCACCACAATTTTTCCCCACCCAGATTACAAAAAATTAGAAGTGCATTGCATTTAAATGTCAGCATTTTACAAATAAGCGCACAGATAAAATCCTTGTATTTCTTACAGTGCGCTATGTCTCATTTTTGGATAATACCAATATCTCATTTACAGGTCAATTAGGAGATTAATATACATACAAATGCAGAAATGTGTGTATGGATGTGGGTGCAATTTTATAGCTAGCATGTTAACAGGATTGCCACAGGCCCAGACTGCACTACTGGCTCCATCCACTCACCATCTGATATACCTCTTTCTAGATGAATCTCTTAAAGCTCATTTAATTCCTCACACTTCATGGCTGTGGAATAGTGTTGGATTGTTTCACTCCAATTTATCAGCTGGTTACTTGTTTAGCTGGAAAAGTCCTTCTGCATGTACAGTCACTTAATTTGCATTTCACAATGAGATGGACCGCTTATCTGTAAAACTGGTCTTGAGGTATACCTGTAGCATCATAAGAGATTTAAAAAATCAACCTCAGAAAGAGGACAGATGATGCCTCCAGACCTGCTGAACAAACTCTGTGCTCTGCACGCCTTTGGAAAGAAACCAAAGCAGATGCCTGTGCTAGCAAGAGTGGCTTTTTCCACAAGGTCTATCAGCATTTGTGATCCTGCTGCCAATTAGCTCTGCTCCTGTGAGGAGAACTGCAAAGGTCTGGAGATAATGCAGGTAAACCTGGTTGGCCTTTCTCCTCCAGCATGCCAGGAAAAGCTTTCAGATGACATGTGAGGTGACCACAAAGCCTTTAGATAACAGGCTGGAGATGGCTGCAGTCATTTCCAATGGCATCAGAATCATCTAGCAGGGAACAGCGAGTACAAGGCATCCAGTACAAGTGCCAGGAAGTGCCTGACATTTGGGTAATTTATGCACTTATTGTTCACATTAACATCGAGTCCCAGGGAGCCTGGACACCCAGAAACAAATCAGGCAGTGTGGGTGCCTGCAGACCAGCTTGTTCTCAGGGTAAAACACCACTTAATTTGAACTGCAAGTGTCTTCAAATTGCATACAGAACCATAGCTTCTCTTTCCCTTGAGTCCTCTCTAGATTTGAACCAAGCTGCATAATTGGAAGGATCAAGTGGGAGTTAAATCCATGGCTCTTGACTTCTTTCAAAGACAAAACAGTGCTTACTTCCTTGCATTCCTTCAGGGAGCTCCTGTCCAACAGCAGAGATCTAATGACCTAATCCACATGAAGCCCTGGAGATACTGTTTTCGCTTCAAAGACTAAATGCAAATTTTGTGCTTGTACCTTGTGTGGTTGAAGGGCTTGGTGTGAGTACAGAGGTGGGAGGTGCAGTGCAGAGGGCACTGCTGCCTGCCTGTCTGAGGGATCAGCAGCAAGTAATGGCAGCATCTAGCCACAAAAAGGCTCGAAGATAAAAGTCCTGCTAGCTGCTATTTAGGTTTCTTGTAACGATACAGGGACTGCCTCCAACACTGCAGGTTCCTCAGTGTGCGCCAGAAGTGAGATCCCAAATGATTCTGAAGAAGCAATTTTTTTCCAACTCAATTTTGAAGACCTTCAACTTCTTCCAAGGCATCTTCTCAAACTCCAAGCCCTCCTCCTCTCCAGTATTTTGCAACTCAACCATCACCTTCTTGGCTGTCACCCTCACTCCTGGAGTGCATGAGGATGAGACTCAGAGCCCTGTCCTACCTGCAAGCAGACAGCTGTGCTCCATGGCCACCCAGGCACAGGCTCTAAGGTTGCACCACTGAACATTGGTGTGTGACATGAGACCAAAGAAATTCCTTGGGCCACATCTTTTCCATTTAAAGTATCATTTCACCCCTTCCTTCTCTCTGCCCAAGGCCACTGACCTCCAGGATTTGTCAAAGTCTTGGTCTCTGAGCATCCAGTTTGCCTCAGCTTCCCCTCCCCAAGGATGTTTCGCTTCTGCTGCTTCTCCACCTTTGTTGAAGGGCAGACACCTTCTCTCTTCTCCCATCTTGTTCATGGATAGTCTGAAGCCACCACAGTTCTTGCAGGCTGTAAAGTTTGTCCCAGTTCACAATGTTCAGTCCTGAAACAAGAATCAAACCAAATGAGGGCTCTGACCATATGTGGCATCAGCTGGTGATAAACAGCAGCACATTTCTGAAAGAAATCTTGCTTGGTGGAAATTGGTGTTAACACATCCCCTTGAACAGCTTCCACCCAGTCAGAGCTTGCTGAAGGCTGGATGCCATTTCCAGACAAAGCCTGCACAACACCCAAATATTGCAGACAGCTGAAGGCTTCTAAAAGGGGTTGAAAACATCATCAGCACAGCATAATTATTCACAAAATTGGCCAATTTCAACACTCAGCACAATAGTTTTAAACAATAGTGGATGAAAATCAATTTCCAAGTTGGTTGAGAGGCTGATAACAACCTTGGTTGTACTGCTCGTCTTGCTGGTGTGCTTATTCCCAAGTAATCATAGTAGAGATGTCACAAAAGAATGTGACTCCACTAACCATTCAGAGACACTGAGCTCCTTTGTCTTCTGAAGCAAGTTTCCATGGGATTATACTGGTTAGAATAATTTAAGATTGAAGAACAATAACAATCCTGAAAAAATTTAATGGGATACGTCTTTAATCTTCCTTGTATGGAAGAATCCAAACTAATCAGGGGTAAGAGGACACCTCTCCCCAGGGGTAAATGGCCATGAAATGCTCACTCGCATCCAATTTCTGTGGGCCTAGGCCATTTAGTGGTTGTCAGTATCTTTGCAAATCTCCCTCCTAGGTGAAATTGCACTCTGCTGTTCTGCCAAAAAGCAGTAGTTACTTTGGGTTTTCAGGGGGCTTTCTTTTCCTAGATGAGAATATACAGATATTCTCATAACTTTAGAGAGGCTTTCAAAACCCAGGTGCAGAGCTTTGGCATCAGCAACCTCCCCAGAGCACTTTATAGCACATAAATCTTGCTCCCAGTTAATCAAACAGTGCTGGAGTGAGCCAAGGAACCATGAGAATGTAAAATGTTCTTCTCCTCCATTCCCACTAATCAGAGATTTCTGCTGCTGCTTCTTCAGAGGCAGAGTGAGGAGTTTTATTGCTTTAAATGTGACTTTAACACTGGTAAGGATGCTGCCTTGGTTGGACATGGGCATCTTCTGTGCACAGCAGTTCTTTTGGGTTTGGGATTTTTAACCCAAAACTGCCCTTGGTGGTCCAGCTGCTCTCCTGCCTTAATCCTTCTCTGAAGTTGTTTTTTCAGCCCTCACCTTTACTTTAACCCCAGTCTGGGTTCTCAGCAAGGCTGGAACTGTAGTGCAGTTGTGTTAGGAAAACCTCACTGTTTCTCCCAGACAAAGAGTTTGCTGGGCACTGCCTTCCTAACACTGGAATAGAGCAAAATGCAAAGTACTGTAAGTGGGATAACAACTCCCCTTCTACCACAGGTGTTTTGGTCCTATATGCTCCCTGGGCTGTGTGCTGCAGGACAGCTGAGGGTGCTTTGCCTTTTGTTGATGAAGACCTTTGTGAGGGTGAGAAAGGAGATAACTCCACTGACACCATAATTTTCCCACCAAAGGCATCTTGATACAATCCCCCCTTTTTGCTCCAAGTTATCAGTGCAGATGCCAGGTTTGCTTTCAACCAGGGATGCTCAGACTCAAGCTGAGCCAAACAGAGCCAGAGGAAAAGACTGCTCCTCCAAACTGTCATGAAATCAGGATTAGCACATGAAGAGAGAGCTGTGTTTAATGACTTGTTTAACCTCCTGCTTAATAGAAGTCTTTACTTTAATCTATAATGCCATCTTGTTTTGTCTTAATGAAGTTATGCAAAAAGTCCTTCACTGAAAAAAATCCAAACCAGCATTTTCTTTCTTCCCTTCAAGTTGAGATGAAAAGGACTGCCTGCAGCCTGAAAGTTTGTTTCCTTGAGGAAACGGAAAGCAAAGAATTTACTTATATTAATGCTTTGTATCAAGTACCTTTGAATTTCAAGGGGTAAAAATCAGCCTTGACCTGGCTGCTGAGTCCATATTTTCATAATGTTTTTCCCACTCTGCTGGCGCCAAGGTCAGTCGGTTGCACTTCAGCTTCAGTCTGTTTTAATTCTGGTCTCTTAGCGCTGGCTTCTCTGTGCAAGACATGGAAGCCACACCCCAGTGTGTGCTACTCCCAGCCATTAACAATCCTGTGCTAAATAAACACACCAGGATACTTCTGCATCTGGTTTTACTGGCAGAAGAAAGAGACATTATATGTCTGTGGAAATCTGATAAAACAGTGACATATGAATTCTGGATTGCTAACATGGCCAGTTTAACTCCACTGGACAGAATTTGCTGCAGTGCTTAAGGCTGAGAATAAAACTTCTCACTTTTCCTAAGCACTGTAAACTAGAAAAAAAAATTGAATTAGCATTTGGCAATTTCTACAACCTTCTAGCAGCAGATAATAACCTCTCAAATTGAGTTCCTGCAGTCTGCCCTTCTACAGGGTAATGACTTGTCATTTGTTCTGTCTTATTTGTGGAGCGTTGCACAAGCCTGTCTTTCTTCCACGAATATTTTTAAAAGCTGGATAGTTGCTTGGCAAAGCCTGGGCTGGTGCCTGAGTATTGTGCAGTCTATAGCAAGCTCTGCCACAAGCTTCCTGCATGACCTTGATAGGTGCCTGTGTTTCTTCCATTTCTCAATTTTTTCAAATCACTGCAGTGTGCATTTTCCTCCTTCTGTAGTTTGTAAATTCCTTAAACTGGTAAATATCTCCTATATACTCATCTTCATACATGGCTTACTGCAGGTGTTGTTCAACTTTTCAGATGCTAGAAGCACTGTGATTAAATGAAGAAAAAAAATTTCTACTGTTGGATTTGTTGCTGCAATACTTAAGATTATCTGTGCATGACATAAATATATGTATGTTTGTTTAGCCCTTGTTTGCAAGACCCATTCAGCTAGGATCAGGTAAGGAGAAAACAGTCAATGCCACAAGCTGGAGAACACGGAGCAGGGATGGGCTTGAAGGATGAGTTTACAGAAAAGTGACTGGCAGAGGTGGGATCATACATTAAAAGTTAAGGAAACACAGTCAGGAGAGCACTAAGAACAGGGTAGGTGGATATTTTGCTAAGAGTGGTGGAGGAAGATGGAAAAATAGTGGACTGGGAGTGAAAACAGGGAGTTTAACTTTGGCCATTGCTGATAGTGATTCCTCAAGAAGAAAAACATGAGCAACCAGGACATTAGAATTTCCCTCAGACCCCAGGACATTCCTGGCCTGGAGAACCCAGAAGGATCTGGCTGTTTTTAACAGGGAAGCAAAGTCTGCATCTGTTTGAAATTTAGTTCCCATCTCTGACCTTTCTAAGAATTACAAGTGTGAGACTTTTGGCAAGAAACTTCTCTCCCTGCTACCAAAACAGAGCCACCACCTTTCTCAGCAGACACGACAGTCTGGTGCAGCAGTTATGGAAAAGCCATTGCTGAAATCCTGCATTCAGCATGTTTAAAGAAGCTTCATCAAACAAAACCAGAAAGAAGAATTCTGAAAGGGGTAATATTTTTACTAAATGACACAATTTACATTATTATTGGCAGAGCCATTCATACATACAGTGCATGTATATGGGTTGCATTTAAGGAACATATTATCTATACATTGAAAAGTCACTCAGAGTGTTATGGAAAAAGAGTATCTACAGATAATACTGACACAAGCAAAGCTGTGAGCACTTAACCACTTATCTTTGCTTAAGTGTCCTCTTAGAAACACACATCTTCATATCCATCTTAATTTAAAGAGCTTAGGTATGAAAGAAATTTTCACCCCATTTGATTATTTCAGACACTGAGGTAGACTCTTTTCTTAGCTCCTTGGTTGAAGTAGACATTTGCTAGTCATAGACATTATGCCTGTCAAATGTAGACCCCTTCTGAAGTGATGTTGCTAGTGCTCTGGCCCATGTTTTGCCATGGTTATGTAGTTTCTATGTCTTGCCTTGATGAAAGTGTAGGATTTGTCCTCTGGGGTCAATGCTGCATTTATGGTTTCCAAATGGGCCTTTGTAGTTAAATCTTAGACAAGTAATTCATTGCAGAGGAATTGTATATGGTTAAGCTTTGTCTAGTAGGAAAATATGCAGTATGTGTGTGCATAACAAGAATTTGAGGGCAAAATTCTTCTGTCAGAGCCACATAATGGAGTGAGAAAGTGTTCTGGGATGTACCATGGCCAGCAGCTTGAGTGCAATTATGTGATATGCTTACTTTGATGGTAAAGTTATCTTCAGATGTTCCAGTGAAATAGAAACATCTCAAATACTGTGCTTAATAATTTAATTTTCCACTAAAATATGTGTGTCCTTCAAAGATGCCTTCTTGCTGAAACAACTTAATTAGGGACCAATAATATGGCAATGTGGATCGTATGCATACTCTGTGTCTCAGAGGAGAGCTTTGCCAAGCTGGATCAGCTGAGGAGCACAGCATGTCCATGAGAGAAAGATGAAAATAGCTGCAGTGTCTGATTGTCATCCCAGAGATTGGTGGGTTTGACACTTTACACCAGCAGCACTTGGGAATCAGAGAGGGTTCCTGGAGCTGAGTGTTAAGTACATGAACCTGAGCAGCATAAATGTCACAGGAACAGGGACAGTTTGGAAATCAGTGTTTGTTGTTAATCGAGTCCCCAGGCTTTGTGTGACACGACTGAAGCCCATGTACCAGTACACTCAGGCACTATCTTTCCCCCCTCTCTCCTTCCCTTTTCTCCAGATAAGAACACAGCACACGTTATTCTAAGGAAATGACAGCGATATTAATCACTGATTAATCAGGATCTCTAACAAAGGCCCTGCTATTTTGAATATTCATATTGCCATGGCATTAGGAATGTCAGAATTGCCATTGTTCTGCAGGGAATGACACATCCCCGCTCTTCCCGCTCAGCATCTCTGGGATCCAGCCCTGAGGAGAGCAAACTGTTTCTTCTCAAGCACTGCCCCTGCTCTCCAGACAGGAGGCAGACATGAAATGACTTGGCTGGATCACTTGGAATCCCAAGGAGAGGCAAGAAAGGAACGCAGGTCTTCTTAATCCTGGCACAGGGAGGGAACTTTGTTTCTTATAAACAAAATAATTCACATACCTGACATGAAAGGATGTATCGAGATGATGAATGTATCTGTGAGTACATGTGCATGTAGGTAATACCCATATAACATTTGTGAGATATATAATATTAGATGTGTAACTCAATCAGACTTGGCCAGAAGGAGCCATTGTAGTGCTGGCTGAACAAATTTATGCATATCAGCCACCGATGAAATTAATAACCTTTGCAATATTCTTCAGGCAAATCAAATGCTTGTTGAACTGTTGGTCCCTGAGCCTCAACCTAGAAAATAGGTTATGATGGGAAAACGTATCTTAACAGAGGATGAAGGTGCATGAAGAGGGAGCTATCTCTTGTCCATCTCCCCACCACCACCCCAAGGTCATTCTTGGCTTAGACCACCAGGATTAGCCTCTCTTGCACAGCTGGTACTCAGCTTGGGGAAATTTGTTGCTTTAGAAGGCTGTGGACACAAGGAGTGCCAGCAGAGCCAGGGATTACACAAATTCATAAACAAAAGCTGCAAGCAGGGATGTGCCCTCTAATGTCACAAGTTGGAACACGGAAAATTCCAGTTAGATATAAGGCCAAAAAATTTTTTACCATGACAGTGGTCAAATATAGCACAAGTCACCCAGAGCGACTGTGGGATTTCCCATCCTCAGAGATGTTGAAGGCTGGACTGAACAAGTCCTTGAGCAATTTGATCTTGATCCAACTCAAAGTTGGACTGAGTTGTCCCAGAAGTGCCTCCCAGCCTAAATTATTCCTCGGTTCTCTAAGCAAATTACCAGATCTTCTTTTACTCCTCTCTTTCTTCCCTCTTCTCCCCACTGCCTTGCTTTCTCCCTAACATGGCTGGTCTTGCATTGGGATGCATCTCCCCTCTTGCCCAGAAACCTTCAGGCTGTAGACTTCAGGATTCCCATAATTCTCTCAGGACTCATGTCTTCTAAGGCTAACTTTTTTGCTCTTCTCTCTGGAGACCTTCCCATCCCAGCCCCTTGAAACAGAAGTTGGTTTCCTCAGGCAGCAGGTCCATGGTGGGAACCTCTGGGATTTAACTGGCTGGGGAAAAGGCTGGCCCAACCCTCCAGCCAGATGGTGGTTTCCATGGTCATGGTACACCAATCTCACCATTCATCATGCTGCTCTACTTTACTTGGCCCATGTTCCTACACTGAAATTTTCTCTGGGCATCAAGTAATCATTCAGCCAAAAGGAAAGAATCAGAATATTTCAACCTAGCTGGCCAATGGTCTAACAAGTTCAAAAGTGGGAATGTACTCAGCTTAAGCTGGTTTTGGTCTCTGCACAGCAAATGCCTGGCTTAGCTGGCCTGTCAATGCTCATTTATGTGGAAATGAAGAGGCAATGACAGCATGGGGTGTATTAACAGGAAAGAAGACACTGGATTTCAAGTGCCTGTGCTAGAACTGGGAGGCTGTTTTAACGTTCTGTGCGTCTTCCTGCCCTGAAGTATTTCAAACACTCACGTCTTGTTTGCTGAACACTCTGAACAATACACGTGTAGTTACAGATTGATATCATAAATCACCTAAAGAACAAGACGGTCTTTCAGAGCAGAAAGGACAATTTTGAGGAAGTTTATTTTTTAAATGGTAATATTTATCCTCTTAGTACTTTAGAAAGAAAAAAATAGAGTCTCAGCTATTTCAGCTGTTGGGCCTGAAAACCAACTGGAAAACATTTAAAAAACCCCTATATTCTGTCTGTACCATTGTATGTTTCTGTATGTTTCTGTGTTTGAATGCACATGTATTTATATGCATGTATATGTGTACGTAAAAAGAAAATCAAACAAAATAAAAATAGGTAGGATCAAACTTCATGAGCCAAGTGAAATCCAAAGCTCCAATTTTATTTTAGATAAATGCACATTTTTGAGCCAGTGCAGAGCTATGAAGCTAAACAGGAACAGACAGGATAAGCAGTGATGGAAGCTGAGTTCCTCTTTCAGAGGTGGTGCTGGAATGGCTGTGCTGGCAGAGCCCCCAGTTGTAGCTGTGTATACACTAATGGCAGGATCTCTATCTGATACAGCTATGCTGTGTCCCCTGGTAATGCAAGCTGGGTCAGCAACATAAATCTTGGAAGGTCCTACTGAACATTGATGTTCTGCATCAGGAAGATTTCCAGAGTTTGTTCAGAGAAGTAATGAAAACCTGAAACTTCAACATTGCTGTAAGGGAAAGCTTTGGGAAAAAAACACAAATATGAGGTTGTTTGATTTAAACTTAATCTTTTGATCTGATTAATTTTTATTTTTCAATGTTTCCATTTTGCACTATATTTTATAACTACTTTCTTACATTATGATCCATGTTACAGAAGGACATAAAAAGGAGAAGTTGTTCTGTAGTGGAAATTGAAAAGTACTTTATTCTCAAAAGGTGGGATAGGATGTTTCAACAACTTTTCTGCTTGATTTTACAAATTTTCCAGATTTTAATAGCAATTAATCATATTTCCTTTTTTTTCCCAATTGCCTAGCCCAGTTTTAAAATATTAAATCATTAGAGAGCAAAATACATACCTGATGGACAGCAGCTCCCAATTCCTGCTTCTAAGTTAACTACAGTTTTTCTCTTGATCAGAGAAGGCAAATTCTCATTGTAGGGCATTACCAATGGGTGCAACAGACTCCCTAAAGTTTGAATTTGAAAAATCATGACCAGATAATTTTTGAAAGACT
>VWYI01039370.1:0-19325 GCA_013399455.1 Anthoscopus minutus | reverse complement strand
TGCTTTAAATCAGGTAAAAATTATGAGGGCAGGTTCAGGAACAGTGAAGTGAAGTTGCATGACCTGTGTAAATTATCAAAAAGTTCTTTCTGGCCCTTTATCAGGCTTTGATTTTGATTCAGTTCTGAATTCAGAAAAAGGGGATGTGCTGTTTACCTGTTCCTCATCTGACAAGCAGCTCTGTTTCAGAATCCTTCCTCACAGACTCGGCACAGGCTGTCTGCAAGCTGTATTTTTCATTTACTCAGCTGTATTAATTATACACATTCTATGAATCAACTTAATTACCCAAGAATTGCAAGTGGGGCTACTAAACACAGCAAGGGTTCAGCAGCTGGAATATGAAGTGGCAGCAGGAATATGAACTTAAAGAGGTGTTGTGACAGCTCACACTGTTCCCACAGGCAATCCAGGGAAAGGTGATGTCCTCTCACTTCACACTGGCCTCTGATTCTGTATAGTGATAAATTGGTGATGAACATTTGTTCTCTGCCATGAAGAGAACAGAGGAAGTGATTATCATCACTGCTCCCTTCCACATAATAATGAAAACATCCTCTTCATTTTCATGGACTCTTCAGTATTTGATCATCTGCCCCTCTTGAGCAAAGTGTCCTCTTCCCAGAGACACATCACCTGATTTGCTAGACCTTCCAAAGGTTTGGCTTGGCTCCAGCTCTCCTGCACACATGGACAAGTGTCTTCTTGGTACAGAGAGGTCCTGACTTATGATGTCTCTGATCTGAAAAGTTTTGTTGCAAAGTAGTTGTTCAGTAATGAATCAGAGACAGAGGAGAAATGATGATGCTCAGTCTCACTCATACTCTACTGCGGATGGCCAAATTCAGATCAGGACAAATATTTAGAAATTTAGAAAACAAAAAACAAAAAACCCTCTCCAACCCAAACCAATAAACTAATTAAGGCAGCTCTTTTTCCTAATAAATTAAATGACAGAGAAAAGTCAGGTGTCTCCCTTTGTCACATTCATCTTTACCTCTTCCCAGACATTGTTATTGGTCACTGAAATCCTGAGCTTTTCAGCTGGCTCCAGCTGTAATCCTGCTTCAGGCTGCTGTAAGTTAGTACAAAAAAACATACATGGTTTGGACCGGATTTCTATGCTGATGTTATATAAGATGGTCAACTGCTGAACTTGGTGCTTTCCTCAACGCTTTCCATACACTCCTCGTGATGGCTGCTCACAGCAGCTGCTAGGTGGGAGGGGAGTGCAGCTCCCTGCCCTTTCTCAAAGGCTGTGCTCTGCTCCTGGAGTGTTCTCCAGGCTTTCCAAGGAAGAAGGGGCTCCCACTGCAATCTGGGCATGGGGGAAAAGTGAGAGGCAAAGAATAACTGGCAGGAAGGAGGAAAGAAAAGAGTGCTCTGAGTCACTGAGCTAACAGACCAGTGGCATCCAGGCAGGCTGCACTTGGGTAGTTTCAATCCTGTGCCCAAAGAGCCTTGGCCATCCCAGACCTCGGCTGGGGGAGAGAGGGAGGGGACAGAGGTGATAGTTTCGCAAGGACATAATGATCTTGAGCAATTTCTGTGCAGGTATAAACATGATTTCCTGCAGCATTGCTTAGCACAAATGTCTTCTCACTCAAAGAGGACTGAATGCATTTGTTTACAGTGTTTGATGCAAGGAAAACTTCTGACATATGTTTTATTTATGAGGTGTCCTAACGTAGTGATACTTTTTGTGTGCATGAGGTAGGGAAGGAATTGGCTGCCTCTCCATGGCTCCTAATTTGAATAGCTGAGGATTGTGTTTATAGAAATGTGTGGAGGGATGTCTTGAGAGCCATACAGGGCTGTGTAAGATGGTCAGTAAAAGTAAAGTGTCTACTACTAAGGATATTCACAGACCCTACAGCTTTCCCCAGAGCTCATCTGCTTCTTAGAGATGCCTAAAAGATAGCAAAGGTAGTTCTGAAATCAAGAGGAAAGAGTCCAAAATATCTCTGTTCCTCTAATCAGATGCTGTAGGAATTTGTGGCAGATGGAGACCAGTGGAGGGGGAAATGCCAGGGACCTCCTAAACCAGGAGAGCATGAGGACAGGAACAGCAGCATGGACAGGACAATCCCCATGCTCTCATTGGTGCTTGGGACAGCAGAATGAGCCCACCAAGGAGAGGTCTGGGCAAGCTGACATCCTCCAGACCAATAGCAGCTTCAATGTTTCCCAGTGGTTGAACTTGCTTACTCGGTTCCTTCTCTTTTCATGGTGGACATCTGATGTGCAGGGGGACAAGAGCTTGCTCTGGAGTGCAAGATGTGGAGGACAAATTCATCAAAACGTAAGAAAGAGTCTACCAATTCAGTCATCAGACACATCTTGCTCTGCAACTTCATTCTTGGCCTTGACCTACTGGTTGTGGTTCTTGTCAAAAATAAAAGTATGGCAGGTGCACATGCTTCTGGAATATTGCTTCCCTCTGGGATTATATGGCACTCCTGCTTCCTGGGCCAGGACTTGTACCCACATAGCCCTCAATAATTTCTTGTGTTGTGATCTGGTGGTGACTTTGATGGATGTCTGAGCTCTCCAGCACTCTGCTGCAAGGACTCCCAGGAAATGTATGTGGAGAGGACTGATGAGGCAGAGAGGCAGGAGGGCTGGAGGACATTTGTCCTGACTGAGCAAAGATGCCTTTTCTAGAGGCTGAGGAGATGGTGGGTGTTTGGTTCAGGCAGATGGAACAGGCAGTAAAGTGGCAGAAGGAGATGAGGATGCAAAGCAGCTCAGAGGGAGAGCCCTGGTACAAGGTAGAAGCCAGAAGCCAGTGAGAACTGACACTGACCACAAGGCAAGAAAAACACAGAGTCTTGCTGAAGGCTCCAAAAAGCATGAAACTGGGATTCATTGCCTACTAGGTCAGGAAATAGTGGGAAACGTGAGGAAGAGATAAACCACCCAGACAAGGAGCTGGGAGAGAAGCAGCTGCGATTCTCTGCGGCAGAGTGCAGGAAAGAACTGAAAACAGTGGCATAAGGCTCCAACAAGAGCATGCACTGAGCAATGTGCTGCTCAAAAGTGAGTTATTTAAAGGCAGTTTGGGTGCATCTGCCCTGCAGTTACTTCTGTGAATGCAAGGAATTGCTAGATTTGCTGGTATGGGCCGTTCTGCACAGGGCAGGTTACTATAGCACTGTTTACTTTTATGGCAAACAAACTTATCCAGTGTGAGTTACCTTGGGGACAAGCCTCCCCACTGAGCAATAGTGATATTACAGCTCAGCCCATGTTTGAGCCTTTCCTTAGTCTCTACTCCTGGGAGGATTTGATGGGAAAAGTCTTTAATAATCACTTCAGGAAAGAAAAATGTACCTACAGCTTCCTGCTGACTAAATTGTTAGAGCTGGATGGGGTTTCTGCTTCTATTCATGCAAACAGGTAGAATTTACCAGGAGTTTTGGCCCAGCTGAATACAAACACACTCTGTGTAGGGATGTGGTGTAGAAGACAGATATGGCAGGTTGAAGATGATGATGAAAAGGCCAAGTAAGGTTTTGAATTTTCTTTGTTTCATTTTGAAACACACCTTTTTTCACTCCATTCTCGGCCTCTTTCCCTAGTTCCCACCTCGTAAGTTTTTCTTAAGGGCTTAGGCAACTTGCAAAGAAATTAAGCTCTTTCTTTGCAGAAGATCTAAGTGATTCAAATTTTTCTTCCATTTTATTTAAAAAAACCCAAAACCATACACACAACCTCCTCCAAAACAACTAGTGACAAGGAATATTCTGTGTAATGTAAGTGGTGGACATGAAGCCTGGTGCATGGTAGGCAGCCTGGAGCTGAGCCCTTGGGAAGTGCTGCGTGGAGTTGGAAATGACCGTGATCTTCAGGAAGAAATAGCAAGATATGTGCATGCTGGCTCAGGGTGGGGAAGGAAGCATCTGAGCATCTGGTCTCTCTCTCCCTCACACACAGGTCCATCATGCTACAACTCTTGCATGTTTGAGTGTAAAACCCACCCTGACTTGGCTGTGTGTGTAAAGCATGAGGCACTAGCTGGTCTATATATACTTTCCTTCAGGAAACATGAAAGTCACTTCCTCTGCAGTGTTTCTTCACCAAATTAACAGAAGCAATGTCTGCAGTGCTGCAGTGAGGAGGAGAAGTCTCTGGCTGCCACCACAGCTGAGTGTCAGCCTAAAGGCAAGGGCTAATTACATTGGCTTTTGTGCTGCAAAGACTTCCCTTTGCCCAGCCAGCACTGGTCTCTTTTGTCCCTGAAATATCCCAGTCTCCGAGTCATCCTATCCACAGAATTCAGGGCAAAACTCAGCCTGCCATAGCCTGCTTTTTGCTTGAAAAAAACAGTATGAGATTGGTCTGCCAACACGGTCCTAAGGCATGGGGACTGCTGTGAGCCCTCAGCAGAGTTCATGGGGATGTGGGTGACATCTGTCCAGGAATTCAGAGAGCTTCTTTGGTCCACTTATCTGGATGTATCAGAGCACACAGAGATGCACTTGAGTTTCCAGAGAGGCTTCCTGCTTGTAACACATCTGCTGGTGGTGCTGGGTGTTTGCAAGGCCATTGCAGTCAGCTCAGGGTGTGCTGATCCCTCTGGACTTCAGCAGGATGCACTGCAGTTTGCTTTTGGCATCAACCTAATGCTCTTTGGCTTCCATGTCACTTCTAACTGCTGGCCTGAATTTATTTGGAAGATGCTCTGCTTTGCTCTATAGTTTTTAGGTAGCTCATTGACTGATACAAAATTCCCTTTCCCTATTTTAATTTAGGCTGGCACTAGTAGGAAGAGTGTGTCAGGGGATAGGAAAAGGATTACCATGCAAAATACTTCTCTCCCTGAATTCACTTGAAGATTTGGAGACATTTTAGCATCCAGGTACAAAAGTGACAGAATCCTGTTGGACACAGCACTTTTATTCCAACCATAGGGACAAAAGACAAATTGACTTTCCATCAGTATCACAATGTTCTGCAAATTCTATCATCGACACTCCATGTTACTCAAAAATAACAAATGTCTCTTCTTTAGAATGAGCCACAAGAAAATGTGTTTTGGAGTTATAACCTAAAGGAATTCTTCTTTGACAGGCTGCCTGCTCATGTCACATGCAGAAAGCCCAGAGTAAGACTGGTTTACTGTGGGTTTGGTTTGGTTTCATTTTTTTTCCAAAGCCCAGTCTATGTCCCTAGAGGGTACATAAGCCATAGCTAAAATCTCTCTGAGATGTGCAGCGTAGCCCGTGGCTCCAGTAGCTGCTCAGGGATTTTGCAGCTGTTCTCCAGCAGAGATGTGTAATAACTGTGCAGTAAGACACACGTATTTTCTTTCATAGTGGATGTTAATTTATGAGCTTGCTCAGAGCTTTAACACTCAGCTGGTTTACTCTGCACCTTTTTGTGTTATACATAGCATTTTGTGAACCAAGAGAGCAACTGGATACGGGGTTGCCTCAAATCCTCAGCAAGGTCTGCCACTCAGAAATTCCACCTTAAACACAGTCAGGTCTTTTGTCACAAAGTATTATTAGTTCTCTCTAAAAGGCCCTGAGAGTCACAAAGTACTTTTATTTTTAAAAAAACCCCAATCAAACTCTTCTCAAATGGGAGGTAGAAGAGGTGATGGGAGGCTTATTTCTGGTGAAAAGATGCAAACTGAGTACAGGACATCTTTTTCTGTGCTCTCATGCTATACAACACATTTTCAGGTCTGAAAAGTCCTTCTCACATTTTATCTGGCTCAACATTACATATATTAAGAGAGCATTTATTTGCTGCAGGGTCGAGGTCACATCACATGGATTAGCTGACAACTTCCCTGCAAGCTACAGCCTTCTGAGAGCAACCATGAAAAACAGGCTGCATGCAATCAGTGCTCTGCAAAATGGGTGCTTGGGCACTTGCCCAGAGGGATGATGGAAGGGAGAACCAAGGTTGATGTGGTTCTTCCAGTACAGCAAAAGGGGATTCCCATGCAGTAGGTGGGCATCCTACTCACTGGGCTGTGGCATTCAAGTATCATCCAGTCCCTGCTTCCCTATCCTACCCACAAATCCAAAACAGTCTTCAACTAGTCCCTTTCCATCCAAATTATTGTTGTATTTTCCACAAAAAGAAGTCTTCAAGTAGTCCCAGGTGAAACAGTTAACTAGGACTGAAAAAAATCTTTTACTTGGTCTGCTTTTTTAAAAGCTTTATTGGTTTTCTGAATCACACAGCAAACCAAAAGAAAACCTCAGGGTTTTTTCAAGCATGGTTTAAGCATGTGGTTAACTTCCCCTGCTTTCTAAAGGTACTTTCTACAATACTTGGATGTAAACTCATGGCCAAGTGCTTCACTGAATGAATTCCCCCTGCTCTCTGAACACAGGGAGAAATGGCATAGCAGTATGGTATCACAGAGAGGTGCTAAGGGATCTCTTCCTGGGCTTCAGCTGGAGCAGCTTTCAGAGCTCTACTTCCAACCCAGACAAATCTCCTGAAGTTGTTCTGACACGTATTGCAAGAGTAAATAAATAATCACATGGCACTTTATTCCACCACCAGAACTCTCTCAGCATGAGATACCAGTGGATCTGGATGAAGCCAATTCTAATTACAGATAAAAGGTTTGATGCATGAAAAGAAGCTGGTATTTACACCCAATTATCTGAGGGAGGAGAGATAGGGATGAGCTTCCTTTTATCATTTTCATTAAATTTCTTTTGAAATTAAAAGACTCCTTCAGTTTCTGAAGATGCAACAGTCTTTTCAACTCGCCGTCAGCGAGATACAGGTTGTTTTCCATGATGTGTTGTGCAAGTTCAGACAGTGGGATGTCTCCCTCCTCCCTTGACTCCATTGCATGATGCTTGCTCATACAGTTGCTTCTTTAATGTCCCTTTGCTGAAGTTCAAACTCCTGGAGCTGCATTTCATGTATTTCAGGTCTGAGGCACCCCGTGTTTGTAAACCGCCTCTGCCTTCCCATCATCTGAAGAAAATCACTTTAGGTGAAGGAAACCTCCAACCTTTTGGGGTTTGTTAGGGAGGGGTAACACCAGCCCACTGAATACTAACAGAAGGCAGCTGGACCTACTGATGCCATTTTACCACAGAGAACCCTTAGAGGGAACAGAGGGAGGGGATGGGAAGCAATCAGGTGTATGTGCTATCCCAGAGAAAGCAGCTCTCAGGAACTGGGCAGGGCAGGACTTTGACAGCTCCACTGCTGCTTACAGCCCAGAAGACCTGGTCTTCGTGACCCTTCTCCCTTCCTCCATCCCTCCCTCCTGGGCACTCTGAGCCCAGCCTCTTTTCTTGGTCTTAGAACAGATCACTTACTTCTCCTCTTCATTTCTCCATCTTCAAATTGGGGATGATGTGCGTAAATCTCCCTGAAATCCTCTGCAGGGAGATGCCGCAGAGTGGAAAGTATTAGCTATCAGTATCCTTGTTAATATTCTGCTCAACTCTGAGTGAAGTCACATAATCCCGTGTTTGGGTCATCACTATTTGTTGCTATGGAAATGTGTGTTATCAGATACTGCAAATTCAGTGTCTCAGGACATCTGAGGAGGGGAAAAATCCTTTGTTTGAAGAAACGCTTGTGTCAGTGGCAGAAAACTTTGCAAGGAAGAAGGGAATTCACCTATTTCTTTTGTTCTCCACAAACTGCTGGAATGAGTCAACACGAGCTCCCCACGCTCAGCTCCTGGAAGCCAGTATCTCTTACCCGATGCACAATTCCAAAAGGACTGCACATGCTGCGTGAATTTGTGAATGCATCTGGTAGGATCATTAACACCAGAGCAGAAGACAAATGCAAAGTATGTGCTTGGCCATATGGGTGAACGTGAGCTGCTTAAGACTGTGTGCCATAATAGAGATGGAAAGTCTTACGAGGGAAGATCAGTATCCCCCCACCTCTCTGGTCAGGGATTAAGGCAGTTGGTCTTACAGGAATATTCATAGAGCGTGAGGCCAAAGGGGACACTTAGGTCACCTAGGCCAGCCTCCTGAATGCTGCAGGTCACGGTGTTTCTTCCAGAGAGCCCCCAGCTGAGCTTACAACTTTATGTTGAGGCTGCAGCAAAGCTTCCAGCCAGACTAAAGAGGCAGATGGTAGCGACTCCCTGCCCAGTTTGTTCCAGTGGATGAACACTCTCACTGGTAAGCATGGGTACAGATCAAACCACCCATGCTGCAATGGGATCAGGCACAGAAATGGGATGCACTGGACCAGTGCAGCTTCCTGATCTGAGCTGGTGGGGTTACATCACCCTGTGCCTCAGTCCCTCCTGGCTCCAAACCAGGAATACACTATTTCCCTGGAAATGCGCTTACTTACCAGTTGCTCACCTAATCTCCTTTGAGTGAAACCAAACAAGTTTTCTTTGAGCAGCTTCCTGCTCATTTCTATGGTTCTCTATTGCACCTGGGCAAAATCTGAAAACATTTTTACATCTACAGCTGTCCAACACATGCAGGTGCTCACTGTCCGTTGTGTGCATTGAGTCTATAGATATAAAGAGCCCTTTTTGGATATACTCAGCATCACTTTCACTTCTAGACCTTTCTGTCCATTTCCCTGAGCAAAGGCTGTTGTAAGAGAAAATAAGGCTCAGGTTTTGATAATGTCTCTATTTGTGGTATTTCATAGCCATGCTTTTACCTCATACCTAAAGAAACACAAGCCCCACCTCTATTTCTCTTTGGGTCTCTGTATTGAGCACATTCCTCATCCTTTACCAGTTTTTCACTGGGTTTTCCTCCCTCACTCATAGAAAGCAGATTTCAGGTTAAAAGCAGGAAGAAAAGTGCCTAAGATCAAGCAGGCCAAGTTGACTTTTCTTAATTAAGATCTTTATTTTCAGCTATTCAAGCAGGTTGTAAAAGCTCAGCAGTACTTGGGGGGATGCAGTCATGGGTAGGCTGTGCTGATAAGAACCATTGTCTGAACATTATATATGTATTTTTAGCAGGTAAATACCTGTATCCAGCACTAACAGAAGGCTCTTGCAGTGAGAAATGGCTAACCTATGAAAAAATGTGCTTTTAGGTATGTATGTATATCTATGTATATATGTACATATACATATATGCATATATAGTTGCTAATGTTTTTCTGTTACAAATGTTTAATACATTTACACTAAATTTTCCATATTTAGTGGAAAGTTCTAGTGACAGACTTATTAAAGAAAAATATGCTGTAGGGTAATTGTATATTATGCTCTATAAATTCCCTGTCTGCTAAGAAAGATGATACAACTTTTATTTTGTACAATTTTCAGATTTACAACTCTGACAGTAAAGATCAGGCTGGGAATCTGAACAGCAGCTTGCTATTTCTGCATCTCTACTACCATGGTGATTTTTGCCATCAGAACTGAAACTACCAATTACAGGGCTGAATCATGAAACAAGACAGGATATACTTTGCTTTTCCATTCAAATCAGCAGAACCCGCAAAGTTCTTGGTACTTGTAATTAACATTAACACACTCTAAGTCACATTTAAAAATCTAGAAGAGATCCAGAACTGCCTAAGATACTGCTCATCAAGCGCAGAAATGGTGAACTTAGATAATGTTTGCAGGAAAAAATTTTTGGACACTTTCCATCGCTATTAGAAGTTCAGTGCCTGTGACACTGTTACCTCCTTCCACAGGCTGACAGTATTCAAACAGTTATTGCAGACCAAGACAATTGCTGGTGGAGAAAACCAATGGCTGTTTTCCCATGTGTGATGGAGAATGCAGGTGCTACATGTTTTCCAGCCTGGCAAGTTGTTCTTCATGAACCTCAGCTCTCTGCTTAAGCACAGACCACAATTCTGACCTTGCAGGATGGTTTAGCAAGAATTACACAGGCTTAATTGTTAGGGCTGTTGCAGGTAAAAACCCCAAATAGACCTATAATAACACACAACAGAGTGCCATACAATTTTAGAAATATTTAATACATCCAAATTCTGTATGTGCTAGCCACAATACATGCCACTCCTTACTAGAACTCAACTAAAAAGAAGCTACAATTTTGTAGTTTTGCTTCATGCAGTGTCTTTAGTCAGGATTTGCAAATGTGTCTGTATCATTCTTTTCCCCTCCAAGTCAACTTTTGATCGTTCTGGCTGCTGGCAACAAACACTTGTCAGAAAGGGACAGCACTCAGATACGCTGCACTCCTATTATTTCTGTTCTTAGTCCTTTTTTTCCTATTATTAGTTCTTGCCTCTGCTGTAAGGAGATAGAAACCTCATTAGCTTGCAGGGAAAAGCAGCAAAAGGACTTCAACCACAGCAGGCACAAAAGGTGCCTACAGATGTTGTTACAGCCCTGCCACAGCTGCATCTCATGTTTTATTGGAGTCTGGAGTCTTCAGTCACAAGACAGGCAACCCCAGGCAGCTCAGCTCTGCCTCTTTGTTTGTTCTTGAAGTTACTTGTTTTTAAACCTCACTAGGTGCACATCAGATGGCAACATGAGAAACTCAGCCCACAGCCCAGGAGTTAAGAACCACATCAGCAAGACACTCTTCTTTCACTCACATATCTCTTCTGAACTCCAGCCAGTCTGAGCCCAACACAGCATTTCTGCAGATCACTCCTGACACTGCTGAGCTGTGCCATCAACCATCTCCCATCTGGATTTCTGCAAACCCTTTGATGGCAGCAAGCACCAGGGACCAAGCAGCATAAACCAAGGGGCAGCCATGCACTGGAGAGCACAGCTGGGTGCTGCCAGCTGCACTGTAGGCTGTTGCTAAATCCTGAACTGCCCTTGGGTAAGGAGTTTACTCAATCAGTAGTTGATTAGGACATCTCCAGGTCATATTTAAAGGGATACAGGTGTTAGGACACAACAACAAATACAGTTTTTAATCCCAGGCTGGGCTGGGCAGGAAGCACTTAGAATCACAGGACTGTTCAGGTTGCAAAAGACCTCTAAGATAATCACCCAGCACTGCCAAGTTCACCAGTAACCCGTGTCACTGAGTGTGACATCGACACATCTTTCAAATGCCTCCAGGGATGGTAACTCAACCACTTCCCTGGACAGCCTCTTCCTATGTCTGACCAACTTTTCAGTAAATATATTTTTCCTAACATCCAATTCATGCACAACTCAAGGCTGTTTCCTCTTGTCCATCACTTTTTACGCTGGAGAAGAGGCAACCCCCACCCTGCTACAACCTCTTCTCTGGGAGTTGTAGAGAGGAATAAGGCGCCCCTTGAGCTTCCTTTTCTCTAGGCTAAACACCCCAGCTTCCATAACTGTTCCTCATCAGCCTTGTGCTCCAGACCCTTCCCCATCTTTGTCCCCCTTTGTCACATGCATACTTGTATCCAGTTTAGCAGAACTGGCTGGTGAAACTCATACCCAGAGAGCACCATTACCTGACTCCTTAATGGGGGCTGTCTTGTGGCTGTGGCATAGCAGATCTCTTCTCCTGCCCCAGCTCCCTAGAAATCCTGTCCTGGCACTGCCCCATGGCCCTTTTCCATTGCCCTTGGGGCTGTGTACACCAATATTGGCTGGCTTGGCTTCTCCATGCAGTGGAAGAGATGTCTGGAGCACATGATGTGCCTCATGTACTGCTGGATGTTTCCAGCCTGCTCCTGACTGCATGACTTTGGTCTGCTCTCTGCTTGTGTACAGACACCTGGGGGTTTTTCAGCAAAAACATATGCCCATTCCCTGCTTTTCTGCTCCTTTTCATCAGATTTAAGTGATGCCAGGTAAAGCTTAAGGGTTTTAACCATGCAAAACAAAAATGATGGTGAAATGAAGCCGTGAGAGAGCCTTGTAAGAAGGTAGGACCAACTGCATGTGTGCTACAGATACCTGAGGACAAAGTTTTAGGTTTTGTTCATCTTGGCTGCTCCAAGATGCCTCTCATTTCGCACACAATTTCAGCAGATCTGCTGACTTTTGATCATTAGTGACATTTTCTGTATCCCCTCGTATGCTTGGGTTTCAGCCTCCAGTTCCAGCTACTATTTCCACTAATTTCCACTTGGAAGCAATTCTCCACCTCACCCAGCTGTGTCTTCCTGCTCCTTCCAGTCCTCCATCTTGAAACCTCAGCCCTTTCTCCCACAACTCACAAAGCTTTCTGTAGGGACCAGCTCCTTTCCCGGCCCTCTCCTCCCTGTCCACATCAGCAGAGCCCTTTCCAAGCCTCTTCCTTCCGTGCTCTTTCCTTAGGCTGGACTCCCTTCTCCAACTCCCCCCGCCACCTCCCCTGCTCTCCAGCAAAACCCAGCGCTCGCCGACTTCCTCCTCCGCCAGCGGCCGCTTCCTCTGGCCACGGCTGTCCCAGACACTCTGGCTCCACTGCACACCCTCCCCATGCACAAAAACACCAAACCAGGGCTTTGCTTTCTTATTCAAAAGTGCAGCTCAGCTCAGGCAGCCGTGCCACTGAGGAAACCTGCAATGCCTGTCACCCTCTGCACCACTGCCAGCATGGACACCCCAATCTGCTCTGCCAGCCACCATGACCCATCACTGTCAGGCATTTGCTCGTGTCTTTATCATCCCTGTGTCCTGTAAGGCCTCCCTGACACAGGATGATATTTTTTCAAACCAGATCTGATTTTTTGTTATGGTGTAGATGCCCTGCAGTTTGCTGAGGGCACCAAAATTTTGATTGAATCCATAGGAAAACACTTTGCTTGGGTGGGAGTTTGCACAAGAGAGACAGGGAAAATTCTTCCAGAGTTAGTCTCTGTGGGCAAGCTTGGACCAAGACCCTGTAGGGAATGTGTTGGACAGACAGAGGCACATCTGTCCTGGGGAGCCCTGCTCACCCAGCTGCCCCCCAGGTGCCATGACTCACCATCCTGCACAGTCAGCTTGTGTAAGGAAGGGCAAATCCCTCCCTGAGAGTGGATCCTGTTGGAGCTTGATCGGATACAGGCTGCTCTGCGTGTGTCACCCCCTGGGCAAAGCTGTCAGGGATGGGGACAGGACCTGGCCACCTCTGAGCCACCGTGCCATGGCTGGTGTGGGGCTGCTTTGCCAGTGAAGTCTGGACCATCCCTGGCAGCCTGTGCCCAATCTGTGCCCACCTGATTGCTGTCAAAGGGACAGCCAAGCTCTCAGTACATTTCTCTTCTTTGAGCTGACAGCTCCCAGGCAGATGTGTGTTTTTAGGTCTCCTGAACTCAGCAGGCTGGGAACAAGCTGCAACTTGGCAGAGACATGCAAAGAATATCCAGATGTTGCAGGAAGTTCTGTCAGGTGGGGTCAACCTAGGACTAATTTGGAGCTGGTAGGGGCTATGGTGTTGCTGGCCTCCAGACTCCCAAAGAGAAAGCTAGTTTTCATTTCCTGGTGGCTTGTGGCCACTTGAACCACCAGGACCTTCTGTTCCCAGCTGCTGGAGTCTGATTGTCATTGGCCGAGCCCACTTTTAATTTACTTAATTTTCTGCTGTGATTTAAACTAGAAAAGTTTTGTTGAGTTCCTCCTTTCTAGGCAATGGTTGTGTAACACTCCTGGCTTGAGACCTGTTGTGTTCCAGTCCAAAGCAGCTGGGCTGCAGCAGTGGATTTTGGTGACCCACATTGCTTAAATGGAGTGTTTGTCATCTGTCTGGACACTCTTCAGTCTGGTGGGGGAACTCTATGATGATAATGAGTTAAATGCCTTGACCTCATTTGGAACTTTTACTGGGGAATGTGTGCAGAACTTGGCTGGTAAGGGGGAGGGATTGTCAGCCTGTTCTTTACATTTCTGTTCGCTTAAACTACATATGCTCTGGCACATGCTACCTGGGAAGCCTGGCATGGCTGCAAGCTCTCCATCTCAAACAAACCGTGGGTCTGCCCACAGGATTGAAGACTGCTAGGGGAAGTGGTGCCAACAACGTCTAGAGATGCTTTCTATACAGAGGTGTGACAAGAAATGTCTGGCTCTTTCACAGAGGGCTGGAAAGTGGAGTGACATGCAATCAGGAAAGCAATCTCACATCTCTTACCAGAGTGGCTTGTGCTAGGGCAGTGAGGGGACATGAAGGCACCACGGGTGTAAAGGAGGATCAGTGAAGTCAGGTTGCAGATGGAAAATGGCTTTAGGGGCCAGGATGCTCTTTGCTTGTCAGACAGGAGGTTGAGAAGTGATTTAATCACAGCGGGTGGGTGATTCCACCTGGAAGAGAACTAAACTAGGGAACTGGAGGCACTCTTGAGTCTTGCTAGTGAGCACGAGCAAACAGCATGGAACCTGGCAAACCCAACCTTGCAGTAAGGAGCCCACTGACACCTCACCTTCCCACTTTGTTATAACAAGGAAGGATATTTTTCTGCATGATGTGCTTTGATTCAGCTACTGGCACTACTCTTCAGTGAAGAGAGCATGTGCAACAGGATAAACTTGTACTGTATGGGGAATACTCTTCCCTCTGATTCAACTCCTGCTCTCCCTCTTCCTGGACATTATGGAGAGGAAGGCCAGCTGCAATTTTCCTCAGTGTGGTTATCACACACATGTCTGAGTCTTCAGAATTTGACAATAATACAAGTTCACAGATGCTGCAGGAGTAGTTGCATTCTAAGGGTGTATTTTTTGCTCATTTACCACTTCCCTCTGAAGGTTCAGGATACTTCCTGAATGTTCCCAATATGACAGAATAAAGTGACAGACTTTCACTTAGAATGTTTTGAAAAATTTGAAAATTTGAAATTTGAAGTGTTCCTGAAAACACACTTCTGCCTGTCTGCCTTACTGGCCTTGCTGTCAGACCTCACATGCTCTCAGAGGGTGCCCACAGATTGGTTTCTCCAGCAGGAAACAGAAGGAAATGTGTGTATGTCTGCAGAGGGTTGGATGATTCAGTGGGGAGTTCCCAGCAGCAGCCAGTGAAAGGATGCTGGGCTTACTGGAAATGCTCAGGTGTCATCTTCCCTGGACAGAGCAGGAGTGTAGGTGGCTGAGCTGGCAGGTTGGGCTCACCAAAGCAAAATCACCAAGCAGTTCTCTCTTTTGGACTCAGTCTGAACAGCCCAGCAAAGCCAGACTTTGTGGCCTGTGTGGAAGGCAAGCAGGGAGCTTTGCCAGCAGCTGAAGGCAAAACCAAAGGGAGTAAGAATAGAATAGAATAGAATAGAATAGAATAGAATAGAATAGAATAGAATAGAATAGAATAGAACTATTTAAGTTTCAGACCAATGATGATCATCCAGTCTAAGTACCCGACCACTGCAGGGCTGATCAGAAGTTATAGCATGTTGTTAAGGGCATTGTCCAAATGTCTCTTTAAACACTGAGAGCCGTAAGGCATCAACCACCTCTCAAGGAATCCCTTTCCAGCATTTGACTGCCCTCCTAGTTAAGAAATATTTTGTAATGTCAAGAGTGAAATTCTTCTGGAGCAGATCGGAACCATTCCCATGCACCTTATCACTGGATCCCAGGGAGAAGGGATCAGCACCTCCCTCTCCACTTCCCTGTCAAGGAGAGAAGAGGTTGCAGAGAGCAATGAGTTCACTCTTCAGCTTCCTATTCTCCAAAGTGGAAAAGCCCCGAATCCACAGCTGTTCTTCACAGGACATTCTTTCCAGCTCTCTGCCCAGCATTGTTGCCCTCCTCTGGATGCATTCAAGTGCCTTAACAACTTTTTTAAATTTTGGGGCCCAGAAGAGCACATGGCTCTCAAAGTGAGGCTGCACAAATGGTAAACACAGCAGGATAATCCACTCTGTTCATTCATAGACTGCTTGTTGGGGAGAGGTTGAGGTGCTGCCATTCCCTCCCTCAGAGAATCATCTCTGAAGAATTTGATGGGATTGAGTGTTTGCATGCATTTTGCATGCAGCAAATATCCTTCTGAAACTGTAACAGCAAGAAAAGGCCACAGAAATGACGAACACAAAAGAATTTCATTGCCTGAGACTCCTAGATTTACTGCCTCATAACTGATTTTCTTATAAGCTGTTTATAGTATTCAAATGGCATGCACGAGCCTTTGCACATCAGGTCTTTAAGAAATTACTTATGTTCATTTTACACATTGTCTGGGAGATATTAAAAGCTGCTAATAAGGGTATTAGCCACTATCATGCTGAACTTTTAGTCACAAACAATGGCAAGTCCTGGCCAAAAGGGTCTGTTCTTGAGCAATAAGTGGAAGTGCAACAAGAAAAGTGGTGCAACAGTTGTACATGGCAGTGTTTCCACATCCCCTTTTGACTTTAGACTCTAACTTACTGAGGGTCAAAGTGAATACTCTGAGGTTCAAAACTGTTTTTGTCCTCAGAGCAGAGGACAAGAATCTTGATTCATTTTGCCTTCCTCTGCGGTAGGGAGTAATTGGTTGCCTGGTGCTGTCACAGAGGCACAACTCACCCAAGCCCTTTTCTGCCATTGCTGAGGATCAGTCTATTCCATTCCCAGATTCTGACTGAGACATTATAAAGTCTTGAGAGGATCAAGATATTTTGTGTGACTAAGTTGCTGGATGCAGCACTCGTGTGAAATCCAATGCAGAAATCCAATGGTCTGTGATTGCCAAGGCAGGTAAGACAAACTAATGGCCCTTTCTGTTTTCTGGCTGCATCATATGTTCACGTTGTTTTGTGGTTTGTGTTCTGTGTAGGGCCTGGAGCATGGTCAGTTTTGGGGTGTGTGGAGGGGAAACCAGGGTGGGTCACTCAGAGGTGCCACAGCCAAGGAGATACCCCCACCAGAGAGGCTGTGGGAAGGCTCACCTCAAGGGGAAGGTGCTGGGTGCAGTGGAAGCAAATGCCCTGGTATTCTTCCAGGAGGGCTCCTGAAAGCCTGAGGGTGCTGTGCTTTAAAATCTCACTTGATATTTCCCCTGGGTGAGCGGGATGGGTTTTCAGAGCTGGTTTTGAACTGCTCAAGAGCTCATGTATCTGCAGAGCGTGCGAAGGACTGTCTCCACGTGGATTTCCTACCAACACCTGCCACGCTTTGCAAGCACTTCCTTTTCCCAGCGCTGTCTCTCCTTTCTACCTCCTCTCCCATGCTGCAACCATGGACCCCTCCCCAGCTCCAAGTGAGCTGCTTTGGGAGGGGAAGTGAGATCCCTGGGGCAGTCCTGGATGTTGGGTAGCTCCCATCTCAGACAGTACCGTGACTGCTGATGTGCATCGCTCACAGAGCACTGCTCACAAGGGAAACTTCTCACATGTTCTTCTTGGCTCCTCTGTTCCCACTCACAGCAATTATGCGTCTGCTTTTTGGCCTTCGTTTGTGCTAAGCTGTTGTGCCTCAAGTGAGCGCTTATTAGCACTTCCTTCTCTGAAAAGGAGTGACTGCAACATAAGCCAAGGGTCATTTCCCTTCCCTTGAGACCAGGAGACATCCTGGCTTTTAAATCAGGCTCTATAAATTTTGCCTAGAGAGGGGTGGAGGTTCCCCTGGAGAGAGAAGGGAAAAGAAACTCCTTCTGATGTGACAGTACATTGCTTGAGCAAGTGTTTTTAAGGCATCTGAGACAGCAAAGACCAGAGGAAAAAAGCAATCATTAATATACCAAGTGTGTGAAATGAATCAGAAGAAGTGGAAAAAGGAAGTGACTATTTTCTATTTCTTGCATCATCTTTACTTGCATATCATCCTGCAGGGTTGGGCATCAGCAGGTGAGGCTGCTAAATATCAGCCAGCAAAATATGCTGGCAGTAAATAAAATGCTGCTGTTGAAAGTCAACACAAATAGACTGTGCTATGTGTGGTGAAAACAAATTTTTAGACTGAGAGTACTCTTAATATCTGAAGTGTTCACTATAAGCTCAGAAAAAAAGGATTCAGACTAATGTCAGAAGCTTGAAACTTCTGCAAGTCCATAAAAATCCCAAATTTCCCAGCACATAAACTGCCTTCTCAATACTACCCATGGGTTTCTCTAACCTATACTGATTCTTTCTGCAAGAGATTCCAGTAGGAACAGCTGTCAGAGAGCAAGGTGGTCCCTAACAAGTGATATCAGAGGTGCATGTTGGTGGGACAGTGGCAGGGGATCAAGAGCTGTGATGCCTGGCTGGTTTCAGTGGTGAGGATGGTATCAGGACCTCAACATGCTCTGCTCCTTTGAGGGGTGTCCCTCTAATGCTTGTGTTCACATCCTGAAAGCACAAGCAAGGGCTGTACGAAGCCTTCCTCTCTGTCCCTTCCCTGGGGCTAGCTTTTCTTTTCCCCAAAAGTCCCTTGCCTTCACTTGGGCTTCTGTTTTAATTTCTTCTCTACAGACACAGTGGTGATGTTAGAAGCTGTCATATTCACGAGGGCTCATGGCTTGAAGTCAAACTTCCTAAACCCATGAGGCGCTTAGTAAGATTTTCACCGAGCCCAGAGCTGCAGCCCAACCCACCTCCACCAGAAAGGTTCATGGAAGCAGTTCATGGGTAGGAGACAAACACATGCCCAGGGTTCTTTCACTCCATCCCAGGAACGTATGTCCTGCATGACCACAGCAAGATGGCAGCATGATGGTTTCATCCTCAGGTGGGGATTGCATCACCAACCATCCACCAGCATAACCCACAAGGTGGGTACGTGGGATGATCCTGATGTAGGAGCCACACCCAAACACAAACTGTGTGTGGCAATACAAGAGCCACTTCTGCCTGAAAATCTCAGCATTGCTCAGGTGCAGAACAGTCTCTGCACAGAGGAAACCTGCTGTTGGCTTCTCTGGCCACAGACAGGGCCATGGGAGAGGGTGTGCCACAGAGACAGAGGGAGAAGGAAAGGATTCAGCAGAATATTATTTCTTGACTCTGATCCTGCAGTTAAGAAATGATTGTGTTTTTCACTTTCACGTGCCTCAACTCCCACCAGCTGCATGCACCCACCCACAGCATGTGTGCTGTGTTTTTATTACGGCTGTAGCCTCAGGTAGCGTGGAACTGGGGCCAAGCATACATTAGTAAAATTAGAAGAAATATCATCTGACGGGTCTGGACAGTGCTGTGGGCAGAGCATATTTGGCAAGAGTGCTTCCTTCGCAATCCAGCCCAGAGACATTCCCTGATCCTATCTGAACAGCAACTGAACTTGCAAAACGAGTCCCAGCTTGTGAGCTGTGAATCAGGGATGTCTTAAACACTGCCTCAGCATCCAACACCAACAAGCTCTTTTTATCTTGTTCATCCTGATTAAATAACAGCAGCAAGCCCTCATGTCAGTAGAACAGCCTTAAGGGCCATAAGGCTGGGGGTTTTTCACACCCTCCAGCACTTACCCCTTGTGTATCTGACCGGTTTTGACCCATTATTGTCCTTTTCTCTGGTTCAGCTAACGGGACTCACACTGTGAGCAGTGTGCTCACAGATCTGGGAACCCAGGATGGAGGGAGTATTTCCCTGCCTGTCCTGAGGACTCCTGGCCCTCA
>VWYI01039340.1:17850-28060 GCA_013399455.1 Anthoscopus minutus | reverse complement strand
GAGGAAGGAGAGGAGGAGGAAGGAGGAAGGAGGGAGGAGGAAGGGGAGGAGGAGGAGGAGGAAGGAGGGAGGAGGACGAGGAAGAAAAAGGGGTTTATTTGCAGATCCCTCTGTGCTCACCGAGCCCCTGCAGCCTCTCTGCACATGGGACAACATTCCCAGGGTCACTTTGTCCCTGACAAGCAAAGCTGCTCTGCCACTGCCAGCCAGCAGCTCCCTGTGGCTGGGGAATACAGATTAGGGAATGCATTTTCCAGGGCATTAAGGAATTTTTAACTGCTTTGCGTTCCCTGTTTCTCTCTTTCTTGAAACAAAAGAATCAGAAAGAGAGGGAAGGAAAAAAAAATAGGAAAAAAAAGGAAGTGTTTTTTAAATTGCAGGAAGAGCCAAAGGTGAGGTGATTCTGGCATAGTTACTTGGGGGAAAAATTTGATCAAAGAGTTGGGAAAAGATTCCAGACTGCCCAATGCTTCAGCATATGGTCAGTGCCTTATCAAAGAGAGGGAAATAAAGATTTATTTTCTGCCTGTGAGAGGGGGAATTTCTTGTAGCAGTTTTAATGACAGCAGCCACTTGAAATATTAAATATTGATATTAAAATATCCACATTACGATTCAATATTAATGCACCCCCTGCCAATTAATGGAATTCAGTAAATTTGCACCAGTGCCTGGTTTTCTCTTTAACCAGATTTGACTTGTCACAGTCAAATTCTGTGACTGAACTGACATGGGCCTGCTCAATTTAAATTCTATGTCAGATAGAGCTTCACTAAAAAAAAAGAAAATTAAAATGGCATAGTTGTATTTTCTCCCCCAGAGACAAATTTTACCTGTAAGAAACCACAGGCAGAGAGACATTTTCCAGTAGAATCATAGATTTGGAATCAATCCTGAGGCAGGATCCCTTTGATCTCAGATTCCAGCCTGAGTCACTGCATTTAGGGGAAGGGGGATCCAGCCCTGCTGTAAATCATCACTTCCTCCAGCATTCCCAGGCTGGATGAGCCACTGCAAATTACCAATTTCCAGCTTCCCTTGCCCACATGAAGAGAAGCAAGTTAATTCCTCCTCTTCTCAGTCCAGGAGCTTGGAGCTGTCAGGTTTTCCAGCACTTTTCCAGGCACTGAGCTGATGTCTGTGCACACACAGCAAATAAACCCAGGCACCCCTGAGTGCCCACAACCACCAAACAGAGCTTTGGATGAAGTTCACCTGCTCCCAAACCCTCAAGAGGGGGAAATTTTAAATGGTTTGTCCACAGAACCAAGAGATTTGGGAAGTTTCGTGGAACTGAGGTGCAGGCTGTAACACCAAGCCTTGTTTTTGAGTGGATTTCATTGCAAATTCAGAACAAAACCCCTGAAATGAGCATCAGATTGAGGATTAAACCCAGCAGCAGAACAAGGCTCTGATCACACACAGGGAAACTCCATCTCAAAGCATGGAATGGTGCTGCTTTCCAGGCAGAAAAAGCCACAAAAGGGACACCTGAACCCGTCCCCAGCGAGAATGAGCAGCACAGGCACAAAGAGACAACACGACTCGGTGAGTCCCAAACTCCCCTTGGAAAGGGATCCAAATCACCCAGCTTTTGGGGAAGTGGGACACGGGGAGCAAAACAGAGGAGTCACATGGAGAGGAGTGATGGGCTCAGGACCAAAGGGACTCTCTGCCTGTGAGTTCAGCGCCGGCCTGGCTCCCCAGCGAGCAGGACACGAGCAGGACACGAGCAGGACACGAGCAGGACACGAGCAGGACACGAGCAGGACACGAGCAGGACACATCAGAAGCGGGCACAGAGCTCCATTCTCTGCCAGCCCTGCAGCACACCCAGAGCCACAGCTGCTGGCATTCCTGCACACGGAGCAGCAGCACTCACAGGAATGGCAGAGGATCCCAGGCACAGCCCTCCCAACCACGGCTGAGAATTTCATTTTTAAAAGGTTCTCGAAACAAAGCACCTTGGTGATCCAGTGGGGGGGAAATGGGTGTGTCCACCAGCTGCCACTTCCTGCACTGGAAAAAGTCAAGGACTCTTTCCCAAGTCTCCTGAAAACACCTCTGGTAATCACCTGAGCTTTTTCCAGGTTTCATTTGAAGCAGGATGATCTGATAGGGAGCTGATCAGAAGTGTCTCTGGACACCAGGGATTAGGAAACACCAGACAAGTTCTTTATTTCTTTGGCATCAAAACCAGATCCCACCCTCCTACACGACTCCTCTGGCATCAGCAGGCAGCCAAAACATCCCCAGCTGCCACATCCACACGGTTTTTGGACATTCCCATGGATGGTGACTCCACCACCGCCATGGGCAGCCTCTGCCAGCACCTCGGGAGCCTTTCCATGAGGAAATCTTCCCAAATCCAATCTAAACCTCTCCTGGTGCCACATGAGGCTGTTTCCTCTCGTCCTCTCACTGTTCCCTGGGAGCAGAGGCCGACCCAAATTAAGGCATTTTGACAATATATTTAAAATTCAAGAAGCTCTCAGTATGCCCTACCACAATAATCTTATTTTTGTCCCTTATTCCAAATTTATCATGAAGTGGAGGCAAATTCCTTCCCTCCAGATGTAAGAGTAGGAGGTTTGAGGTTGGAAATCTGAGGAAAACACACTCCTGGATCCCTGGCAGTGCCCAAGGCCAGGCTGGACAGGGCTGGGAGCAGCCTGGGACAGTGGAAGTTGTCCCTGCCATGGCAGAGGGGCTGGAATTGGATCTTTAAGGGCCCTTCCAACCCAAACCAGCTGTGATTCCATGATTTCCCTGTTTCCCAAGCCATATCAATCTCGTGCCATTCCTTATCCTTTATTGCCTTTTATTGTCACTTCTCACTAATCCCTTCAGGGTTCCTGGAACCCTGATAATATCAATATTTAATATTTCAAGTGGCTGCTGTCATTAAAACTGCTACAAGAAATTCCCCCTCTCACAGGCAGAAAATAAATCTTTATTTCCCTCTCTTTGATAAGGCACTGACCATATGCTGAAGCATTGGGCAGTCTGGAATCTTTTCCCAACTCTTTGATCAAATTTTTCCCCCAAGTAACTATGCCAGAATCACCTCACCTTTGGCTCTTCCTGCAATTTAAAAAACCCTTCCTTTTTTTTCCTATTTTTTTTTCCTTCCCTCTCTTTTTGATTCTTTTGTTTCAAGAAAGGTAATTTTTAATAGGAAGGTCATGAGGCTACACAGGGGTTTCAGTCACTCTGAAATACACAGACACTGTTAAGCATCTAAACTTCAAAAAACAAAACAAACCTGGAAGAAATCTCTTCCTTTCTCATACAATTAAAAGAAAAAAAAGCTGGTTTTAAACACCAGGATGGAGATTTAGAATCAGATTTAGAAGGGACCCACAGGGCCCCTGCAGCAGCAAGGAGCAACATCCTGTGAGTATTTCTAGCACAGAAAAAAAAAAGTAAATTTAGTCAGAGAAAAGCAGATGCAGGAAACCAACCCGAGAGCTGGCACCACAAGCTCTGAGCCACAAAAAGCAGCTTTGGAGCTGGAGGTGGGTGCAGAGCTTCCCTCTGCTCCAAGCCCAGCACTCCTGAGGCACCTCTGCTCCAAAGCCCCACGAGGAAAGCTGGAAATTCCTGTGTTTGCTTCCACCTCAGCCCCACACTGCAGCCCCTGGGGAGATGATTTGGGTTTAAGATCTGAGCTGTTTGAGGGGTTTGCTCCCAGACCTATTCAGTGCTGAGCTGTGCTCTGAAAATCTGGGGTTTTATTGCCTTCAGAAAGCCCAGAGTGAGGCACAGGAGGAATCAAAAGGTGAATTCAAAACACACACGCCACAGTCTTGTGGTTCCCTTGCAGCAGGGGAAGGAACGTGGCAGCCCCAGTTTCTCTAAAACTCCAACCACAACACCAGGGGAGGGATTTTTCTCCTCACTTAGTTCATCTACAAATTCATTATTTTAATTCTAAATTAAAGTTCAGAGTAACAACAGCTCCTTCGAGTCAGCCATAACACACTCAGCCCTCCCATTACAAACCAGCTGAAGGCACACACAAAAAATAGATTTTTTTTTTTTTGTCTATATTAAATATTCCAAGCACAGCCCCAACCCCACCGTGGAGCACTGCTAGAAAGCAGAATCAAAGGCAAACACTTTCACCTTCTCCTGCATTCCCACAACCCAGAAGTCCCAGTTTCCAGCTGTATCACGAGGAAAAAAAAAATAAATAAACCTGAGATTTGTAAGAGTGCTCCAGACAGCCGTGTGCACCCTCAGTGTGTGTCTCTGCAGCAGCATTTTAGAAGGAAAGATGGAATTATTTAAGGAAATGTTGCTTCATTTGCACAGCTCCAAGCAGTGCCACTTTCCACCCAGCAATTACAACTGGGTATTTGTGCCACACAGCCGAGTTTGTTTCACATCAGGCAATTCTCCACGAGGAAAATCAACCCTCTCCCAGCCCAGGGGAAAAAATGGGGATTTTTCAAGCCTGACTCTCAGGTTTCACCAGAGCCAGCATTTAATATCAAACTTCACATCTTGTAAGAGGCAGCCAAAAATCCCCCAGACCAGGTTGCTCTGGAAGCGGTGGAAAATCCGGAATTTCTGTGAAAAGCCACATTGAAAAACAATTATCCCTCTAAAAAAAAAAAAAAAAAAAGAAAGAAAAAGCAAAGCAGGAATAGCAGAATTAAAGAGGTGGCTTTCCACAGAGATTGTTCCTGCCAGCCCTGTGACCAATCGAGGCAGGGACAGGTCTGCCACGCTGCTTACATTCCTCCAGGGCCACGAAAAAATTATTTGTTTTTGATTGGGTCTATGCAGAACATTTGCATCTTGTTACTGCTGATATTTTAGCCTTAAAAGTTCTCAGACATTCCTCCAGGGCTTATCTTAAGCACGTTTTTATTAAGTTCCCTTCTCTAAAAAAAAAAAACCCCAAGCTGCAGTGAGTTTTGACGCTCGCTGCCTTTGACAATGATAATCTTTGTCCTTCCCAGCTGCAGCAAATTTAAGATAATCTCTTTTCCAAGTGGACTTTATTAATCTTCCCAGTGAAATACCATCCTGAGGTAAAACAATTATTTCCAGTTCAACTCTTAGTAGCAGCTTAAGCCCGTGCTGGAAAAGACAACCAACATCTGGCAGACTCAATACCTGCAGCAATTCAGAGCCATCGTGGAAGGAGTCTGCAATATGCACAATATTATACACAAAATACACAAAATTATACACAAAATACACAAAATTGTACACAAAATACACAAAATTATACACAAAACACACAAAATTGTACACAAAACACACAAAATTGTACACAAAACACACAAAATTGTACACAAAATACACAAAATTGTACACAAAACACACAAAATTGTACACAGTTATACACAATATACACAATACACACAATATTACCCACAATACACACAATTTACACACAAGACACAATACACACAATGTTGTACACAAGACACACAATTATTACCCACAATACACACAATTTACACACCATTTACACACAATATTACACGTAAGACACACAATACACAATTTACAGACAACACACCCAATATTACACACAATACACAATACACACACAATTTACACACAATACACAATACACACACAATTTACACACAATTTACACACAGTATTACACACAATACACACACAATACACACAATTTACGCACAATTTACACACAATTTACACACAAGACACAAATCCATCCTGGGGCTGGGGAGAGGCGGGGAGGGAGCGACTGCAGGGGGATCTCACCGAGCTGGGACTGGGCACACGCAGCAGCACTGCCACTGTCACTGTCACTGCCACTGTCACTGTCACTGCCACAGTGCCACTGTCACAGCTACGCTGTCACTGTCCCAGCAGTGCTGTCACTGTCACTGTCCCAGCAGCGCTGTCACTGTCACTGTCCCAGCAGTGCTGTCACTGTCACTGTCCCAGTGCTCAGGGACACCAGCCCACGCAGGGATCTCGGGCAGGTGACACCTCAGCCCAGGGAGCCGGGGTTGGGACAGTCCCAGGCACCACCCCCAACCTTCCCCCCTGGCACCGGGGCATGGCCGAGCTCCCCGGGCTCAGTGATTAACAGGAATTAATTAATTGGGGGCAGAATCCCACCTGTTCTCCCCAGCTCCCTCCCAGCGGTGCCACCAGAGCTGCTGAGGCTCCCAAATGTCCCAAAGCCAGAACAAAGGTCCCCAAATGCAGCCAGGCCTGGGCTGGGCTCACCCCCAGCTGCTGCTCCAAAAGCAGATTTTTCTCCTGAAAAACCTGAGGGGATCAGCCCCAAACCTGTGCATCCCCCATGGATACAGAACCCTGGATCCCAGCCCTGCTCCTGGAGGAACCCCCACTGCTCAGTCTCACTCAAAGCAGCTGAAGCACCATGGCTCATTATTATTATTATTATTATTATTATTATCATTATTCTGTCTAGAAAAAAAAAATCACTTCACTTGAGTATTTTAAATTTAAAAGTGTGATTCTGCTCCGTTTTCCATTAACTGTCCCTGAAAGTATTTTTTATTGAGCTGCTTTGACTGCAAAAGTGCAATTTTGCAGAAAGACAGTTTTGCTTTTTCCTGCTAAAAGGGTAACAGATAAAAATTACAAGAGATCTGATAGATAAACAATAAATGATCTGATTTGGAGTCAGATCTTTGGCCAAAAGCTCTTCTAAATGCACATCTGGAAAAAAAATTAAGAAAATTAATTTAACTTTATTTTTCTCTAAAACTCCTCCAGTTGCTAACTCCCTCACTGAAATCATAATCTCATGTAAAATGACGATCATTGCTAAAAAAATATGAGATTAAGGCAACACAATAAATAGAAAAGATGCAAATTTATACATCATTTAGGTGAAATATCATCCCCTGGAGGAAAAAGCAAAAGCAGTTTTGGACTGAAATATCTGCTGGGCTTCTCAGAGGGAACATTTTTGCCTCAGACACAAACAAAAGCCAGGGTAAAATATGATCTGTGTGTTCAACAGACTGTGCCTTCTCAGAGCTCCAGTTTGTCGTCCTACAACATCCAAGGAAAATTATTTTAGGGAATGGACCAAAGAAATTAAACATAATTCCCCCAAATGAAGCCATTGCTAACGCTAAAAATTGCACAGGCAGAACTTCATTGGAAAGAACATCCTGGATAATATCCCACTCTTACTTTACAGTAGCAAGGCTACTCTTCCTGGAAAAGAAAAGAAACAAAAGGGATTATTTCCCCTCCAGATTGCAGCCCTGCATTTTCCAGTTCCCAGGTGGGACATCCATGGGTTTGCCTTCAACAACCACAGAGACATCCGAGGAGCCTTGGACACCCAGCACTGCCCCTGTGCCCCACATCAGCCCCTGGCTGGCTTTTCCCACAGCCAAAAACTCCAAACCACAACCATTTGGTACCCACAACCTCCTCGACCAAGTGGCCACCCTGTGAATGGGGAAAAGCCTCCCTTGCCCCAGGAAATAAATGGAATTATCACTATCTGCTTAAGGATCCCTGGCTATGGGCTGGTGGCTTCTGGGCGAGGTTACAAGGCCTGGCTGCCCCACAGAGGCTGTGGGCTCTGCTGGCTCTCAGATGGAGCAATAAAAGGTTCTTTTCCTTTTCATTTCCTTGTCTTTCCTTCCTTTCCTGGTCACACACCTGGGCTGGGAGCCCGTGCTTGTGCCCAGCTCTCCACAAGCCCCAAGAGCCCCATCAGGAGACAGGCACGAGGCTCCAGCTGCACCTGGAGCTCCCCAGATACATCTGGAGCATCAAAGGGATCACAGCAAGATAAGGGAACCCCAACGAGTGCATTCAGGGCAGGCACACACACACAGAGGTGCCAGGCCAGGGCAGCCCAGCCCTGCACAACAAACTCCATCCCGAGGCCTGCAGGATGGCTGACAAACCCTGCAACACCCAGAGCTCACAGCATGAAACCCAGCAGGAAATTCAAACAGCACAGCCTCGCTCCCTGAGCTTGCCCAAGGCAGCTCAAGGCCCCAGAGGAAAAAGCCAGCACCCTAAAAACGAGTGTGTGCTGCCCATGTGGGGCTGAAGGTCACGGAATTGTGACCAATTCCAGCTCCAGAGTAATGAGCATCCATAAAACCCCACTGCAGGTACAACAGCACCAACGTGGGACGTGTTGATACACGCTAATAATTTTCTTTTCTTTCTTTTTTCTTTATTTTTCACAAGGAAAATCTCTTTCAAGGGCAAGAACAAGATCTGAGGTTTGTTCCCCTTTGCTCTGCTGAATTTATCCAGTTTATGCAACCTCTGAGTGTGCAAGAACATAGACTGGGGGAGAAATGTGCTTTACACAAGCGAGTAAAAGCACAAAAATCAACTTTGTATCAGCAGAAAGGCTGAACCTGAAGGCCCACAAGTCTCCACTTTCCCCAGAAGCAGGAATAAATCAAGTATCCACAGAAAAGGAGAAGCAGCCCCAGGTTTTGGTGGGACAACCCACACCCCATGGTGTGGGATCCCCCTTCCCCAAGGCACCTCCAGCACCACTTCCTCTGCTCCCATTCCTCGGCACCGGCCACAGACACCAAAACCACCCCGTGCCACCACGGCAGCCACGACTCCGGGCTGCAAAACAGAGACCAGCTCCTTTTTTCCACCCACACCAGCAGCTCCAGCCGTGAGGGACAGAGCAAACCGAGCTCCAAGGAGAGGCACAGGCCAAGGATCCCCACTGGAGCAGCCAAACCTGGCCCACGCCTCCGAGCCGAGTGATTTCACCAGGGGAGGTTGTTACAAAAGCTGCTGCTGACCTGAGGTGAGCAGAGAGCTCACTGCAGTCTGCAAACCTGGGCAGAAGGGATCCGGCCATGCTCCACAGGCCAGAGCCGGGAAATGCGGAAAATTCAGTGGGATCCGCAGGAGAAAACCCCGGCTGGGCGGGCAGGAAATGCATTTTAAGGCTAAATATGCCCAAACTCCAGCCGAGAGAGCCCGCGAAGGACAGCAGCTCCTCAGACAATGCAGGAATCTCCCTGCAGAAGCCCAACTACATTTTTTTTTTCCTCCTCTGGCCTCCATCTCTGCCACAGCCAAACAGGAATCCAAGGGAACGCCATCCATCACCATTCCAACCCCGGGGCTTGCCACAGGCCAGGGGAGACCTCCAGACCAGCGGGGCTTACAAAGGCTTTTGTTTTGGCTAATTCCGAGCAACATCTCGGTGTGCAAACCCTGCCCTGCAGTATTTGCAACCCAAATATTGCAGCACTGAGCTAATTTCGGGGAGCTGGCACACACAACCGACTACTGGAGTAATCAGACCAAAAAAATGAAGGCGAGCTAAATTTAGGAGTAACTATGAGATGCAATATTAATAAACGATTATTTCCCTTATTCAAAAATATTACATATATATATATACACATATATGTGTGTGTATATATGTATATGTGAGTATGTATATTTATATATATTTTTTTTCTTTTAAGTTAAGCTGACAATGCTCCTTGCAAGATCCAGGCTCTCCAACCCCCCAGGGACGGACCCCACAGTATTTTCTGGGTACCAAGATGATGTTCAACCTCTCCTCACCCACGAAGAAAAGCCCTCACGACCCCCGGGGAGGGGGCACCCGGTGCCCGCGTCCGCCGCGCTGTCCCCGAGCGCTCCCGGGGAGGGCTGGCCCCGTTTCCCCGCAGTGCAGCGCGGACCGCCCGCATCCCCCATCACTCACTTCCTCTTGTACTCGTCGCGCTCCCGCTTGACTTTGGCCAGCACGTTGTAGAGGGCGCGGATCTCGGGGGTGATGGTGTCGATCTGCACCCCGACGCCGTCCGGGTGCACCCAGGACACGCCGGGGCCCTGCACGGTCTCCAGGCCGCCGCCGCCGGTGCGCCGCACCTGGGTGTAGCTCCAGATGGTGCCGGGCAGGCGCCCGTAGTGCGGCGGCGACGGCAGCGCCCCGTGCCCGGGGCCCGGAGGCGGCCCCAGCGGCGGGGTCCCGCCGTCCGTCTGCACCGCCTGGTCCCGGGAGAAGGTCTTGTAGCGCAGCCGGCGGTCGCGCTCGCTCTGCTGGGCCGCCAGCTGCTTCTCCAGCAGCCGGTTCCGCCGCTCCAGCTCGTGCACCTTGGCCAGGAAGCAGCGGAACCGCACGTTCAGCCCCTTGAGCAGGTGGATGTTGGAGCCCAGGTCGTTCCGCAGCGCCGCCGTCACCGGCGGGCCCCCCCCGGCCGCCGCGGGGCCGCCG